>CM056051.1:195009383-195456883 GCA_029574335.1 Rana kukunoris
TGTGTCAGTGTAGTGTTGTGCAGACTTACTGTGCGATGTAATCTCTCCTCAGCGGCGGTTGAAAATGTCCTTAGTCTGCTTGTCTTAAAGGGGAGGTTCCCCTAAAAATAAACTTTTAACATTGCCTGTCTCTTCTTAATAACATGTAGAATCGGCTGGTAGTTTAAAAAAAAAACGTCCGTACATACCATTTTCGGCATGTAGTTTCACCGTCACTTCCGGGTCTGGCGGCCGGGGATGGGCGTGCCTACTTAAATGACAGGCATCCGATCGACGCATACAGCGCGTCACGAGATGCCGAAAGAAGCCGAACGTTGGTGCGCATGTGCCGTATAGAGCCGCACCAACGTTCGGCTTCTTTCGGCATCTCGTGACGCGCTGTATGCGTCGATCGGATGCCTGTCCCCACACATCATACCCGGAAGCGGCGGTGAGACTACATGCCGAAAATGGTATGTACGGACTTTTTTTTTTTAAACTACCAACTAATAACCTACATGTTATTAAGAAGAGACAGGCAATGTTAAAAGTTTCTTTTTAGGGTAACCACCCCTTTAAGCAAACTGTTTTCTTGTGCATCATCTTTAGAATAGTCTTTCTTCTGGGACGACAGCCATGTAGACCAATTTGATGCAGTGTGTGGTGTATGGTCTGAGCACTGACAGGCTGACCCCCCACCCCTTCAACCTCTGCAGCAATGCTGGCAGCTCATACAGCTATTTCCCAAAGACAACCTCTGGATATGATGCTGAGCATGTGCACTCAACTTCTTTGGTCAACCATGGCAAGGCCTGTTCTAAGTGGAACCTGTCCTGTTAAACCTCTGTATGACCTTGGCCACAGTGCTGCAGCTCAGTTTTAGGGTCTTAGCAATCTTCATATAGCCTAGGCCATCTTTATGTAGAGCAACATTTTTTTTTTCATATCCTCAGAGTTATTTGCCATGAGGTGCCATGTTGAACTTCCAGTGACCAGTACTAGAGAGTCAGAGTGATAACACCAAATATACCACACCTGCTCCCCATTCACACCTGAGACCTTGTAACACCAACGAGTACATGAAACTGGGAAAATGGCCAATTGGGTTCTTAGTCTTCTTTGAGCAAAGAGCTGGTGACTGTCAGGGGTGTGCTGTGCCAGCTGCCATTAAAGTAGTAGAGTAGTAGTAGAGTCTGCAGCGGCTGAGTAACATCAGCTGACAGCAGATTTGAGCCTGCTGTCAGCTGAATAGGAGTCACAGGAGTGCAGAAATAAGTGCACTCCTGTGACCTATAGGAGAAGTAGAGCTTAAAGGAACTTTGGCCCTACTTCTCCTTTAATCCTTAAAGGATAAGTTCACCTTTTGTAACATGTTACATGTCCCACTCATATTAAGGGTGTAACATGTTTTATGAACGGACTAGCCCCCACACCTCCCCGATCCCCTATCTGACACTAGCAGGATCTTTTACTCCCCGTTAGCTGTTACATTGTTAAAAAAAACATGGCCAAGTAGGGCTTTGCCAACCTGGCCACGTCAGTCATTCACAGTGTCCTGTGAATGGAAAACTACAAGGTCAGGCAGACTTTGTGGTTGTTGGCTTGTAGTTTTCAATAGTGTTGCTCACGAATATTCGCATTGCGAATATTCGTTACGAATATTGCATATTCGAGTATTCGCGAATAAATCGAATATCGCGGTGAATATTCGCTATTGCGAATATTCGCATTTTTTCAAATTTATTTTTAAAACAGATCACATCCTAGTGATCTCCATCGACGTCTAAAAGCATTGCTGGTATGATTAGAGACCCTGGGCCGAGTAGCTGAGGCGATCCTTTTATGTTGCCGAATATTCCGTATTACGAATATTCGCGAATACTTTCTCTGCCCTTCTGTGTTTTGTGTATATAAAAAAAAAAAAATAGCTTTAGTTTAGTCATATAAGTTTGTGTAAGTAGAGTAAGTTAGTGTTTGGTGCATATTAGTTTAGTAATCCAGGAAATGATCTCCGTTTTCGTGTGTTGACGAGAATTTCGCAATCAATTTCGCATTCGCATTAGCGAAATTTCGCATTCGTATTTGCGAAATTTCGCAAAATTTTTTTTTTTTATAAAATATCACGAATATTCGATATTAACAAATATTTCGCGAATATTCTTCTATATATTCGTGAAATATCGCGAAATAGAATATGGCGTATTCCGCTCATCACTAGTTTTCAATACACTACCATGGCGCTGTGGAGCGCTGTGATAGTTCATACTCTCTTTTCTGTCAGATTGTATCTGCTTGGCCATACGGGATGTACAGGGACACAGATACACTGGCAGATCTGCTGGAGACATGCATGGCACCAGCGAACTACTGATCGCTGGTGCAATGCTTTACAGGCTCCAAAAAAAAAAAATGTGCATTATTTTTTTCTAAAAAGTGAACTTATCCTTTAAATACATTTTTCTTTGAGCAGGTAATGTTTATAGCAGGTAATGTTTTCAGGAAATACCGTGGATGGAAAAGAGTGGAGGGACCAACAAAAGAAATGCAGTAAATACAAGAAGAACTTTCAGGTTCTTCTTGAGATCTATCACTGAATTACAAATAAAACCTCTTTTTTTTGTGGAAAGATGTACCTGTATAATTAGATAAGTGTGTACTCTGCAGTACTTCCCTTGTGGTTTTCCAACACTGAAATGCTTTTAAGATGAACTTTCTGCGCTGTAATGGGTTCTAGAAGAAATGAGCAGATCAATCCTCCAAGTTTAGGTTTCGACGTAAAACAAGCTTATTTGTAGCTAGCAGAAATTCACACATAAAACCTGATCTGTTAGATGCAGTCTTGTTTTCTCATTTTAACTAACGATAAAAACTTTTGTGCCACCACAAATATTTTACCTGAACCATCCTTACACAAGCTTATATGACCTTTAGTGCTAGTTTTCTTTGAAGGCAGTCGGGACATTTTTTTTATTTAAGACTATATCTGGAGACTATGGCCTAGATTCACAGAGAGCGGGCACACATTTACGCCGGCGTAGCGCACACACAGTACGCTACGCCGGCGCAGCGCAGAGAGGAAAGCACTGCATTCATCAAGCCATTGCTCACCAAGATGTGCCAGTGTAGCGTATTTTCTAAGGCGCAGGCCAGCATAAGTCGAAGTGGGCGTGATTCATGCAAATGAGGCGTGACCCCATGCAAATGATGAGCCGAGCGCCAGACAAGTACGTATAATAAACTGCACATGCGCCACGCATGCTCACAACCACGTCGGAATAACTTCCTAAGATACGCCGGATCACTGTGTACGCCGTTAACGTAACCTACGCCCAGTCAGACACACGTCCAACGTAAAATATGCCGGCTTGTGTTCCCTGGTGCAGACCTGAGCATGTCTGGTGCTGAGTTACACCTCCTTTATGGTGAATAACTTTACGACGGACGTACAACTTACACGCACCGTGCGTAGCCTGCGTCGGGTGCACGTACGTTCGTGAATCGCCGTATTTGCCTAATTTGCATGTTTAAATGGCTAATCAATTGGAGCGGCACCATGCACCCAGCCTAAATGTACGCCCACCCTACGCCGGCGTAAGCAAGTTACGTCGGCGGGGTGTAGCCTGGTTTTAGGCGTATCTCTTTTTGGGGGTCTGGCACACAGATACGATGGCGTACATTTGCACTTACGTCGGCGTAACTTGTTATACGTCGGCGTAAATGCTCTGTGAATCCGTTCCTATGTATTTAAAGCAGAGTTCCAGTCTGTATTAAAAACATTTTATAAGTCAGCAGCTACAAATACTGTAGCTGCTGACTTTTAATATTAGGACACTTACTTGTCCAGGGAGCCTGCGATGTCAGCACCCAAAGCCGACCCATCCATCGGCTTAAGATGCAGGTGTTGGCACCTGCATCCTTACTAAGGGAGACAGGAAGTAAAGCCTTGCGACATTGCAGCATGTTTTCTACTGCACCTGTGCGATTCATGCTGAGCTTTCTAAATGGTCGCACTGTCTTCTGGGACTTGTACGTGCCTTCCCTACTTCGCAGGGAACACTGCTGTAGAATTTCAGTCCTCCTGTTATTTACCTATTGCTGGAATACTTCTGTTGCTAGCACTCTTCACTAATTGAACTGAAGTTGTCAGTACTATGAACTCCTGTGGAGATCATTACTCCATTTCATACAATAGAGCTGGATGTGAAAGTATGTAGGCAGCCAGTGAAAAGTAGGGAGGGAAGAGATATTTTGCAGCAGTGTTTTGACACCAAATGGTAAATATAATTCATGAAATGTCGAGGCCTTCGAGGCCACTCCCCAGTCTGGGGGGGGGGTGACCTTGGGCCTGGGTCTCAGGTGCAGGAAGGATCCCTTCAAGACCAAATGAAGGATCCGGACAGGAGGCACAGAGAAGAGTCAGAGGACAGCGGGAGCTAGTACTGCTGGGCAAGTCTTCAGGAGGGAACCACCAGTGTTTGTCTGACCAGGAGGGTTGGTGAGTGACAGGCACAGTCGAGTGAGCTGGCGAGGCATGCCGGAGAGCACTGGGAGTGTGCAGTCTGGGATGGGTGCAGAGCCAGGAATAAGGACTGTGATGTCACGGGCAGTGGAGTCAGGCAGTTGCAGCCAGGAGGGCTGACGGCCTGAAGAGGGATTGCTGGGAGCAGTAATCCACAAAAGGACAGCTATCATTAAAGACTTCCTATCCTATATTTTTGCTACATTAAAAGGGGACCACGGTCCCTGCTTACAAATGGCAATTTCCGAAGCCTGACTGAGTTAGTGTTGGGCCCAACCATGTGTTAGCTGTGCCTGGAAGCATGTGTTGCACAGGAGAAAGAGAGAGTAATAGTCTGCAAGCAAGTGTTGGGCAGGAGGAGTTTGGAGAAGTGTTTTGTACAAACAAAAAGTGTATATAGTTCTGTCCCAAATTGACTGTTCTACTGGGCATCACATATATTCCCATCCCTATTCAAATCCCTCAATAAAAATATAAAAAACAACCCTTTGGATTGTTCCATGTCTCCAAGGTGATTGGAAAGTGAATGGCGGGCTGGGCAGGGTGACAGGTGGACCACAATTTTCAGCAGTCCCTACTGGGGTACCACTACAGTAACAAGATTCTTTATTATGAGTAAATTAATAACATTTTATTTTATGTCTAATTTACTGTGTTTGGTAAGGTACCTGGTTGAAGCAGACCTTCAGTAATTTTTTTTCAACTAACTTTGAATAGTAATACTTTTTTTTTCCTGCCAATACCTTATACCGCCCACTGCCTGTTTCTTGTCTGGTCATGAGCCTAAACTTATGACATCATGCACTGCTCTCTCGTGTGAAAGTTTGCCAGGAAGGGAGGGGGTGAGTCATAAAAGGGCTAATGAAAGCTGCAGATCTGGAGGTGTGCCTCCTGTGTAAATCTAGAAAGTGAACAGGCAGCAGCTTCAGCTGCCCACAGTCAAAATGGCTGCAGCCAGACTCGGTGGAGGGAGATTTCTGCAGCATATTTGGCAAGTACAGAATCACAGTATACATAAAATAATATGAAAAGTGGTTAATGGGAAGCTTCAGAATGGCACAGATGATATTATTACAAATTATGTGAGCAAGTCTGTAGCTCCTCTCTAAAGACCATAGGCAGTTTAAGGTTGTTATACATATACAAATTTTATTGCACAAAAACACAAAATATTTCACAATCTTTTGGTAAACTATAAAAGACGAGGTTGTGTAGATTAAGTCAATACCCAACATGTCAAGCCAATTGTGAGTGCTCGTGAAATGGCAACAAACTTTGGCACTCAAAATTGTCCATAGGTTAAAAAACTCTTCAAGGTCATCAGTTTAGAGTTAACTGTGGACAATGGCCCAGGAATTTTTGCTTTCACTCCTAAATGCACAGTTATATGTTACATGTGTACCACAATCATTATTATTGTTTGTAGGCAGCGAGATGCCTGGGGGAGGATCAGTGAAACACCCACCATGCCAGTCCGGGGCCCTCAGATGGCACAGCAGAGCCCGGGATACATGGCAGGAGATCACTTTCTTCCAGTGCTTATGAATGTGATGGAGTGGCTTTACGGCCACCTGAATCATGTCTACCAGAAAGCCAGTGGTAGTGAAAGGATAAATGATTATTTATTTCTAAAAATGCTTTTTGGGAGCGCAGACATTACCTGAAGGCCTCGATGCGCTCATAGAACCACAAATACATGTACAGACAAATCTCACATTACAGTATAATAACTAGGGTTGTCCCGATACCGATACCAGTATCGGTATCGGGACCGATTCCGAGTATTTGTGGGAGTACTTGTACTCCCGCAAATACCCCCGATACCAAAATAGAATACTTCCACCCCCCCCTCCTCCCCCGCTCGCCGAAGGCCGCTCACCGCAAATCGCCCACCGCACAAAGCCCGCCGCCGACCGCCGCTAATCCCGTGCACCTTGTAAACATGTAATACACGCGGCGCCATGTATAGACACGCGATTGGACGGATCCGTCCAATCGCGAGCAAGGGGGGAGTGTCTATACACGGATACGTCCATAGACACTCCCCCCTTGCTCGCGATTGGACGGATCTGTCCAATCGCGTGTCTTTACATGGCGCCGCGGGTATGTGTTACACGGGGATTAACCCTGCAGCAGCGGCGGCGGCTGGGGAGGTATTGGGGACATTACATGGCTGCAATATGGGGCACAGGACATGGCTGCATATGTGGGGGGACATGACATGGCTGCATATGTGGGGGGACATGACTGCATATGTGGGGGGACATGACATGGCTGCATATGTGGGGGACATGACATGGCTGCATATGTGGGGGGACATGACTGCAAATGTGGGGGGACATGACATGGCTGCAATATGTGGGGGGACATGACATGGCTGCATATGTGGGGGGACATGACATGGCTGCATATGTGGGGGGACATGACATGGCTGCATATGTGGGGGACATGACATGGCTGCATATGTGGGGGGACATGACATGGCTGCATATGTGGGGGACATGACATGGCTGCATATGTGGGGGACATGACATGGCTGCAATATGTGGGGGACATGACATGGCTGCAATATGTGGGGGGACATGGCTGCAATATGTGGGGGGACATGGCTGCATTTGGGGACACGTTTAAAAAAAGTATCGGTATTCGGTATCGGCGACTACTTGAAAAAAAGTATCGGTACTTGTACTCGGTCCTAAAAAACTGGTATCGGGACAACCCTTATAATAACAGTATAAAACCACATAATAACATTAAAAACTAAAACTGCTAATGTAATAGGCTGCGCACACCTATGTGGGTAGAGTTGAGCGGACACCTGGATGTTCGGGTTCGGACCCGAACCCAAACTCCAAACCCCATTGAAGTCAATAAGACACAGACTTTGAGTAAAAAAACAAAACAAAAAATGCGTAGGGTTCCCCCAAATTCAATAACCAGACCCTTTAGGTCTGGTATGGATATTAAGGGGAACCCCGCCGTCAATTTAAAAAAAAAATTACGTAGGGTTCCCCTCAAATATCCATAACCAGACCCTTCAGGTCTGGTGTGGACTTTAAGGGGAACTCCACCCCAAATTTTTTAAAAAAATGGCGTGGAGTTCCCCCTAAAATCCACACCAGACCCCTTATCCAAGCACGTTGACCTGGCTGGCCGCAGAAAAGAGGGGACAGGATGCCCCCCCCCCTGAACCGCACCAGGCCACATGCCCTCAACATTGGGAGGGTGCTTTGGGGTGCCCCCTTGCCCGGTGGTTGTGGGGGTATGCGGGCAGGGGGCTTATCAGAATCTGGAAGACCCCTTTAACAAAGGGGACCCCCAGATCCTGCCCCCCCCCCGTGTGAAATGGTAATGGGGTACACTGTACCCCTACCATTTTACAAAGGAAGTGTAAATAGTAGTTTTCAGAAAAAAAAATACACACACCGTAGAACAAATTACTTTATTAATTAAACCAAATAAAAATCCAGCGGTGAAAATAGACGATCGATGCTGCTCCCTGCTCCAACGTTGTCTTGTATCCAGCGATTGATCAGGAAGGATTTTTTTCCCCTGCTGTAGCAAATTGGGTCATGCTCTGATGGTTTTTTTTTTGCCTTCCTCTGGATCAACTGTGGGTATAGAATTGGTAGATGGGATTTTCCCAATTTTTTGAACTGGATGGATGTTTTTTTTTCAACCTGACTAAAAATGTAACCATGTAACTGTGGATGCAGTGGAGACTATCATTGTAGAAATAGGCTGAGGCTATGAGTGCAACTCCTTCCTGACTCCTCCCACCCCCTCCCCCCAAGAGGCAATCGAATATCCCCAGGATCAACTTTACCTACAGATGTTGGCATCCAGTTATGTTATGTACATTTAGGAAATGCCTCTTAACTTCTTAACTCAGGATGTGTAATGGCTGTCTGCTTTGCATGATCCAGTTTGCTCCAGAAGGGGGGCAAACCTTGCTGATCCCTAAGAGGCAATGTAATATTCCCAGGATCAACTTTACCTGTAAATGTGTGTATCCAGTTATTATATGTACATTTAGAAAAGACTTTTTAACTCAGGATGTGTAATGACTCAATGCTTTAGCGGTAACTGCATGTCAAATTGGGCGCTGGAAGAGAGAAAATACTTCTACTCAGGATTAAGGATCATCATTTAGGAAAAACATTTTTTACAAGATGGTTGTTAATGATGATAAATTGTTGCACTGCATCCTGGAATAAAGAAAAACTAGTCTCGAGGTCTAAGCGGTTGTGCTGCTAAGGCCACGTACACACAATCAGACGGGTCTGATGAGACTGTTCTGACGGACCGTTTTCATCGCACCACGCTGAAGTGGTCTGATGGTCTGATGTGCGTACACACCATCGGGCAAAAAATCCGTTCAGGCTAGAACGCGGTGACGTAGAACACAACTACGTGCTGAAAAAACAAAGTTAAATGCTTCCAAGCATGCGTTGACTTGATTCCAAGCATGTGCGTGGGTTTTCGGTCCGATGCTTTTGTTTACTAACCATTGTTTTGGTCCGACTGACAGGTGTCCGTCGGACAGATTTTAAAGCAAGTTTTAAAACTTTGGTCCGACGGACAATGGTCCGATGTGCCGTACACACCATCGAATTGGTCCGATGAAACTGGTCTTAAGATCGGACCGGTCTGCTGTACATAGGGTTGCTTGCATTGGTGACCACTGGACTGTGCCTCTAGATAAGTGTAGGTAAGTACTTCATAAGGTACCACATACCTTGACAATCCACAGGGCACCCACCAGTTGTTTTAAACCAGAGAGAACAAACTGATGATGATCTTGGGCATGTAAAGCATGTAACTAGTAAAATAAGTGTTGATTTAGGTTAACATTTTCAACTCTTGTTTTAGGACTGGGAATTTCCACACTTTATGGGAGATGTTGATGTCAATCTTCCTGGTTTACCTACATCACACATGCAGTTCAAACTACCAAAATGTCAAAGGATATTTAAGGAAGAATATCACATACATATAACAGGTATACGTGCATGTTATGATAAACTGTAGTAAACGCCTTGAATGTTAATGGTTATATCATTAATATGCTTTGGTTACTTTTGCCTTGGTGGTTTGCACTGGTCCTTAGAAAAATAACAACAGATACCCGGTATGTCAACCGTGTAAATACCTCATACTAGGTTTTATGCTACTGAATCACATCTTGTCCAGGAACAAAAGATAGTGGTTTGGAGGTTGAAAAGTGTTGTGTACTGGCCTTGACTGGAATTTGCAAGAAAGGGATATTTAAAAATGTATACAATTAGTGCACACAATGGAGTGAACTTACTAAAGACAAGTAAACTGTTCTCTTTTGCAAGTAAAGTTTGCAAGAGAATTTCCCTCAGAGCTTAGGGAATGTGGTGAAACTTCACTTTGCCATGAATGCCTAATCATGTGTGTAGCGCTCACCCCCGAAGGAGCCGCTGGTTGGGAGGGACAGGTCTCTATTACAGGCCTGGCTCGGGCCTCTGCCACAGGCCTAGTACTTCAGTACTCAAGAGAACAATTCGGGTTGAGCAAATCCTCCCAGTAAATGCAATGAAAAGGGTCACAGGTTGACAGCTGTCATGTACAGTACCTGTCAAATCCCGGTGACCAGAGCCCCGATGGTTTGTTCAAGCCCTTTTGGATAACCTGCCTCCGGGTTCTCCTCAAGCCGATCCCCACCGAACGGCATACAGCCTGGCATATTCTCAGTAAGGTTGGGGACCCAGTAAGTCACTGGGGCCTCTATCAACATCTGGATGAATCTCCATGGAGCAGGCAGCTCCGGCCAGGTGGGCCATGCAGAAGGGGTCCATGGATGCGCGCACCCTGAAGGTGGATGTCGCACCTGGAACTTGGACCCCGCGCAGAGAGAGAGAAGCAGAAGACCACCCTGAACACGTGGCGTCTGCCACAGATATACCCCTCGAATTGGCTGCTGGGAAAAAGCAGCTCCGTCAGAACCCCTCTACCGCCAGCTGTCGTCCAGGGGTGGGATCGCACCCCTGAATGAATGAATGAATGAATGAAAACTTATATAGCGCGGCACATGCAAACTGAATCGCCTCTGGGCGCTTGTTGTTCCATCTCCTTTGATATCAAAAGAGATGAGTCTTGATCTTCCTCCTGAAGGCTAAGTGATTCTCCTCCAACCGAATGCTGGTTGGTAAAGCGAATCTTCTTTCTCCTTTGGACTTATAGTTAGCTTTCGGGATCTGTAGCAGGTTTTGATTGGTGGATCGCAGAACGCGATTGGGGTTGTGGGCTTTTATTTTTTCGCATAGATATTGGGGGGCATTCCCATGGATACATCTATGCGTTAGACAGAGTGCTTTAACCACTTAAGACCCGGACCAATACGCTGGTAAATGACCTAAGGTGTTTTTGCGATTCGGCACTGCGTCGCTTTAACAGACAATTGCGCGGTCGTGCGACGTGGCTCCCAAACAAAATTTGCGTCCTTTTCTTCCCACAAATAGAGCTTTCTTTTGGTGGTATTTGATCACCTCTGCGATTTTTATTTTTTGCGCTATATACAAAAATAGAGCGACATTTTTGAAAAAAAAACACTATTTTTTACTTTTTGTTAAAAAAAAATCAAATAAACTAAATTTTAGTCAAACATTTAGGCCAAAATTTATTTAGCCACATGTCTTTAGTAAAAAAAAAAATCGCAATAAAAAAAAATAGCTACCTAGCGGGAACAGCGACACTAATACAGCGATCAGAAAAATGATCGCTTAGTGACGCTGGCAATAGGGAGTGAAAGGGTTAACTAGGGCGGTGATCAGGGGGTTAAAACTTTATTAGGGGGGGTGGGGGGGCTATCCTGAACCTAACACTAACTGTTTTTTACAGTGCCTGTCACACTGACACTAAATGCAGTGATTAAATCACTGCATTCAGTAACACTGTGACAGGGGGGTGGGGGGGGCGATCACAAGGGGTTAATATGCCTATGTGAGTGTGTGTCAGTGTTGTGTTGGTGCACACTTACTTGTCATGTCTTCTCTCATCAGCAGCGCTGGGAAACAGCGCTGCGATGAGAGATTACATCATTTCCTCCTTCCTGTGTAAACACAGGAGGAGGAAGTGACAGGCTGGGAGCGCGCTCCCATTGGCTGGGAGCGATCGCGGGGGGGGCGGAAAACACGGACATCCGCCCGCAGATCACGGATCACTCCCAAAGGTAGGGAGACCCCCGCACGCCGCGGAGGGGGTCCCGATGGGACCCCCGAACCGCACTCAGGCGGGGACGTAAATTTACGCCCTTGTGCCTGTACGAGCCATGTTGTGGCCGTATATGTGCGTGCGGGGGTCTTTAAGTGGTTAAAAGCAATCCTGTCTTTCACTGGTAGCCAGTGGAGGGCTCTCAGTGAAGGTGAGATGGATTCCCAGGGTTTTTTCCCTGTCACCAGTCTGGCCGCCGTGTTCTGAACGACTTGCAGACGAGCGATTTGGTATTTGGGGAGTCCGAGGTAAAGGGCATTTGCATAATCCAGTCTGGAGTTAACAATTGCTCCCACCACGACCGCTAAATCTTCTTTGGGGATGAAAGGGGTAAGTTTGCGTAGTAGGCGCAACAGATGGTGGGATCCGCTGACTACTGACCCTATTTGTGCGTCCATTGTCATGTAGAAGTCAAATAAGACCCCGAGACTTTTGACTTTGGCGCTAGGGGTGATGATTTTGCCCAAAATGGGCGGGGGTGTCCAGGTTGTTGCAGGTTGACTCCTTTGCTTGGCGTGAAACAGGAGAAGTTCTGTTTTCGCTCCATTGAGTTTAAGATAACTCTTTGTCATCCAGTCCTCTATCAAAGAGAGGCATGTCTCTAGATTGAGGCGGTGATCCTTTTTATTGCAAATGCGGAAGTACAGTTGCGTGTCGTCGGCATATGAGTGATAGAGCAGTTTTTGGCTGTTGTGATAATCTCAAAAAGAGGACGAAGATAGATGTTAAACAGCACTGGTGACAGAGGCGATCCTTAAGGGACTCCGCATGTTACTGTGCGTTTCTTAGATGTGAAGGGTCCTAACTTCACTGTTTGCGATCGGTTTTCCAGAAAAGAGGAGAACCATGATAAATCGCCTTCTGCGACTCTGGCTACTTCAGCTAGCCGTGTCATTAAAAGTTTGTGGTCTACAGTGTCAAAAGCTGCGCTTAGGTCCAACAGAACCAGAAGACAAGATTCTCCTTCGTCTGCGGCCTCGAGAGCGTCGTCCCATATTTTGAGCAATGCGGTTTCTGTCCCGTGTCCTGGACGGAAACCCGATTGATATGGATCAAGTAGCTTGTGGGTATCTAGATGCTGTTGCAACTGTTGTACCACTACTTTTTCCATTACCTTTGAAAGTACATTTAAGGCTGTTATGGGACGGCGGTGTAGTGGATCCTTGGGATCTAGGGTGGGTTTCTTCAGGATGGGTTGGATTACGCCCTCTTTCAACAGTGAGGGCACTATGCCATCCTTGAAGGACTGGTTGATAAGCTGCGTGATGGGGGGCACCAAAATGTCAGCGCATTCCTTCAGCAGTTTTGTGGGGATGATATCATTAGGTGCTGTGCCATTACGCAGAGCCCCAATGATTTCATATGTCGCATCGATGGAGATGGGTTGCAGGGTAAACATACCTGATAGAGGTGAATTACTGTGGGTGTTGTGTGAAAGGTTGCGAGGGGGGCTAAGGGGGGAATTGTTTTGCTGAATGCTTTCACGGATTCCCTCGATTTTATTAATGAAGTAATCCGACAAATCATTGCAAAATTCTTGTGAGTCCGAATTGGGGGCTTCAAGACATCCTGATTTCATGGTCTGGGTGACCATCTTGAAGAGTTCTCGAGGGCGGTTTAAGGCGCTATTGATAGCCTCAGAAAAATAATTTTTCTTGGCTTGGAAAATTTCTTTGTGGTATTTTCCTGTTGTTGCTTTGTAGATGGAGAGGTTTGCCTCTGAAGAACTTCTTTTCCAGGCGGCTTCCGCCCTTCTACGTTCTTGCTTCAGTAACGACAGCTGGTTGTTAAACCAGCTACCGTTGTTTCTCCGGATGTGAGTTTTACGCTTCGGCGCTACTAAGTCGGCTGACTGTAATAGGGCTGAGTTTATGGCATCCAGTGTTTCTACGGTCATTTGATGTGGCTGGATTGTTTTTATTTTTTCCCTTAAAGTGGTTTTGAAGAGTTCCGAATGGAGCTTCTTCTGACATCTAGTCCAGTGTGTAGTCACTGGTCTAGATGTTTTTGCTGAGGGGGGGATTTTGGAAATAATGAATTTAATTGCATGGTGATCAGTCCATGGCAATGGTTCATTTTCCAATATTTTTATTTCCAGATCTTGTCTGAAAATAAGATCGAGTGTGTGGCCTGAAGCATGTGTGGGTCCACATACTAGTTGCTGTAGCCCTAAACCTTCCAGGTGGTCGATACAGGTGTCGGCAACGGGGTCTTGTGCGGAGTTGGCCCAGAGATTGAAGTCCCCGAGCAGCAAAACATGTTTGCTGTTGAGGCTGTAAGTGGAGACAAACTCCGTCAATGATGATAGCAGCTGCGATTTTGGGCCGGGTGGCCTATAGCAGAGAAGAATGTGAACGGTCTCCTTGGAATTTGTTTGCAATTGCAGAGTAAGGGTTTCCATGAAAGGAAGAGGGTTTTGAAGGGCTGGTTTAGTGATCGCAAGGTGCGTCTTGTGGATCACCGCCAGTCCTCCTCCTCTTTGCCCTATTCTGTTTTCCATTATGATACGGTCGTTTTCTGGCACCAGTTCTCCTAGAATGGTGTTACAGTCGGCTGTAAGCCAGCTCTCTGTAATAAAGAGGCAATCTAGATCGCATTGCAAAATGAGGTCCCGGATTTCCAGTCGGTGTTTTACTGCCGATCTTGTATTGATCAAAGCACAAGATATGTGCTTTGGCTGGGGTGAATGGCTGAAATACCTGACAGTCGGTCGTTGATCGACTCTCCATATTCGCTCAATTTTTAGGGCTTTTTTGATGATGGCTGGTAGTATTGCGACGGATTGCCTCAAACTCCAAATGGTTTCTGCAGAATATTGCTGATATGCCATGGTCGCCAAACACCGGGAGGGGGGGGTGGGTGGGAGTTTCAGGGGCGATGGGGAGAGGAATTGGCTAAATCCTCTCTCCTGGCTTGGTCCAGAGGGTAAAAAAAAGGGTAAAAAAATTCCTTCCTGACCCCTGTGAATGGCGATCGGATGAGCCCTGGATCAAGCTTCTGTTGTGTTGATATGAGAAGTGGCTGGGGGTGAGGGGTGTGCTTATTGCTAGTGTAGCAGGAGAGCTGCCTGATCAGGCAGCAGGATGCAGCCTGGAGCTGACAGCTCGGTGGATGGAGATACTATGGGGCACAAAAGGTAAGCCAGGGAAGAGTGGCTGTCCTATTGGGGAAAGGGGGATTCCTGGAGGATTTGGGGGGGATTACAGGGAGTGGGGGGCCCCGCCGGTAGGCCCCGGGTGAAGCCGCGGTCTTTCCTAGATCGCGGCCCCGCGAATCAGTGCAGGCCGGCGCGGGAGTCCGGAAAAAAACGCCCTAGGATGGCGGAATTGTGGCTGGGGGGTAGTAGGAGGGAGTCTCAGCTGGCGATGGCGGTATGGGGGCATAGGGGATGGAGGATAGGAGCGAGGGTGTGGGGAGCGCCGCAGCGGTAGGCCGCGGGTGAAGCCGCGGTCTTTCCTAGATCGCGGGCCCGCGATTCAATGCAGGCTGGCGCGGGTGTGCGAAAAAGTCACCCTAGAATGGTGAAGTTGGCGATGGTGATATGGGGGCACAGGGGATGGAGGATAGGGGCCGGGGAAAGCCAAGGGGTCGTGGGATGTTTGCTGCGGCTGTCCTGACAAGGACGGTCGTCAGCAATTTCTTACCTGGAACAAGGCAAGGGATTGAGCTAGGCCGGAGAGCCAGGGAGCTGATCCGCTGTGGTTCTGAGTGATGGAGGGAAGCTGGAGGAGAAAGGACAGGTTGGGGACGAGTAGTGATGGGGCTGGAGCTGGAGCTAGCAGAGAGAGGCTGGGAAAAACCTAGCCTGCCTGTCTACCTCCTACGCCTGCCTGGAGCTATGACACACCCGTTCCTACTCTAGGAGACGAGCGTCGCTGTGAGCTCCTGCTGCTAATCCGTCTGCCTCAACTGACTGACTGACTCAACTCGACCCTGGATCGCAGACTGACCTATAGGGCAGTTCTGAAATAGCAGCAGCCTGCAATTTAACAAATTATGAATGGGAGAAAAATAACTCTCCCATTCACCCACTAACTTTAGCGTAGTGCCTGTACTGAAAGTAAGGGGGCGCTACATGTGCAATAAAAAAAAAAAACAGCATTTTTTCTTGCACATTATTAGTTGATGGAAATCAGAGGAGCTTCACCTCTTTCGCTAAGCTCTGGGGAAAATTCTCTTGCAGAGTGCAACTGCACTTTTAAAATTAACAGTCTACTTGCCTTCAGTAAGCCAACCCCAATACCTTTATTATGAATTTACAATTACTGACCAACTTTCTTAATCAGATATCATTTAAAATTGGTGTCTCCAAGATGTTTGCACCATATTGACATCCCTTTTGCCATCTAAAACTACCAAAATTATATGTATCAGGAGATGCTCTTCTAATGCAATTAAAGAGATACTAAAGGTTTGGTTTTAAAAACAAAACAAAAAACAAACATGTCATACTTACCTTCACTGTGCAGTTCGTTTTGCACAGAGTGGCCCCCAATCGCCCACTTCTGGGGTCCCACGGCAGCTCTCGCGGCTCCTCCCCGCAAAAGCTAACCATCTCTGGGAAGCTCTCTCCCGAGGGGGTTACCTTGCGGGCGTGCTCCTGTGTCATACACTCGGTGGCCTTAGCCACCAGGTGTATTACTCAGCCCTACCCCCGGAACGCTGCGTCATTGATTTGATTGACAGCAGCGGGAACCAATGGCTGCGCTGTTATCAATCATCCAATGAAGAGCTGACAAGAGCTGGGGAAAAAGAACACGGGATCGCACCCACAGAGATTCGGGGCACAGGTAAGTAAAACAGGGGCTCGGGGGGGGGGGGGGGTCTGGGGCGGGGCGGTGACTGCAATGTGTTTTTTCACCTAAATGCATAGGTGAAAAAACACAAAGGTTTTCAACATCTTTAACTACTATAAGCTTATGTCATATTCCCTGATGTGTCACTAAGCACATTTTTACTGATGGCTGAATGTTCAGATTATAGCATACACAAGAACATAAGTGGCTGCTTTCATATCTGACATGAGTGACTATACAGTGCTCAGAGTAACTTGGATTTATGAAGTTTCCCTCTCTGGCTAGTTGTCCTAACCACACTTGTTATGACTGGCATTAACCTAAAAATACCCAACACTTGTTGTCAAAGTTATTATTAACCACTTAACAAATTTCAGCTTCTGGCACTGCCTTGCTTTAACTGACAATTGCGCGGCCGTGCGACGTGGCTCTCAAACAAGATTGGCGTCATTTTTTCCCCACAAATAGAGCTTTCTTTTGGTGGTATTTGATCACCTCTGCGGTTTTTATTTTTTGCGCTGTAAACAAAAAAAGAGCGACAATTTTGAAAAAAAGTCAATATTTTTTACTTGTTACTATAATAAATAGCTCATTTAAAAAAAAAAAAAATCTCAGTTTAGGCCGATACGTATTATTCTACATATTTTTGGTAAAAAAAAAAAAATCGCAATAAGCAACTGGTTTGCGCAAAAGTTATAGTGCTTACAAAATAGGGGACAGAATTATTATTCATTTTTATTATTATATTTTTTTTACTAGTAATGGCGGCGATCTGCGATTTTTATTGGGACTGCGACATTATGGCGGACACATCGGACACTTTTGACACATTTTTGGCACCATTCACATTTATACTGCAATCAGTGCTATAAAAATGCACCGATTGCTGTATAAATGTGACTGGCAGTGAAGGGGTTAACACTAGGGGGTGAGGAAGGGGTTAATGTGTACCCTGCATTGTGTTCTAACTGTGGGGGGAGGGGGGTGACTGGGGGAGGTGACCGATGCTGTGTCCCTATGTACAAGGGACAAAGCATCGGTCTCCTCTCTCCCCTGACAGGACGTGGATCTCTGTGTTTACACACAGAGATCTGCGTCTTGTCCCTGTAACCGCTGATTGCGAGCGCCTGCTGGACATCCCGGCCGACAGGCACGCGCATCGGTATTCCAGGAATGTGGTGGGCCTGCACACGCCGCCGGTGGCGCTAGCGCGCTCTCTAGTGGCCTGAAAGAGCGCAGGACGCATATATGCGTCCTGTTAGAGATTTAGAACCACCCCGAGGCCGCATATATTCGTACGGCCGTCGGGAAGTGGTTAAATACTAAACTGAGCCTGAGTGGTTTTATTTCCTGCCGACATAAAATGCTAGGGAGACAGACCTTTATTAAATACTTGTAATTAATATGTGTAAGGCCGCGTACACACGATCAGTCCATCCAATGAGAATGGTCCTAAGGACCGTTTTCATTGGTTAACCGATGAAGCTGACTGATGGTTTGCTGTGCCTACACACCATCAGTTAAAAAAACTATCGTGTTAGAACGCGGTGACGTTTACGTGTTTTAACACAACGACGTGCTGAAAAAAACTACTTGATTCTGAGCATGCACGGCCTTTTAACCGATGCGTTTGCATACTAACGATCGGTTTTGACCAGGCGTCCATCGGCCAAATTTTATAGCAAGTTCTCTTTTTTTTGACCGAAGGATAACTGACCGATGGGGGCCACACACGATCGGTTTGGACCGATGAAACTGTCCTTCAGTCTGTTTTCATCGGTTTTGACAGATCGTGTGTATGCGGCCTAAGGGTACCCATGTTATATCTGATGTCATTGGACATGTACGTAATAAACTGATCACCTCAGAAGTGTTCATTTCTGATGAGCACTTACCAATATACAAAAAAAAAAAAAAAATCCCAGTCTTTGTTGTAGCTGCTTGCCATCAATAAGCAGAATTACCTAATTCCTTTAAGTGAACAGAACATGAGTGTACAAAACTAGTAAAAAATGCTTAATTAGGTTTTCAAATTCACTATTTTGGTATACACTTGGAAGTCACTTTTTATATTTCCCTTGCTTGCAGGTAAATGGTTCAACTATGGGATTATCTTTCTTGTGCTTATCCTTGATCTCAACATGTGGAAGAACCAAATATTTTACAAGCCATCACCATATGGCCAGTATATAGGCCCAGGTCAAAAGATCTATACAGTTGAAGATGCTGAAAGTTTACAATATCTTAACCAGACGATGCTATCTTGGGAGTGGAGGTCAAACAACACAGACCCTTATACTAACAGAAGCTATGTTGAAGGAGACATGTTCCTTCATAGCAGATTTATTGGGGCAAATCTTAATGTGAAATGCTTGGCTTTTATTCCTAGCCTTTTGGCCTTTGTGTTGTTTGGATTCTTTATTTCAATCTTTGGGCGCTTTCATAAAAGTGAACAAGGCATGGAAAATAAAGATAAATCGTACAAACGCATCAACAAGAAGTCACCTTCTGAACACAGCAAGGAAATGGGAATGACCATAGAAAATTTGCAAGCTGTTGTAGAGGAGCCCTTATGTCTACATCACCCAACACTTGTAGATGGAAGGACAAAGGAAGATGAAGTGGAGTTGGATAATCCTCCTTCATTGTCACAATCTGAGCCAGTGGCAGACATCGTCCCCTATGATGAGGCTAATAGTTAACCATGTGTCAAATGAACATGGCAGTAATGTATATAATAGGTTTCCTATAACTATTTTGCTCAAGTAAATAATTGTAACTGGTGCTCAAAAATGTAAAATCTACACGTTTTTGTATTTTGCTATGTGCCTATATTTAACATTCCTTAGAACGTATGTAGGTGCACACCTGATAGTTGCACAGAAATGTAACATTTTATTTAACAAACACTAATACTAACCAATGCGTTTTAGCAATGAAATATTACCCAATTAGAGCTCAAACCAGTTACGTTTATTTGACCCTGAATAGGGTTTTACATTAATAAAAGGTGCAAGGTGTTTCTGTGGTTTTCTAGAATAGAGCAGACTTTGAGAAGTAGCATTTGACTTTATCACAACTAGGTTTATACTCCAGTAAGGTCCTGTAAACCTCTGTAATAAAGTGCTATACCAACTTAGGGCTTTGGGCCCTTTCACACGGGCAGACCGTTCAGGTCCACCTGCCAGTTTTTTGGGCGGACCTGAACAGGTGCTCCGTGCTCCTCTATGGAGCCACGGATGTCAGCGGTGACATGCCCGCTGACATCCGACACGCTCCGATCTGCCAAAGTGTGACGGAGGAAAACTCGACTTTTGAATCTGTCTGGCAGATGAGATCAGGTGACAACGGAGTCTAGGGACTGTCATCATCCGATCTCCCATAGGGGAGAGCGGCGCTCTGAGGCTGCGTACACACGATCAGACCGGTCCGATTAAACGGGTCTTAAGATCAGTTTCATCGAACCAATTCGATGGTGTGTACGGCCCATCGGACCGTTGTCCATCAGACGAAAGTTTTAAAACTTGCTTTAAAATCTGTCCGACGGACACCTGTCCATCGGACAGATTCGGTGGTTAGTACGCCAAAGCATCGGACCAAAAACCCGCACATGCTCAGAATCAAGTCGACGCATGCTTGGAAGCATTGAACTTCCTTTTTTCAGCACGTCAGTGTGTTCTACGTCACCGCGTTCTGGTCTGATCGGATTTTTGGTCCGATGGTGTGTACACACATCAGACCACTTCAGCCTGGTCCGATGAAAACGGTTCGTCAGACCAGTTTCATCAGACCAGTCTGATCGTGTGTACGTGGCCTGACAGGTCAGTCACTGCACAGTGTGCAGAGACAGACCTGTTATCTGCCTGCTCAGCAGGGATCGACGGAGCGATCCCCGCTGAGCAAAGCGGAGCCCGCACATGAACAGTACCGTGTAAAAGGGCCCTTACAAATAACCTCCTTCCTTCAACACTTACAACTATTTGGCAAACATGTTCCATTTAATTTTTGACGCCCAGTGCAACCCCATGGCCACTAGTTTTGTCTCTTCTTGACATATATGGATAAATACTTGGTTTTAGTAGATTCGTGGATATACAGGGGGTGGATAAAATAAATAACATGATAAAAGTAGTTCAGATTTGCACATACTTTATAAAAACATAATCGCCTGCCTAGATTAGCCCTCATCATCTGTCCAGTCACATAGAAATGTACAACCCTCATTCAGTGCTATGACATTTGACAACAGTGAATGTTAAAAAAAAGAAAAGAAAGGGCTGTCAAGTGCAACATTTGCCATATTTTACATATGGGTAATGTTACAAGGACCTTAATTACTTATTAAATAGTAGGAAAATCACCACCTGGTTGTGGTGCGGCAAGGTTCTCTGAAACATATCCACATTTCAGTAGATAACATTTCACCAGTGGCGAACTGAGGTATTTTTTGAAGGGGCGACACCGGTGGCATAAACTGCTCGGCAGCGGGTTTATCTTCCCCTGCTCTCTATGGGCATCACGGCTGCTTCCATTTCCTCCCCCTCGGTTTGCCAATCATAAAGTGGGTCTCATATCCGCTTATGATTAGCCAGATTGAGGATCTGTGCTTTAATATTTAATATTCATTCGCTGTTGTAACACCCAGATGGGCTCATGGTGCAATGCCAGGAGCCCACCCTATTTTGAAGCCTATTAGAGCCTCTGGCTCTAATCAGGTGCTTAAAAAAACAACGCCGCCGCTTTAATTCATGCACCTGGTGTCCTAAAAGAATGAATAGGGGGTAGCGCCCGTGGATAGAGGGGGCGGCGCCCGGGTGCCCCTAATGGATGGGTCACTGCATATCACATAAAGTATATGTAATAAAGCTTGGGTGTCTTAGTTATAAATGTTTTTACATAAGATGAACACAACTTTCACCTATGATTTTCACATTTTGAAGAATACTGGATAAAAGTTGTGTGACTTTTGTGTGAAAAACTTTATAAATAATGCATAGTGGGAGGTCAGCATTAAGTTGTTGAATACCACAAAAGTACAGCCTGTAAAAATAAATATAGGATTGAATCAGAACCTCTATTATGAACTTAAATGTCATTGCCACGTATGGACTTCTTGTTATTGGTATTGCAGTATAATGTAAGTTGATTCATGTTGTACATGCAAGCATAGGCGGTCTAAGCAACTAATATCTGTTATCTGTGATTTACAATATACCTATTTCTTTTTTTGTTTTTTTTTGTTTTTTGTTTTCCAATATACCTATTTATAATGCATATTGCAAAGTTGTTAAACTTTATTTTATATTTATTGAAATATCCATAAAGCCAGTTTCCAGTATAACAATAAAATCAATAGATCATCATTAAATAAACAATAATAAAGAACTTTCATCATTAAAGTAGAAAAAAGGCATCACTATCACCCTTCAGTTAAAGTTATACTAAACGCACACAGTTTAATTTACAATCCTCTTCTCTTTCTGTATGTGGATGATGGCACTGTAATTATTTTAATTAAAATCTAAATACCTTTTTTCCTAATCAATATACAGAGGTCATATGAAACAGCTCTTTCCCAGCCTGTAGGGAAACAGTGGCAGGAGGAGCTTCTCTGCTATTGGTCAAATGTTCAAAATAAAAATAAAAACAGCCTTTGGAATACAGGGTAAAAATAAAAAAAATATATTAATAATGTTTTTTACATTGTCGTACAAATATATATTGAAATCAAATTTTTATCATTTTTGTCAATAACATGGTGTGTGTAAATGTATGCTAGTCATCAGCTGTGTTACACCCCTCCAGCCTTTGTCTTAAAATAACAGTGAGGTGAAGCCTCCATCAATCAAGATGTAATATCCCACCTCTATTGTGTTTAGCTGTGGATGGAAGAGGAGGGAGGGAGTGGGCTGTCATTTACCACTGTGTCTATGCCTACGTGTGACTTGGACTGCTCAGATGTGATTGAGGACATGCTCAGCATAGAAACACACTAAAAACTGAGCAAGTCCACTAGCTGCCAATACTGCTCTGCAAAAACCCCAACTGCAGTGGGGACATGGACAGAAGGAGGAGATAGAGAGCAGCAGGATTTAGCTGAACACAGAAAACGAATCCCATAGTGACTGAGTGAGTATGAACAGCATTTAATACACAATTTATTGATAGTTTTTAACCACTTAAGGACCTCCGCACGCACATTTACGGCCACAGAATGGCACGGCTGGGCACAAGGGCGTAAATTTACGTCCTCGCCCAGTAGCGGGTCGGGGGTCCGATCGGGACCCCCTCCGCGGCATGCGGCGGTCCCCGTGTTTCCGGGAGCGATCCGGGACGAGCAGGCGGATGTCCGTGTTTGCACGCCCCCCCCGCGATCGCTCCCAGCCAATCGCTGCGCTCGCCCTTCGTGTCACTTCCTCCTCCTGTGTAAACACAGGAAGGGGGAAGTGATGTAATCTCTCATCGCAGCGGTATTTCCAACCGCTGCGATGAGAGGAACACCTCACAGTAAGTGTGCACTAACACTACACTGACATACACACACATAGGCACACTTAACCCCTTGCGATCTGCCCCCCCCACCCCCCCTGTCACAGTGTCACTGAATGCAGTGATCTAATCACTGCATTTAGTGTCAGTGTGACAGGCAGTGTAAAAGTCAGTTAGTGTTAGGTTCAGGATAGCCCCCCCCACCCCCCCTAATAAAGTTTTAACCCCCTGATCACCGCCCTAGTTAACTCTTTCACTCCCTATTGCCAGCGTCACTAAGCGATCATTTTTCTGATCGCTGTATTAGTGTCGCTGTTCCCGCTAGGTAGCTAATTTTTTTTTATTGCGATTTTTTTTTACTAAAGACATGTGGCTAAATACATTTTGGCCTAAATGTTTGACTAAAATTTAGTTTATTTGATTTTTTTTTTAACAAAAAGTAAAAAATAGTGTTTTTTTTTTCAAAAATGTTGCTCTATTTTTGTATATATCGCAAAAAATAAAAATCACAGAGGTGATCAAATACCACCAAAAGAAAGCTCTATTTGTGGGAAGAAAAGGACGCAAATTTTGTTTGGGAGCCACGTCGCACGACCGCGCAATTGTCTGTTAAAGCGACGCAGTGCCGAATCGCAAAAACACCTTGGGTCATTTACCAGCGTATTGGTCCGGGTCTTAAGTGGTTAATGATATAGGTTTAGTGACAATGTAAATGCTGCTCCCTCTTTGCTCTGATCTTCCCTGTATACATTCTAAAATAAATAGCTACTATTATTTGATTTTTTATGTGGTCATCTGACTTCAAAGCTTGACACTTCTCTGTACTTTGAAAGGTTCAATGACAGTGCCGAATTTCCTGTAGTCATGACATCATTCTACCAGAATTCATATGGTTATGGCATTGTTGGCTGGGAGAAGATTCCTGCCCTAACAGATAAAGAGGAATTAGTCAGAGTGCCAGAGATTTCCAATATTCAGGAAGTGAATTATTGGAAAATGTATAAAGGGAGGAACAGAACAAAGGGGGAACAAGATATAACAGTTGAGATATTGTGATGCCTTTTCTACTGCTTTAACATTAATGATTGTTGTTGCAACCAAAAACATGCTAATTTGATGGGTTAATATTAATGAAAATAAATTATGGTTAATAAATTATGGCCTGGCATTGTATTCACAGTTGTACTTTGAAAAATATGTCCCTTGCCATCACAAGAGAGTGTTGTTTGGGAGCGGTAGACCTGCCCCCTATTGAGCTGAATTAGCAATCCGTCTTTCAGATGCATTTTTTTTTAGAGCAAAACTGGATGTACTCAGAGAGCCAAGTGACTACAGACCATGTTGCTGGAAACTGGGAAAGGTATTACAATGTAATTTGAAAGGGTTACGGAACAAATATAAATATTAATAACAGCAGTATTAATATACTTAGGGTTGCCATTAGAGATGGGCCCCCTGTTCGGTTTGTAGCAGAACTCCTGACCAGGGGAAAAGTTCTAACCCGAACAGCAAACCCAATTGAAGTCTATGAGAGCCAAACAGAAAAACTCAAAAGTGCCCATTTTGAAGGCTTGTATGCAAGTATTTGGCCATTAAAGGGGTATGGGGGTCCGGGTACTGCCCTGGGGGACGTGTATCAAGGCAATTAAAAAAAAAAAAGTTTTTTTCAGTAGCAGTCATTTCATTGATGCTTAAAGTGCAAAAAGAAAAAAAACTCCTTTAAATACGGTGCCTGGGAGATCCCTTTAGTCTGTCTGTAAAGTGGCACATCTGTAGCATATATAGAACATGCAAAAATGAAAAAAAAAAAAAAAAATGAATCAAATCAAATTTGTCAAAATGTAAAATGACTCGCGGTTGCAATTGAAAAAAAATAAAGAAAAAATGGCGTGGGGCCCCCCAGTCCATACCAGTCCCTTACCCCCGAACAATATCAGGCCTCATGCCCCCATGTTGATAGGGACAAGGACCTCATCCCCACAACCGTGGCTGGTAATTGTAGGAGTCTGCAGACAGAGGGCTTAAACTAGAGGGGGCTCATAATGTTAATGAGTATGGGGCGCATAATACCCCTAACATTCACAAAAAAAGTGTCAGAAAGTAATAAATGTGTATATCCAGGGTGCTCCAAGCATTTGAATCATGACAGATAAAGTCTGTGTTGGAGAGAGTAGGAGATCTTCACACACTTTAGGCAGCACTCAGGGAGACAAGCAATCGCTAATGGAAACTAGACATGTGCATTTGTTTTCGTTAGAATGCATTTTCGTCCAAAAATCCGTTTTTTTCGTTATCGTTTTAACAAACGATAACGAAAGCGCAAGAAACGAAAACCGAAAGATCCGACATTAAAAATGCTTTATTTTCGTTTTCGTTGCGGTAAAAAATCGATATAGAGAGATTCGACATTATAGGGAAAAGATTCAACATTATAGAGAAAAGATTCGACATTACAGAGAATAGATTTCGATTTATGAGAAAATAGATTCGACATTATTACTAGTCATACAACATTAGAATTCTAGTAGGCGGAATATTCAAACGGAAATGTACGATTCGTCGTAAAGATTCGACGTTCCGTCGAATATTCTTTTGACCATTCGACAGAAATCAAGTATTATTGGATTTTCAGACGAAAGCTATTCCCCAACGAAAAAATAAATAAATCAAAATGATTTTCGGGAGTAACTAAATAAATTTATTTTCTAAACGAAAACGAAAAAACGAAACAAAATATTCCAGTCTGCACATGTCTAATGGAAACAAGGCGTCTTGCTTGTTTTTCTATTTCAATAAGTAATAAAAACACCGTTTTTGACTGTCTACCGATCTATTGTCAATCATGCAGCGCGCTGCACCTGTAAAAAAAAGCTTTTGTCATTCATGAAGGCCGGCCGCCCGTGGCGGGATTGACAATGGATTTACATCGGGGGACAATTTTTTTATTTTCAAATTTAGCAATTGTCAAAAACTGTCTGTTTTTAATTACATTTTGACACTTTTTGGTGAATGTGTACTCATTCACATAGGGGGGATCTGGGGGCCCCCTGGTAAAGGGGTCTTCCAGATTCTGATAAGACCTCTGCCCGCAGACCCCCACAACCACCGTGGGTATGAGGCCCTTGCCCCCATCAATATGGTGACAAGGTGCTTAGGGGTGGTGGGGCAGAGCCCCCACTGCTCCAAGCACCCAACCCTCATGTTGAGGGCATGTGGCCTGGTATCATTTGGGGGGTTCGCCCCCCCCTTTCCTCACCTGCCAGGCTGCATGCTCGAAAAAGGGTCTGGTGTGGATTTGGGGGGGCCATATGCTGTTTTAAATTTTTTTTTGCTGTGGGGTTCTTCTTAAAACTCATACCAGACCCTAAGGGCCTGGCATGGACTGGGGGGACCCAATACCTTTCCCAGTTTCCAGCAACATGGTCTTTTGTTACTGTCAATTTTTATTTATTTTTTACTTATCTGTCAGCAGGCAAGCCCTTCGACAGCTGCTAACTCATTGGTTGTTAAGGACGTCGCGGATGGCTTCTCGGCCCTGCTCCTTAACAACCTGCTTATACTGTTCCCTGATTGGTTAAAATTTGCCCAATCAGGGTGCAAAATGCACTTTTCAGCACACAGTGCATTGCAGGGCGTTCAGGGGGTTAACGATCGTCGAAAACCCTGCAAATTCGAGTGCTCCCTGAACGGGGCAAACAGTCAATATTCGGCCCGAACTGATGCTCATTCTGAACGGTTCGCCCAACTCTCGTTGCTATCTGTTGGCATGTTTATTGCCGTACTCAGTTATTCATTGACACGCTTTATGTTGGCAATGACATTTGTTGAAAAAAGTGTATCTAGTGAATTAAACTATAAATTTAAATACCAATGATACAAATAGCGCTAATGTGTGGCTGAACCACATAAGTGAACAAAAACAAATATGCAAGTAAAAAATAAGATAAAACATATGTAAATGAAGAGACCCGTGAATAAATGAGTCAAAAAGGTTAAATTATCATAAAGTGTCTGAAGAAATCTAACTTCTGTGTTTCTCCAAAGGGCAGTCCTCCACCACACCAGTGTGTTGTAACTCCTCCACCAATAGAATTGGCCACTCACCAGAACTAGTAGCCTTACACTCACGTGTTTGGCACAGCAAGCATGTATTACAATCCTCAAATAAGTGTTCAGGATTCATATCCACAAAATTGCAGCAGTGAGATCCACATGAGTAATAAAAAGAAAAGTATAATAATGTGATATTGCTAAAACAATTTATTGACACACCACATGAACCTTCAATGGTTGCACTCACAAAAGCAAACTCAAAAACAACCGTAATAAATTCCAAGCAAACTTCCTTGATATTCACAAGCTGATAAACTGTGGTCACGGTGGACCTGTGCAGAAAACCAGGTGTTTCTCACCACTTCCCCTTCGTTGTAACACCTCCTTCTAGTTGAAAATTGTATCCTGGTCACTAGCATAAAGAAACACATGCAGGTTTGTTTCACGTCGGTCTCAAATGATCAAACGATCATTAGTGTAGCCACGCCCCCGACATGTTTCGTCATAGATTGACTTATTCATGGGATTTAGCAATATCACACTATTATACTTTTCTTTTTATTACTCATGTGGATCTCACTGCTGCAATTTTGTGGAGATAAATCCTGAACACTGATTTGAGGATTGTAATACATGCTTGCTGTGCCAAACACGTGAGTGTAAATTTACTAGTTCTGGTGAGTGGCCAATTCTATTGGTGGAGGAGTTACAACACACTGGTGTGGTGAAGGACTGCCCTTTGGAGAAACACAGAAGTTATATTTCTTCAGACACTTTATGAACTTTTTAACCTTTTTGACTCATTTATTCACGGGTCTCTTCATTTACATATGTTTTATTTTATTTTTTACTTGCATATTTGTTTTTGTTCACTTATGTGGTTCAGCCACACATTAGCGCTGTTTGTATCATTGGTATTTAAATTTATAGTTTAATTCACTAGATACACTTTTTTCACTATTTGCTTTATTTAAAACAGCAGCTGCAAACTTTCCTGTATATATACATTTACTCTTTAGCGCAGCGGCAGTAACCATTAGGGCGCATATATTCTGGTTACTATCTGTCTTTCCAATGACATTTGTTGATAACATTTGTTGCCCACAGATTTATCCTCTATTTAATTAATAAAGCTTTTGCCCACTCCATTTCTTTTCCTCTATCATGGGATCTTCAAGTCTGTGCAAACTGTTAAGTTCAGGATGGATCTGTCCTCTGCTCATGCCCAGCATTGCCTTCTGTATTGATATTCAGGATCAGGAATTGCCATTAAGTCCACATGTGGATTGTTCACACGTTGCATCTGCCGAGCCAACCCTCAACCACTAGGGGCAAATCTTAGTAAAATGTGCTCTGCTGCAAGAAAATGGCAGCCACTTTTAAGTTCATTCAGATAACAAAGCAAAGCCCAGAAAGATAAATAAAATAAATAAAAAAAGACAAATATCAGACTGCACAACAGTCGTGTGTTTACAATAAGGAAATTCTGTCATTACATCACCCTGTATATCTAGCCACCTAGAGTAAGGCCTTCATGGTCCTCTACATTCTGTACCTCTGTGCACAGTTAATTAACTGACCCTTTTGCTGTTTATGTACACATGTAAAAAAAATAGTGGACTTTTACTAGATTTGTGCCTTGATTGTATACTATTTTTATAAGCAACACTTTGAGATATATTCTTAGTTTTTAATTTGTTTTAAAAAATATTTTTGTTATGTGTTTAATTTTTTTTCACTGTAAACCTAAGATTTTGGCATAGTTGTGGCTTTTTTAATAGTAAATTCTAGCTTTAACATAAGGTCATTATAGATTAATTTTAGTAAACATATGATGAATATGTATTAAATAATGACATATCGAGTATGTAATGTACACAGCTTCCTGCATGAATCTCAAATGAAAATGTGTGCAAAATGCTCTAAGTAATTCACAGACACAACCACTGTGTAAAGATTATATGTATGTGTGCCACGTAGGCTAGAATTGTGATTAATGTTTTAAGCCAAGAAGCAATATTACAGTGTAACTCCAGACAAAAACTTTTTTTTTCCTTTTTATTGAAAAGAGCACAGAAGGCTTAGGACTTGCAGCTTTCTACTGTCATGAATAGGGATATCACTGTAACAGAGACTCATACATCAATGATTCTTTTGTGGGATGTGCAATGAATAAAATCTGTGTCTGGCAGTGGTTCCTGGGACAGAAAGTGAGGGGAAACCACCCCTTTTAAGAGGTCCTAAAACTTCAATGGACTATCTAAAAAAAAATAAAAAATAAAATAGCTTTTTACTGGAGTTGCACTTTAGATTTGAGTTACATTTTCTAAAAAATTGCAGACATTATTAAGGATGTTAAATATTACAGTTGAAAATATTATAGTAGAAGGTAAAAGTGCTCATATACTGTATGTTGCCTTGTCTATTGAGTCCAGTGTTTCCCAGTGTTGCAGTGCACCAACTAATAAGCCAAACATCTCATTTTGTTTTCTCAACATGCCTTTATGCAACAATGGTATTTCATAAAATAAAATAAATGATATGATTCTGAATTTACTTATTATTGTAAATTTGTGAACCTGGTGTCCTAATTGATTAGGAAATAATGAGTCAGATTTAACCTTTCAGGGATATGGCTTCTGCAAACTGTACTTTGCATGTTATCAGCTGTTCATGCTTTATCTAAGGCCGCGTACACACGATCGGTCAAACCGATGAGACCGTTTTCATCAGTTAACCAATGAAGCTAACTGATGGTCAGTCGTGCCTACACACCATCGGTTAAAAAAACTATTGTGTCAGAAAGCGGTGACGTAAAACACAACGACGTGCTGAAAAGGATGAAGTTCAATGCTTCCAAACATGCGTCGACTTGATTCTGAGCATGCGTGAATTTTAAACCGATGGTCGTGCCTACAAACGATCGTTTTTTTGCTATCGGTTAGGTATCCATTGGTTAAATTTAAAATAGGTTCCCTTTTTTTTTTTAACCGATGGATAAATAACCGATGGCGCCCCGGTTTGGTCTGATGAAAACGGTCCATCAGACTGTTCTCATGGGTTTGACCGATCGTGTGTACGCGTCCTAACAGTTTAAGAGACCTATTTATATAAAGCATTTGCCCTACATTGTTTACAAAATGTAAAAATTGATACGTGCTCTGCTGATTTTTGTAAAAAAAACATACTGGAAAAATATATTTAGTATAAAGGGTGCATATTAAAAATGCTAAATCAAAGGTTACTGCTACTGTAACTCACATATTAGACTTGAGAAAAAAAATAGCCCAAACAAGCTTTATAAATACAGTGGAACCTCGGTTTAAGAGTAACTTGGTTTGAGAGCGTTTTGATTTGCGAGCAAATTTATTTATTTTTTATTCTGACTCCGAAGGAGTGGAGAAAAGCCAAACCTTGGCCTGCAGTGCCTCATTTGGACTGAGGTACGGGGGCTCAGGAAACAAACCGAAGTGTCCTCAGGCCTTTTCGGATGTTTTCGGCGCTCTCTGGCTCCCCCCAACCTCTGGCCGCATTCAGTATTACATCCCATTGAAGTCAATGCGTAACAAATAATTTTTTCGTTTTCCATTGATATGGATATTATTTATTGATATTACGAGCATACTCCTGGAACTGATTATGCTCGTAATCCGAGGTTCAACTGTATGGGAAACTATACTACCATACCATGTAAAAAATAGTAAAATTGATATTCCAGCCTTTGAAAGCAGGCCACTAAAATGGGGTAGGTATTACACATACTGTAAATGTTTTTTGAAGAAATCTGTATAAATTGTCATATTAGCTGCCCTTGAAATTCCTTGTTCTGGGTTGCTGTAGACTGCAAACAAAGTGCACTTGAAATTGAACTGAAAGTGCACTTGGAAGTGCAGTCACTGTATATCCGAGGGGGACATGCAAGAAAAATAAAAAAACAGCATTTCTTTATCGTACATCACGGGACACAGAACGCATAGCCATTACACATGGGTTATATGGGTACCTTCAGGTGATGGACACTGGTGTAATCAATTTCACAGGAAGTCTCCTCCCTATATAACCTCCTCCCACTGGGAGTGCTTCAGTTTTTTCGCCAGTGTCTTAGGTGTTGGTCACGTCTAGCTGTCCCTCGGAGGTCTCGGGACCCAGGATAGCTAACCGGATCCGTCCGAAGTGCTTCAAAGCCAAGGTGTACGGTACCCGGGCCCTGCCTGCGTGGGGTTTGCCTATAATGCCTCTCCTTGGAGGGCTGGATCCTGGGCTCCAGTGCCTTAGTTTCTTCCAAAAAAGCCTTAGATCCGGCAGTATTCGAGCCTATACAACCTTGGGCTCTAGCTAACGGGCAGTGGTGTGGCAATACTCACAGGATTTCCTCGGTATTGCCTCCTTCTCTGGGATATGGCGATTTAGTGGTCTAAAATTTGTACCATATCCTGTTCTCATTTTTTGTGTTCACCTCTAGCTGCAACAGTTAGGTGTTGGCTACAGGGGTGTCTCAAGGTTGTGCAATGGCTCCCAAGGGACCGGGATCAGCTAAGGCTGCAAAAGGTTCCAAAAAACAAAAAGGTTCTCCGTCGGGTTCAGAGGATTTGGGCCCGGCTCTAGGGGTCCCATCCTCGCCAGATAGATCACCGACCGGCATCGTTGATGAGCCATTGGGGGTGATGGGGGCAGGGGCGGCCCCCAATCAACCCATTCCCGTTTATGTTACGGAAGAATTGCTAGCGACCACCCTGGGTGGGCTAGAAAAAAGATTAACTGCCTTGATTGCCAGCTCCTTTGCCAAGGAGCAAGGGGGCTAGATCCCCGTCACCTAGATTACTTGCCTCAGATGCCGAGGTCCTCTCTTTGGAGGAATTAGACTTACAAGGGGATCAGGCGGACCCGAGTCCCGACGGTTCGGACTGTGAGGGTTCCACTATTGATGAACTTTTTTCAACATCACAAGCAGAGAGCTTGTGGGTTTAGTCTCTGACTGACAAGGTTCGCACTGCTTTTAAGCTTCCAGTGTCAGAACAGTTGGCGCAGCCATTTCCTGCGTGAATAAATCCCTAACCTGTCCGGTTGAAAATGTCCAGATGTTGAAAGATCCGGTCGACAAAAAGATGGAGACCCTACTAAAGGCTTCTTTTACCACAGTAGGTGCGGTGGTTCAGCCAGCAGTGGCAGCCATTGGTGTTTGTCAGGCTTTAAAGGATCAGACAAAGCAAGCATTAAAGAACTTACCGGCTCAGCAAGCTAGTGAATTAGCCGATCTTCCAAAAACTCTCTGCTTCGCAGTTGATGCTATTAGTGCATATGCATCGCCTTTTGTGGCTCAAGAACTAGTCAGCACAAACACCCTGCAAAAAGCTTTTAGCAGGATTTCCCTTTCATGGAGGACGACTATTCGGAGAAGACCTAGATAAATATATCCAGACTATTTCAAGCGGTAAAAGCTCCTTCTTACCTGTTAAGAAAAGACCACGGGGGCCCGCATTCAAGCGACAAGCCTTCGCAGGCTCGACCCCCTCAACTTCCCGTCAGTATCGACGGCCTCCCAGGCTTCCAGCGTTTAACAGCCGCCCACAAGGACAAGCCGCTGGAGGCAAGAGACCATGGTCTCGCAAGCCAGTTAAACCAGCCATCAAATCAGACTCATGAAGGGGCGCCCCCACTCACTTTTTTCCGAAGGGTGGGAGACCAGAATCCCTGACTCTTGGATGCGTTCCACGGTAGCCACAGGCTACAAACTAGAGTTTCAGGACATCCCCCCTCCTCATTTTCAGAGGTCAAGTCTTCCAAACGACCCATCAAAAAGGGCCTCTCTTCTAAGAGCATTGGATCACCTCTTGCTCCAAGGAGTAATTGTAGAGGTACCATCCCAAGAATGGGGTCTGGGATTTTATTCCAACCTGTTTATAATACCAAAGCTCAACGGGGACGTCAGGCCTATCTTAGACCTCAAGCGCCTAAACCACTTTCTAAAGATTCAATCGTTTTGCATGGAGTCCGTACGTTCAGTAGCGGCCACCCTACAACAACACGACTTTTTAGCATCTATACATATAAAGGATGCGTATTTGCACGTACCGATCTGTCCGGCACATCACAAGTTCTGCGGTTTACGGTAGACCACCGTCATTACCAATTCGTGGCCCTCCCTTTCGGGTTGGCAACGGCTCCGCGCGTGTTCACAAAGGTCTTAGCCCCGGTGCTAGCCGACCTAAGGACAGAGGGCATTGTGGTCCTGGCATACCTAGACGATCTCCTGGTCATCGACAGATCGACTGCCAACCTAGATCATGCAGTAGTCCGCACAGTTCGGCACCTAGAAGAATTTGGTTGGATCTTGAACCGAGAAAAATCGGTGTGGCGACCCACAAACAATTCGTTTAGTCTTAGGCAAGAAGAAACCGTCTATTCGCCTATGTATGCGACTGCTAGGATAGATGGTGGTGGCCTTCGAGGCAGTGCCTTACGCCCAGATCCATACTATAGCTCGCCAGGCAGCCATCCTCTCTGCATGGAACAAGTCCATTCAGGCTTTAGATCGTCCGTTACATCTCTCCCCAGGGGTCTGACGCAGCCTGCTTTGGTGGCTAGTCCCTCAAAATGTGTCAAAGGGGAAATCCTTTTGCCCCATCACGTGGAAGATAGTAGCCACGGATGCCAGCCTGTTAGGTTGGGGGGGCAGTTCTAGAGGGACAGACCCAGCAGGGTCTATGGTCAGAAGCAGGGAAGCTGCTTCCCATCAATGTTCTAGAGATCAGAGCTGCTCGATTGGCCCTGGCCGCCTGGACTCCTTCCCTTCAGGGCATACCAGTGAAGATACAGTCCGATAAGGCCACAGCGGTGGCATACGTAAACCACCAAGGGGGCACGAGGAGTCTAGCAGTCCAGAGGGAGGTGGAGCTAATTTTTTTGTGGGCCGAAGCCCATGTACCATGCATCTCGGAGGTGTTCATCCTTGGGGATAGACAATTTTCAAGCAGATTTCCTGAGTCGCCAACGGTTTCTCCCGGGGGAATGGTCTCTTCACCCCCAGGTATTCACCCCCAGAGATTGGACAAATTCATATCCCGAGTCAGGGATCCCTCAGCCTACGGGACCGATGCGTTGGTATGCCCTTGGCACCAGTTTTCTCTCCTGTATGCGTTCCCTCCACTACAGATGTTACCCCGCCTTCTACGAAGAATCAGGATAGAGCACAAGCCAGTGATCCTGGTGGCCCCAGCTTGGCCCCGAAGTGCTTGGTATTCGCTCGTCATAAGAATGTCAGCAGGGGCACCGGGACCGCTCCCCGTGCGCCCAGATCTGCTATCTCAGGGACCGATTTGTCACCCTGCTTCACAGTATCTAAATTTGACTGCCTGGCGGCTGAATCCCTAATTCTTAAGGGCAGAGGCCTCTCGTCTCAGGTCATATCTACTTTGATTCAGGCCAGGAAACCAGTCTCTAGAAATATTTACTACAGGGTTTGGAGTCCTATCTGGAGTGGTGTGAGTCTCAGCGATGGCATCCACGAAAATTTCCCATTGACAAGGTCTTGCGATTCCTCCAGATTGGAGTCGATAAGGGGTTGGCTCTTAGTACCCTTGCTTTGGGACATCCCATGTGTAATGGCTATGCGCTCTGTGTCCCGTGATGTACGATAAAGAAAAAGGGATTTTTATATACAGCTTACCTGTAAAAATCCTTTTCTTGAAGTACATCATGGGACACAGAGCTCCCACCCCTCTTGTGAGGAACATTATTTAACCTCAGAGAAATTGCTTGCTACAAAACGGAAGCACTCCCAGTGGGAGGAGGTTATATAGGGAGGAGACTTCCTGTGAAATTGATTACACCAGTGTCCATCACCTGAAGGTACCCATATAACCCATGTGTAATGGCTATGCGCTCTGTGTCCCGTGATGTACTTCAAGAAAGGGATTTTACAGGTAAGCTGTATATAAAAATCCCTTTTTTAGCTTGCTCATGATTGGATGATAAAATCAGCAGAGCTTCCCCTCATTTCAGATCTACCCCTCAGATTTACAGCGACTGCATTTCCACTTTCAGTGCAATTTCAAGTTCACTTTGCACTTGTAGTGCAAAGTGGATTTGCCTTTTGTAAATAACCCCGTGGTGTTTTTATTGGTCGGAATTAGCTACCATTAGGGAGTTTTTCACTTTGCTCATCCATTTGCGTTTGTGGATTCCTCTGACTGTATAAGAAACTAGAGTGAATAAATCAATACCTTTTTGGTAAGCAACTGGAAATCTCCCACAATAACATTCTAAAACACACACTTTTTGAGGATGAATATGAAACCTTTAAATATGTAAGTCTACATAATAATGTATGAGCAAATCCTTGAAGCTAATGTTCAGAATCAGAAGATGAAAAGAGGTTCTACTTTGCATGATAAAAAATGAAAATTAGTCATTAACCAATTCAAGAAATAAGAGTCATAGTATTTTGGAATGTTTTTCATAGTCCCTAGACTCAATATAGCCAAAAGTCTCAAATTTGCATTGCATATATAGGCACAGATGATATAAATAAAAATATTCCTGAAGCAACAGAACTTCTGCTTTTAGTTGGCTAAATTTCATTTTTATTTTAACTTTTTATCGACATAAGAGTTTTTCAGAAAACAGTACAGTATCAAATGACATCATGAATTCAATTTACTTAAAAAAAAAAAAAAGAGGTGTTGCATAGCTAATCGCAAAACACATATTTCATATACATAAAAAAAGGGCCATATAATATTGAAGATTTTTAGTAGGCTGTGTGAAAAGTAAAGTACCATATTTATCGGCGTATACCGCGCACTTTTTTCCCCTTAAAATAAGGGGAAAATTGTGGGTGCGCGATATGCGCCGATACCCGCTTCCTGCGCTCAGTTTGAACTGAGCCGCCGACATATACCAAGTGCAGTACACTCGGGTACATTCGGTCAGGCACGGCTTCGCTCGTGCTCACGCATAAACGTCACAGAGCGTGAGCACGAGCAAAGACGAGCCTGGCCGAATGTACCCGAGTGTACTGCACTTGGTATATGTCGGCGGAGGCGTTCAAACTGAGCACAGGAAGCGGGGATTTGACTCGAGATAGCGCTGGAGAAGCCGGGAGGACACCACTGGAGCCGAAGACGGACGCCGGACCGGACGATGGACGCCGCGCAAGACACCAAAACTGTAAGTACTAAAAGTACTAAAATGTTTTTTTACAGGTCCACATTAGGGGTGCGCGCAATACCCCGATAAATACGGTATATAGCACTGAAAAATACTGTTGCGAACCTTCCATGTTGTTTTTCACGTTGTCGGTTTTAACGGCGTAAAAAATGGTCGTGTGTGGGCTTTAACGACGTGAAAATAACGCGCATGTTTAGAAGAAAGTTATGAGATGGGAGCGCTTGTTCTGGTAAAATTAGCGTTTGTAATGGAGATAGCACATTCATCGCGCTGTAACAGACTAAAAAGCGTGAATCGTCTCTCACCAAACTTTTACTAACACAAAATCAGCAAAAGCAGCCCCAAGGGTGGCGCCATCCGAAAGGGACTTCCCCTTTATAGAGCCGTTGTACGTGTTTTACATCACCGCGCTTTGCTAGAGCATTTTTTTTTTACGATCGTGTGTAGGCAAGGCAGGCTTAACAATAATCGTTGTTTTTTCTAGACCATTAAAAATGGTCGTGTGTACGTGACATTAGAGTCACTGCTGAGACCTTTCTCCCAAAGGCCAATCAAATTCAAACCAGGTTTAGAAATTTGAACTGATTGGTAAAGCAGAGTAAGTACAAACTTTAATGCAGCGTTCTACCCTTCACCACATAAACATAAATGGGTCTGTCTAGTTTATTGTTTTGTACTGTTTTTGGGTGCTGTATACATTGTTTTTCAATTGCACAGCTCTGATCTCTTTTTCATATATGATTCTCATTGATTCTGTGACATATTGTGGAAAGTTACTTGCATTTATGTCCTCGTGCACATTATATTACAAAGGGTATTGGGACACCTGCCTTTACACGCATATGAATTTTAATGGCATCACAGTCTTAAACCGTAGGGTTCAATATTGAGTTGGCCCACCCTTTGCAGCTATCACCGCTTCAACTCTTCTGGGAAGGCTTTCCAGAAGGTTTAGGAGTGTCTATGGGAATGTTTGACCATTCTTCCAGAAGCGCATTTGTGAGGCCAGGCACTGATGTGGACGAGAAAGCCTGGCTCGCAGTCTTCACTCAAATTCATCCCAAAGTTGTTCTATCGGGTTGAGGCCAGTCAAGTTCCTCTACCCCAAACTCACTAATCCATGTCTTTGTGGACCTTACTTTGTGCACTGGTGCACAGTCATGTTGGAACAGGAAGGGGCCATCCCCAAACTTTTCCCACAAAGTTGGGAACATGAAATTGTCCAAAATGTCTTGGTATGCAGATGCCTTAAGAGTTCCCTTCACTGGAACTAAGGGGCCAAGCACAATGCCTAAAAAACAACCCCACACCATAATCCCCCCTCAACCAAATTATTTGGACCAGTATATAAAGCAAGGTCCATAAAGACATGAATGAGTGAGTTTGGGGTGGAAGAACTTGACTGGCCTGAACAGAGTCCTGACCTCAACTCAATAGAACACCTTCGGATGAATTGGAGTGGAGTCTGTGAGCCAGGCCTTCTCGTCCATATCAGTGCCTGACCTCACAAATGCACTTCTGGAAGAATGGGCAAACATTCCCAAAGACAGACTCCTAGACCTTGTAGACAGACTTCCTAGAAGAGTTGAAGCTGTTATAACTACAAAGGGTTGGCCAACTCAATATTGAACCCTACCGACTAAGACAGGATGCCATGTAAAGGCAGGTGTCACAATACTTTTGGTAATATAGTGTATGTTTGTACCCTGGTATTTGTATATATAAAAGTACAGCAAACACACCAACACATGTACATTTACATGTGAAAAGCTTTCTGAAATTTGACTGTATTGTATTACATAGAACTTACATTATGGTAATTTGAATATCTGCAAAGGTCAAGAGAAAATGTAATTCTACATAATAATGTAGGAACAAATCCTACAAGCTAATGTTTAGAATCTGAAGCTAAAAAGAGGTTTTACTTTGTGAGATAAAAATAAAAATCAGTCACAAACTACTTCAAGAAAGAAGAGTTACTATTGTGGAATGTTTTTCATAGTTCCTAGACTTAATATAGCTGAAAGTTTCCCGTTTATACAGCATGTATTGGCACCGATTATAGAAATGAAAATATTCCTATAGCAAGAACAAAAACTAGCTCTTCTCCAAATGTTTTTAGCCAGCTAAATTTTAACTTATAGGGTGTCCTTAATTTTTCAAATCTGTCATATGGAAAAATATGCAATATATCAAGTTGTGCCCAGTTTTGCAACTGTAGGAAAGACAGAAATTATGGCTTTTAAAAAGTGCTTTCTTACTTCACAATGCCAAGCTATCCTCCCAAATGTGAATAAGATATACAGTATCTCACAAAAGTGAGTACACCCCTCACATTTTTGTAAATATTTTATTATATTTTTTCATGTGACAACACTGAAGGAATGACACTTTGCTACAATGTAAAGTGTGAGTGTACATCTTGTATAACAATGTAAATTTGCTGTCCTCTCAAAATAAGTCAACACACAGCCATTAATATCTAAACCGCTGGCAACAAAAGAGAGTACACCCCTAAGTGAAAATGTCGAAATTGGGCCCAATTGTCAATATTTTGTGTGGCCGCCATTATTTTTCAGAACTGCCTTAACCCTCTTGGGCATGGAGTTCACCAGAGCTTCACAGGCTGCCACTGGAGTCCTCATCCACTTCTCCATGATGAAATCACAGAGCTGGTGGATGTTGGAGACCTTGCACTCCTCCACCTTCCATTTGAGGATGCCCCACAGATGCTCAATAGTGTTTAGGTCTGGAGACATGCTTGACCAATCATCATCTTTACCCTCAGCTTCTTTAGCAAGGCAGTGGTCATCTTGGAGGTGTCTTTGGGGTTGTTATCATGTTGGAATTCTGCCCTGCGGCCCAGTCTCCGAAGGGAGGGGATCATGCTCTGTTTCAGTATGTCGCAGTATATGTTGGCATTCATGGTTCCCTCAATGAACTGTTGCTCCCCTGTGCCGGAGGCACTCATGCAGCCTCAGTCCATGACACTTCCTTTACCATGCTTGACTCAAGGCAAGACAAACTTGTCTTTGTACTACTAACCTACTTGCCGCCACGCACGCTTGACACCATCTGAACCAAATACGTTTATCGTGGTCTCATCAGACCCCAGGACATGGTTACAGTAATCCATGTCCTTAGTCTGCTTGTCTTTAGCAAACTGTTTGCAGGCTTTCTTGTGCATCATCTTTATTAGAGGCTTCCTTCTGGCACAACAGCCATGCAAACCAATTTAATGCAGTGTGTGGCGTATGGTCTGAGCACTGACAGGCTGACCCCCCACCACTTCAACCTCTGCAACAATGCTGGCAGCACTCATACGTCTATTTAAAAAACAACAACCTCTGGATATGATGCTGAGCACGTGCACTCAACCTCTTTGGCCGACCATGGCGGGGACTGTTCTGAATGGAACTTGTCCTATTAAACTGCTGTATGGTCTTAGCCACCTTGCTGCAGCTCAGTTTCAGGGTCTTGCCAATCTTCTTATAGTCTAGGCCAGTGATGGCGAACCTTGGCACCCCAGATGTTTTGTAACTACATTTCTCATGATGCTCATGCACTCTGTAGTGTAGTTGAGCATCATGGGAAATGTAGTTCCAAAACATCTGGGGTGCCAAGGTTCGCCATCACTGGTCTATGCCATCTTTATGTAGAACAACAATTCTTTTTTTCTTTGCCATGAGGTGCCATGTTGAACTTCCAGTGACCAGTATGAGAGAGTGAGAGCGATAACACCAAATTTAACACACCTGCTCCCCATTCACATCTTGTAACACAAACGAGTCACATGGCACCGGGGAGGGAAAATGGCTAATTATGCCCAATTTGGACATTTTCACTTAGGCTCCATTCACATCTAGGCGACAAAACGCCCGACGCTCGTGCCGCTGGAGGGGCGAATTTCCATTGATGTCTATAGAGATGGTTCACATCTCTGAAACGCCATACGCCTGCCACCTGAAAAAAAGTCCCGGACCCTTTTTTTCAGGCGACATTGGCATTCGGCCATAGACATCAATGGAGAGAATTTGTTAAAAAAAATAAAAAAATATCGAATCGCGGCAAGCAAAGCCGCGTACGCGGTGTTACTTGTCGCCTAGATGTGAATGCAGCCTTAGGGATGTACTTTTTTTTGCCAGTGGTTTAGACATTAATGGCTGTGTGTTAAGTTATTTTGAGGGGACCAAAAATCCACACTGTTAAACAAGCTGTACACTCACTACTTTACATTGTAGCAAAGTGTAATTTCTTCAGTGAAAAGATATAATATAATATTTTCAAAAATGTGAGGGGTGTACACACTTTTGTGAGATACTGTATATATTTTAAAAATAGCTGTGACGTTATTTATTCTGAATTTAAAACACTTCTTTGTTAGGTAAAAAAAAGTATTTGAGGCACCTTTCCACAGTCTCTTAGGAACTGAAAAACTAAGCATGGATGTTTGAGAGAAGGCAAACTGCAACTGTTATGCTATATTGGTTTATGATCTATTTATGGAACACAATGTACTGAAAAACTGCAGGTGTTAAGCTCCGGTGACAGGCCTAATTATGTAAAACCTGACATTTTAGAACAAGAAAAAAAACAATGCATAATTAAGCAGCAGCATCTACTTAATATGAATTAAAATTCAGGATATCCCATATCAGCTGTGTTTGCCATGCCATGCTCAGAATACTAAACGCAAAATAATTCTTTAGCATATAAGTATTAGTAAAGATTGGAGAAACTGGCAATCCATCTCTGATTGAAGTGGAACAATACTCCAATGTTAATTTAAAGTGTTACTAAACTCAGGACCCAGCATTTGGTCTCATCAGCAGCAGTCTTGTGACTTCTATCACTGTCTGGTAAAAGCTTGTAGGAGGTGTTTTAAATTCTACACTGACTGTCCTATAAGGCTGCAGGATCCATGACCCTCTGTCTGGACATTGCTGATTGTCCCTGTGCAGATCACATGCACTCTTCCAAGTAAAAAAAAAAAACCTCTCTAGCAGTACACACCAAACTGAGCATGTGCAGCTTGTCCCATCCCCATACCCCAGATGATGTCTCTTTAGATGAAACGCATCTGGACGAGCCCTGCTGATGTCATTGCGTTACCCACAACCTTACATTTTAAGAACTTGATCCACTTTCTAAATAACACTTGAGAGGATTCGGTCTGACAAGTTGGCTGCTTCTGAAGACCGTTTCTTAGTGACATTTCTTGACCAATTGGATAGCCTTACAACTTGATCTGGAACCCAGACGTGGAGGTCCCATATTTTGGTGGTTACACCATAAGCCTTGTTGACTTACTTAGCATATGCCCATTTGAGTCCTCTCGCTCTGGTAAGCCTCCTCATTAACTGGTGGTGGTTCTATCGTCTGTGTCCTCACCCCAATATTGATGTCACGTGGCATCCCACTTCTAGTCACATAGTTTGTTGTCACTGTTTATTTAAAGACTATGGGCCAGATTCAGGTAGGAGAGCGAATCTTTATTTTGGAGTAACGTTTGTCATTTACGTTACTCCGCCGAAACTTTAGGAGCAAGTACTGTTATTTACATAGCACTTGCTCCTAACGTTGCGGCGGCGTAGCGAAAATGAGCCGGCGGAATTCAAATTGGGCGGGTAGGGGGCGTGTATTATTTAAACTAGGCGCGATCCCGCGGCGAACGTACTGCGCATGCGTCGACTGTCAGTGCGCATGCTCCAAATTCTGTCAGTGAACGTCAATGACGTCAATACCCATTCACAGACGTTTTACGCAAACAACGCAATTTTTTTTAAATTTGACGCGATGACGACGGCCATATTTAACATAGGATACTCCACCTAGGGGGCATGTTTTTCTTTACGCCGCGTATCGCTTACGGAAACGTCGGAAAGTCACTGCGTCGGGCCCGAGGCGTTAATCAGCGGGAACGCCCCGAGCGCCATTTTTAAAATTGCAGTTCCGATACGACGGCGAAATACAATTACGCCGCTCGTATAGGAACTCCAACCTGGCGTTTCTTGTTTTCTGCTTACAGAAAACAGATAAGCCGGCTCAAAGTGTGAGTTATGCTGGCGTATCACTGATACTCCAGCGTAACTCTACCTGAATCTGGCCCTATGTTTATGTTTAAAACAACTTTTGTATGATGGCACATGGACTTTAGTTTGGGTGTGAATTTCACATCTTTTTTCATTATTATCAGTTTTTGTGGTCATTGCACAGTGTGCTTTACTGCATATACAGACTGATTTTACTGTTGTGGGTTTAGTAACAATTTAAAGAGGGAAGAGAAAAAAGCGCCAAACCGGCATAGTGTAGCACAATTTAATGAGTAAAATGCAATGTAAAACAAATGCACTCACTGGCGGGAGAGGGGGGAAGAGGGGGTGACAAGTCACACAAATGTGTAGTCTGGTGGTGAGCTGGGAACTGTGTAAATGCCTGTGGTGTAGAACAGGGGTCTCCAAACAGCGGCCCAAGGGCCAGATGTGGCCCTTTGCTAGCCTTCTTCCGGCCCTTGGGGCAGTATTGCTCCCAATGATATGAGGCAGTATTCCTCCCAATGGCACCAACAATAAGGCACTATTTCTTAGACCAGGGATATGCAATTAGTGGACCTCCAGCTGTTGCAAAACTACAAGTCCCATCATGCCTCTGCCTTTGGGTGTCATGCTTGTTGCTGTCAGAGTCTTGCTATGCCTCATGGGACTTGTAGTTCTGCAACAGCTGGAGGCCCGCTAATTGCATATCCCTGTCTTAGACTAATAGTATAACAGCACTGAAGAAACAGAAGTGAATCACAACAGCGGATACAAGGACCTCAATGCACTTCTGTATGCGACAACTCAGTATTAGCCCCAGGCGTCACTCCTAGCAAAAGGAGTTTGGGGGTACTCTACATCATATCACCTGCAGCATGCAGAGATGTATTAGGTTACTAAGGGAGATGCCACGAGATAGCATCAACCCTTACCCGAGAAAAGTTTAGGGAGAACAAGTTCAAACTATTAGGCCGAGGCCTAGAAGACATTTGTACTTATGCCAAGCTCATAGTATGTGAGAGTTGTAGTAACAACTGGGTACTTGTATATCGCAGGCCGCAGTGCTGACAAGCTATAGCTCACACTACTGCTGCCCACGACTAACATACAGCTGGCAATAATAGAACAACACCTGTATCTCCTATGCATGCCTTTATAGGCAGGAGATCAGGAGTAATACATCGCAGTCAGATTTCAAATGGAGCGCCGTATAAGACGCACTTCCGCGTTCCAAGCTGGAACGCATTACGGCGCCGGGCGATGACGTCATTGCCCGAGCACCGTATGCGCTCCATCCTGGAACACACTATGGCGCTGAAGCACCCACAGAGAGAGAGAGGAGTAGTGGTGGAACGGCGCCTGTTACAAACAGCAATGATGGAGCACTATTCCTCCTCCTACTGCCCACCAACACTGGGGCCATGTTTATTCTCACTGAGCCATTTTCTACCCCAAATGCTCAGAATCCAACCCCCCTGAAATCGGAAAGACCGTAAACTGGCCCTTTGCTTTAAAAGTATGGAGACACCTGGTGTAGAAGAAAAGCTGGCCATGTTGGGAAGCGGGATGAGCCTGGAATCCATGCACAGAGACTGGCGTTGGGCTGCCCTGTGTGGCTGTGATGGTGTATTCAGAGTTTGGATGTCTGCCTGGAGGTGATGTATCCAGCAGGAGCTGTCAATCCATGCACTGTGTGAAAGATCAGCCTGTATGAGCCCTGATTGTCCCCTTCAGCGGAGAGTTTTATTCACGTGAATAAACATTGGTCTGACCCATAAGAACAAAGGAAGCCTCTCATCATTATAAGCCTTGTTTAGCGTTCTTAAAATTTCCTATAGGCAAGCTGTTCCACCTGAAGAACATCATCCTTTCTACAACATTTATGTGAGTACGTTCTCTGGTCACATACTGCACAACTAAATTGCCACTTCTTGAAGGATCAGACCATATTTATTATAGCAAAAAGAAAAAGATATTACTTTTTTTTTCAAAATTGTTGGTCTTCTTTTGTTTATAGTGCAAAAAATAAAAAGAGCAGAGGTAATCAACCACCAAACGAAAGCTCTATTTGTGGGGGTAATGATTGAAACTTCATTTGGGTACAGTGTTGCATGACCGCGCAATTGTCATTCAAAACGTGACAGCGCTGAAAATGGCTTGGGCAGGAAGGGGGTGAAAGTGGCCAGTATTGAGGTGGTTAAGCACAGCGTTTAGAGGCAGGAAAAAAAAATCTTCTGGTTTGCTTTTCTGATTGGAGCTTTCTGGCAGAAAAAAAAGCTAAACTCTCCTAACTAGCTTAAACTGTGTACAAAAACACTCTATACAAGCATTTTTTTTTTATTTAAGCATCATTAAAATCACTGCTCCGGAGCAGTGATTTTAAAGATGCTTAAATAAAAAAATTAAAAAAGCAAAAATGACTTTAAATATTGTACCTGCGAAGGCGCATGCGCGGCGGCTCGTAAGATGGCCCCGATCATCTAGAGCTCCGCTCCACCACAGCCCCTTCACCAAACACCAGAGCGGACAGAGCACGCCACAGTGCCCCAAACGTGAGCGATCGAATGGGGAACCCCCGGGAATCACGCCGATGTCTACGGCGCCAGCGAGAAGAAGCCTCGCACGCCAGATGTCTGCCTCGTGCCGCTCAGCTATGCCAAAATGGCGGCCGCTCCACGAGGGGGATACCTTGAGGAGGAATCAGAGGACTCCATAGCTGACCAGGATGCAGCCCCACCAGCATCTCCAGGTACTGCTCAACACCCACAGTACCAGGCCCCCTCTCCCTCCTCTACGGAGTCCCCTCCACTCCTTTGCTGGATCCCAACACAGGAATTCTTCTTGCTGGGAGTGAGGCATGTGACATAACCCCAGCCCCCACTGACTTTCCCTCCATGATGACGGTTTTTTCACAAATGCTCTCCAGAAGCTTGGCACTAAATGCTGCACAGATTACCTCTTCTATTCATGCTGATCTACAACAGATAGGCCTGAGGATGGATGTGATTGAGAAAAAAACAGACCAATCTGTGGCCAGAATAAACCAAAATTCCGCCAGGCTCCAGGATGTACAAGACCAACTGGAAACCGCATTTGCAATCATTGATGACCTTGAGAACAGGTCAAAAAGGTACAACTTTAAGATTAGGGGCTCCCTGAATCCGAAAAGGAGGTCCAATCGGAGGTAAAATCGTTCATTAAGAGCCTCATCCCAGATGTAGCGGACCACCGCTTGGAACTGGACTGGACACACAGGGCCCCGCAACCCCCCCGCATGGATGGTCTCCCCAGGGACATCATTGTATAACCCCATTTTTACTCAGAGAAGGTAGAAGTGATGAAGAAATCCAGAAGTTCGGATAACCTCCTTATACATGGGCACAAGGTTCAGATCTTTGCAGACCTCTCCCCCTATACTGTCCAGAAAAGGAGATCACTTAAACCACTACTTCTGATCCTGACCAATAAGGAAATCACCTACCAATAGTCATTCCCACTCCGCTTGAACTTTTCCTTTTGGAACAAGAGCTACGGATTTTCCACATTCGCTGAGGGGGAACGCCTTCTACTACACCTGGGCCTCCTCTCTCAAGATGTTCCCCCCTCCGTTTTCCAACAAGGGAACCCCCTCATCATTTAATTGACCCCTCCTGCTAGCCCCCTACAACCATCTTGGCTGCAGAAGAATTCCAAGAGGTCCAAAGAAAATATATCTACTTGACTGTCCTGCAGTCCCTACAACAAAATGCCAGGGCTCTGGTAACTCACACATTTTCATCACATGGTGAGGATTGGCCACATGTTCTCCCCCTTTGGGACTGACCTCCATGACCATATACCTCCTGCATGTTACCCTGATGGGAGCCCCCCTTTGTTTCCTCCCGAGACTTAACCATTTAGGGGAGACAGGAGGTTCTGGACTGGTTCCCAGATGGGAGTGGAGAAGACTAACTCTGGGTGCCCATTCGGACATTTTTTTTACTTTTCTTTATTCTTTCTTTATTATATATTTTTATTTTTCTTCTTCCTTCTCTCATCACTGGACGCTCTCCTGTCTGGCCCATTTTGCATTCTCCCATCACTTAACATGTAATTTCTGTTTTTTTTTTTCTCTTTAAGGGAATGTTCAGTTTTGTCTGTTTTGTATTTTTACTTATTTGTTTTTCATTACTGTTACCATACTGGATGGGAGCATACCCTCATGCTAGGTTAGCGGGGATATCCCCGGTAGTAATGCTTTTGGGTTTGGTTGTCTTCGTTCCGAGCCTGGGTCTCGCCCTGGCTCCCCTGCCTCTGGGGTGGGGGGTGGGCTTGGGGGGAGTCTCCCAGCACTTAAGTTGACTTATAGCAATAACTAGTTTAATTGCGCTCTGTTCCTTCGCTTTAATTCGGTTGTTAGGTTTATAGGCGGTGGGCGGTGGTGGCCCCAATCCACCTCCACTAGTCTCCTCGGGCACCCTTGGTGCCTCTAGAGACGTACCAGATTCCCTGTTCGCAGGGATTTCCAGTCCTCTCAGGTTATGGGGTGGGCTTTGGCTGGTCCATTGCTCCCCCGGAATGGGAGGGGGTCAGGGGACCCCCTGTTACAATTCTGTTTCTGTTATTTAACCATGGCTGGTTTGTTGTATGTCTTCACATGTCTAATTCCCTTCTTCTTTTTCATCCTTCCCTTGCTCTACCCCGCCACACCTCGATGGAGTCACGCCGGGTTCACCCGCGGATCTGGGACCACCTTCCCAGGTAACCGAGCACCATTGTACAGGCCAAGTTGGAATTTCAGGGTATCCACATCTCTACTAGGGATGAGCTTCGTATTCGAGTCAAACTCATGTTCGACTCGAACATCGTATGTTCGATTGTTCATCGAAATACGAACAAAACGGGTTGTCCGCGCCAAATTCGAGTGACGCGACACGGCCCATAATTCACTGCAGCATTGCTGGCTTATGATTGGCCAAGCATGCACTATGACCCACATGCTTGGCCAATCACAGCGCCGTCAGTACAGAGAGCCGTAATTGGCCAAAGCCAGGGTGGCTTTGGCCAATTATGGCTCAGGGGGTTTAGTACACGCCCCACACTATAAAAGGCCGTCTGCAGGTCGACCTTATGTAGTGTGTTGCGGCGGTGGTTAGAGAGAACAGAGAGAGACATAGAGAGTGTAATTTTTTGCAGGTAGATAGAGCAGGCAGGCTAGTCAGTTAATGTTACAGTGTGTAAAGGATATATATACATCCCAGGTGTTGTACATATATTTATACACTGTATAGTTTAGCTAGATCAGTTCTTCCTAATTTACTGGCAGGCAGGTGATTGTGCTATTTAAATACGTGTTCACAGGCATACTATAGACACCCAGCAGGTAAGGTAATATATTTAAAGGAATTTTTCATTTTTTATTTTTTTTTAAGCATCATTAAAATCACTGCTCCTGAATCAGAAGCAGTGATTTTAATGATGCTTAAGTAAAAAAAAAAAAAAAAAAGGAAAAATTACTTTAAAAGACGTTCTCAAAGACGTTTTATGACAATAACTTGCATATTAGGCTTTAAAATTAGCACTTTTGAATTTGAACGCTCGAGTCCCATAGACGTCAATGGGGTTCTAAATGTTCGAGCAAACGTTTGGTCCGTTCGAAGGTTCTGGTGCGAACCGAACAGGGGGGTGTTCAGCTCATCCCTAATCTCTACGAGAAGGTAGGTTTTATATATCCACAGTGGGACCCCCACCTCTGATCCATGGCTGACAACACACACTTTCACCTCTCTCCAAATAATTACACACAACAGTGACAACAGTCAGGGACTCAACTCCCCGGTGAAACGTAGGAAACATTTTAATTTGTATTAGTCTCTACATGCGGATATCCTGCTACTATAAGAGACGCACTTTCCTGCCACATACAAACCCACGTTCATACATCAACGATACCCTCAGTTTTTTGGCCTCAGCTGACAACAAAACAAAAGGCTTGCTATTTGTTTCACCAAACATATCAACCTCTCACAACCGGAGGTAATTTCGGACCCCTTAGGCCGCTACCTTCTGGTCTCCGGGTCTATTGATGGAGAGGCATACACTTTTGTGTCATATTATACCCCCAATAAGGGCCAAAAACTATTTTTTGAATCAATGCTAAATAAATTGCAAAAACATTTTACTGGAATGGTTTTCATTGGCGGTGACCCGAACAAAGCCTTTGATTTCTCCCTGGACAAGAAGGCAGGAGGGAAACCGATACCTAAACGCCCATCTAAACAGAGCGCTAAGATCGCTCATCTGCTATGTTCAGTAGGTCTGGTTGACGTTTGGAGAGAGTGTAATCCACACGAGAAAGACTACACTCACTTTTCTGTACCCCATAGTTCATATGCCAGGATACGCCATATCTTCACTCACGCAACCTCCATCCCATCCATTAGAGGGGCTAAAACCGTGGATATCCCCTTATCTGATCACTCAATAGTCACTCTACACACCCAAAAATCATCAGGTTCCAGGGGACGATTCCGATGGCGTCTTAATGAGGCGCTCCTGAGTGACCCCATTCAGTGCACCCTGCTAGAAAGCGCCATTAAGGAATACTTTGCGGTGAACGACAATCACCAAGTCTCCCCTTCGACAGTCTGAGCAGCACATAAATTGGTCATCAGGGGAAAGCTCATTCAGCTTGCGTCTAAACTGAAAGCTGAACATAAGGCAGACACTCAGAAGCGCACAGAGGAATTCATATCTCTAGCAAAGGCCCACAAGAGAAATCCCACTACAGAATCCCTGACCAAGCTTGACGCAGCCCGTGCTCTCCTTAACCACTTAAGGACCTTGGGTGTTTTTCAGATTTGGTGTTTGCAAGACTAAGGCCGCGTACACACCAGCAAATATATCTGTTCAAATCGGTCGGACAGACCGATTTGAACAGATCTGTCTGCTGACCATTTTGGTTTGATCGATGTACACACGATCAAACCAAAATCCCCGCCAGCAGACAGCGTGGTGACGTGGCGGTGACGTTGATGCCGCCACGTCACCGCACCAGGAAGTAAATTACTTCCGCGCATGCGTCGAATCCATTCGACGCATGTGCGAGAAGATATGTCTGCTGGTTAGCGTACCAACCAGCAGACATGTCGGGCGGACGGATTCCCAGCTGACAGATTTTAAAGCATGCTTTAAAATCTGTCGGCTGGCCAAATCCATCTGCTCGCCCGTACACACAGACCGTTTCCAGCAGATAGATTTGATCGTGTACGCGGCCTAAAACATTTTTTTTCTGCTAGAAAATTACTTAAAACCCCCAAACATTATATATTTTTTTCTAACACCCTAGAGAATAATTTTTGTCACACCGTATTTGCGCAGCGGTCTTACAAGCGCACTTTTTTTGGAAAAAATTCACTTCTTTGAATTAAAAAATAAGACAACAAGAAATTTGGCCCAATTTTTTTATATATTGTGAAAGATAATGTTACACCGAGTAAAATGATACCCAACATGTCACGCTTAAAAATTGCGCCCGCTCGTGGCATGGAGTCAAACTTTTACCCTTAAAAATCTCTATAGGCGACGTTTAAAAAATTCTATAGGTTGCATATTTTGAGCTACAGAGTGGGTCTAGGGCTAGAATTATTGCTCTCGCTCTAATGATCGCGGTGATACCTCACTTGTGTAGTTTGAACACCGTTTTCTAATGCGGGCGCTACTCACGTATGCGTTCGCTTCTGCGCGCGAGCTCGTCGGGATGGGGCGGGGCGCTTTTAAAAAAGGTTGTTTTTTTGGGTCACTTCTGCCCAGAAAAGCTATGGGGATGGGTGGGAGCCATCTTGCCCTCACTCGCATCCCCACACAGACAGGAGAAGGACCCAATCGCCTCCGCCGCTACCGACGGCTCCGGTAAGCGGCGGAGGGCACGGGAGAGTGGCGGGAATCCGCCGTGGAGACCACCGTTATCATTAACAGGACCAGTCACTGAAGAGATGGATATCTCGGTTGTGGCAGCAGCTGCTGCCGTTACCGAAATATCCATCTTTAAAAAAAGGACGTATATATACAGTGAGGGGTCCTTAAGTGGTTGATTTGACACTTACACAGTGGCTGAAAAGCACCTCCGATGGTCCAGGGCTAAATTTTATTCAAAAAAAGACAGGATTGGAGCCAAACTTGCAGTCATGTTGAGCCCCAAACAACGCACATTATCTTTCCCCAAAATTAGATCCTCAACAGGAGATCTAACACAGAACCCGAACAAAATTGTGGGAGAATTTCTAAGGTTTTATTCTGATCTCTATAAAACCAACCCTCCTCCCATTGCCAGCTTTGACTAGAGAGCACAAAGGTTGCTTAGAGGAATCTTTCACCCAAGAGAAGGTGTTGGACACCATAAATTCCCTTAAACTAGGCTCTGCGCCCGGCCTTGATGGCTTTTCGACAGGATATTATAAAAAAAATTCGGGTCCTGCCTGGTCCCCCACCTGAAGCAGTTTTTCAATGCTCTCAGGGATGGAGCCCCCCCTAGGCAACGATCTCAACTCGGTATTTATCACAGTCATACCCAAACCAGGTAAAGACACAAGTGAGGTTGGCAATTATTGCCCCATGTCACTCATCAACAACGATGACTAAAATCCTTGCTAACAGAATGGCAAGTTTCTGTTGGGCGCACTTTCTCTATAGGAAGGGGCATCAGGCAAGGATGTCCATTGTCCCCCCTTCTATTCGCGATAGCTATTGAAACCCTGGCCATAGCGATCCGATCAAGTCCTGACATCAAAGGGGTGGTTTGTGGAGGAGAGGAACATAAATGCGTGCTATATCCGGATGATTTGCTCCTCTTTCTCACATCTCCGCTTACCTCTACTCCTATAGTATATAAAACCCTCCAGGATTTTAGTAGAGTCTCTGGTCTGCAGGTCATGACAAAGTCAATTACTTTAAATGTGACGGTACCCCCAGACCTACACAACTTTGCCTTCTCCTGGGCCTGAATGAAATTCCCTACCTGGGCATCAAACTCACACCAACCATAGACAAACTGTTTCAAGCAAACTACCCCCCTATGATCCATAGGTGTGGGGAGGACTTGGCTAGGTGGTCAAAGTGTGGTCTGTCCTGGCTCAGTAGAGTTCATGTAGTAAAGATGACCTTACTGGCAATCCAAAATTGCAAGCTTCATCTGGGGCAACAAAGGCTACAGATGCCCTAAGGAAGTGTTATTTTGCTTGAAGTCCCAGGAGGGGTTGGTCTACGACTCAGATATCTACAGTATACTCTAAGGGCCCTAAGCCTGATTGGCTCTCTATGGAAAGACAAGCCATTCCCTTGAATACCATTGACTTTTTGTTATGGAGTAACCCAAAATTTAGACCAGCAATTATGTCTCCGACACTCTCTCATTCGGTTGCTTTGTGTTCCAAGCTCTACACTCAAGGTTCCCTTATCTCACCTGCTCAGCCCTTATCCCACATTTTTAATAACCCTGGATTTCCACCAAGGTCTGAATATTAAAGCTTTTAAATGGTGGACGGATAAGGGCCTCTACCGAATTGGACACTTCCTCTCCCAGGTGGGCCCACTCACTGTGGCACACTGCAGGACAACACTGGATATGCCCAACTCTGAGCTCTTCCGTTTCTCACAAATAGCACATTTCCTACGCTCCATCTGGACTAACAAAACTGAACCCTACACTATCACCCATATGAACATTGGTGCTCAAACACTACGGTTTAGAGGGGAGGGATCTCTCTAATATACTCTGTACTAGCGAATAGGAATGACTCTCTGGCCTATGCTCGGGCCTGGGAGGAGGACACGGGTTTCTCCTGGAATACCTTGGATTGGTATCAGGCTTTCAAACACTCTTTTAAGGGTATTCTCAACATATCATTGATAGAAGTGAGCCTTAAAATGTTGACCAGGTGGTACTATGTGCCCTCTAGGCTGGCTTTTATTTTCCCCGCGGTTTCTCTTTTATGCTTCAGCGGCTGTGAACTGGAGGGCATGTTGTTCCACGTTTGGTGGACCTGTCCCCAGATCAGATCCTTTTGAAGGAAGGTGTTTCAGACAATTAGGAGGGTGACAGACACTTCAGTGACCCCCGATCCTCAATTAGCACTCCTGAACCGCCCCCTACCGGGACTTCATAAAAATCTCCAAACACTTACTTTCTTTATCCTGCTGGGAGATAAGATAACGTTAGCAGGGGCGTGGAAAACCCCCTCAGTTCCTTTTCAGAGGTTTAAGAGGTAAGTTTCCTGGATTATGGCGCAAGAACACATGGTAGCTAAATTACAGGACAAGACAGATAGATTCAAGGCATCCTATAGTAACATTCCTATTTGCCCTGGCATTGCCCCTGGACCCGTAGTGAAACCTGGTCTGCTTTGAGCTCCTCCCCTTACCTCTCCTCCTCCCTCTTACACTTTTCTTCCTGACCTCTTTTTGGGACACTCTTCTCCCATCTCTCTACCTTATTACGCAAGACATACATCATCCCAGGAGGCTAGAGCCGAGACCGGCCTGACTGCTCTAGCTGAGCGGACTTCCTTGTGCGGTAGGAATTGGGAGGCCCCGGCGGGACCTCCTTACTCTGATCTAAACCATACTATTCTGGCTGCACTTCACAATGGCCTGGACAGGGGGGTGGGTGGGGCTCGATGCTTCGGGGGGGTCGGGGCATCCCCACAGAGAGATCCCAATGGGGTGGGGGGTTTGGGCCCATCCGGGGATGAGCGGCTGGCACGCCTAGACTGTCCCAGGCACAACTATATAGTCGAGCCAGACCCTGTGGCGGGCGGGACCTGGCCCACAAGCCACTTGGGTGGTTAATCTCACAGAAAAGTTATCTATGTTGCTTGTTGGGGGCTGTTAACCCAGATCATTTCATTAGTATTGCTCATTGTTTACCTACCGTACAGATTTTGAACATTGGTTCATTGAATATTACTACCCTCCTACTTTGGTCTCGAGTTCGTAAAGCTTGTGGATAAGCTATATCTCTGTAATGTATTCTACTGTACTTTTTTTTCTCTTCTCGGTCATACTTTGTGAAATCCAAATAAACATTTTGAAAGTTAAATATTGTACCTCCTGGGTGTCTATAGTATGCCTGTGAAAACGTCTTCGAGAACCCGGGTCTTGCCTGAGAGAACATGTTTCAATGGAAAAAAAGTTTTAAAAACGGTCGTTTTTTCAGGAGTCCTGGAAAAAAACAACATTTTACAACAATAACTTGCATATTAGGCTTTAAAATGAGCACTTTTGAATTCGAACGTTCGAGTCCCATAGATGTCAATGGGATTCTAAATGTTTGCGCGAACGTTCGGTCCGTTTGAAGGTTCTGCTGTGAACCGAACGGGGGGGGGGGGGTGTTCGGCTCATCCCTACTAACAAAGCGCGGTGAAGTACAACATGTACAACGGCACTATAAAGGGGAAGTTCTATTCGGATGGCACCACCCTTTGGGCTGCTTTTGCTGATTTTGTGTTAGTAAAAGACGATTCGCACTTTTCAGTCTGTTACAGTGTGATGAATGTGCTTACTCCATTAAAAACGTTGGTTTTACCAGAACGAGCGCTCCCCTCTCATAACTTGCTTCTGAACATGCGCGTTTTTCACGTCGTAGCCCACACATGACCATTTTTTAAAAACGTTGTGAAAAATTAGAGCATGTTCTACATTTTTAATGGCCATTTTTTACATTGTGAAAAATGCACTGGAGCCCACACACGATCGTTTTTAATGACATTAAAAAAAAAAACGTAATTTTTTACAACCCGAAAAACGGTCGTGTGTACGTGGAATTAGACATTGGCCTCATTAATCTTTCACTTCTGACTTGAAGTTAATTGTGAAAAATATCTTCTTGCTGTTGCGCTTGTAGCGATTGTATGTTTGACTTCAATACATACTTGCAAAGAGCAGACAGACAAAGACAAACAAAACAGACAAAGAAAACATAAGTCATGGGAGATAATGGTGTTGTAGATCATAAATTGCAGACCAAGTTGTGTGTTTTTTTTTCCCAAAAGATTGGCTTATCTACAAAAGTTAATTATACATATTGTTATTAGCAACTGGCTGATTTATTATAGTTAAAGTTATAGTAGATTATTAGATTTCAATAATTTGCATTATAATGTCATGAAAAGGAAAAGTTAACTCATAGAATTTAAATAAATATTTACCCCTAAAAACAGAGATAAAAACTATACTCCAAACCTCTGGCGGACAAATGGTTGATTCAAAACACCATAACGTGGACAGACCACACACCCATAAGCATAACAATACTGGACTCCCCACACCCAAATTCCACTTCTCTGTAGATTGCCAATACATGTCTTATTCAATCATCTGCTTACACAGACATTCTCAGAACCCACTTGGCAGAATTCTTTCAGATTATTACTGGCTCTGTCTCTAACCCTTTTTCTCTATGGTCTGTGCGTAAAACTAGGTGCAAGGGCTAAAAGGAAGAGGACACAATGTGTAGATAAAACACAACCCTGCCCCCCTCTTTTTTTCCTCTCTCTCTTTCCCCCTCCCCTTTTTCCCTGTGCTATACTCATTCCTAGTATTACATGTCCAAGTGGCTAGTCGGGACTCTATGTAGTTAGTCCCTAAAGAATCAGAAACATGGTTCATGATCTGGCCACTAACCACTAAAACCCTTCTTTGTTATTCTGTTTTGTCAACCTCACCAATATTTCCACCAAATATGTTTTATATAACAATTTCAAATGTTTTGAGGTGTTGTATTCTGCATATCCTATTGGAGGGAGATTCAGATGTGTATGCTTAATTTCACATTTATAAGCTTTATTAGTCATTGAATGTACTTTCTACGACATTGTCATGTTACTTGAATAATAATAAAAACATATTGAAAGTTAAAACACAAGCCTGCCCTAAATTCAGAACTACTCTTACATGGCTTAGGTATGAACTCAGATCACTCTCTTTTTGTCTGATGCCACTAGCAACAAAGCTAGGAATCTATTGGTATGCCAGTTAAAGGGACATTATAACAAATTGAAGATCCCTTTTCCTATCCATCCTATCACTAAAGCTAAATTGTACAACACATAGGACACAGCAGGTGTCTTCAGTACCTTTTACAGCTCCCTTTACAATCCTAAGGATGATGACTGTACTATCCAACCCCTCATGATTTACACAGAGAACTTTTTGCAATCCATTCATTTATCATGTTTATCTCCTTTGCAATTAAAGGAATTCTATTCTCCTTTTAATCTCTTGAAAATCTATAAAGCCAGCAATGTTCTTCTCCATAATTAAGCCCCCAGACTGGACGGTCTTTGGGGGGAATACTATAACCAATTCAAAACTATCCTAGGGAATCACGTGGGAGCAGTGTTCAATACTCTTCCTCCTTTCCCCATGAAATTATTATGCAGGATTTACACAGTGCCAACAGTTTATGCAGTGCTTTACAATATAAAAAGAGACACAGTACAGTTACAAGAGCGCCCAGAGGCGATTTAATTTGCATGTGCTGCGCTATATACGTTTTTCACTCACTCACAATGAAATGCAAGAAGGCCCTGCTCATAAGAATCTACAATCTAATAGGGTGGAGCAAGTGGTACAAAAGGTTATAATTGTGGGGGATAAGCTGATGGAAATAATAAAAGATTATTTGGAGGCGTGATAGGTTTTCCTGAAGAGATGCGTTTTCAGGGATTGGCTAAAAGCAGCCAGAGTAGGAGATAGCTGGAAAAAAATGAGGCAGGGAGTTCCAGAGGATGGGAGAGGCTCTGGAAAAAGGGAGATTGAAAGCAGGAGGTCTTGAAAAGAGCGGAGAGAACGTGTTGGGTGATACTTGGAGACAAGATGGTGATGTACAGTAGCTTTAAGCAGAGTTGTGAATGGCTTTGTATGTTGTTGTTAGTGTTTTCAATTTAATTTGCTGGGCAATTGGACGCCAGTGTAGGGATTGGTGGAGAGGGTTGGCAGACACTGAGTGGTTGGTAAGGTAGATGAGTATGGCAGCAGTATTCATGATAGACTGAAGAGGGGATCATCTATGTAGAGGTAGGCCTATGAGAAGAGACTTACAATAGTCAATGTGAGAGATAACAAGGGAGTGAGTAGCTTAATGGTTTCATTAGTTAAAAAGGGGTGGATTTTAAAGATGTTGCAGAGGGGAAGTCTACAAGCTTTTGACAACTATTGGATTTGGGTCTGAAAGGACAGGTCAGAGCTTAAGATTACACCTAGTACTCTGAAATGAGGGAAGAGATTTATGATTTCTCTTAATGGAAAAGGGTGTCGATATGGGCAGGGGGATATTATCAGCTCAGTTTTTAGAGAGATGAAGTGAGGAGAGGTGCAACATCCATGCTGATATGTCAGTAAGTTAGTAATGCGAGAGGAAACTGAAGGAGGTTATCAAGTGACCAAGGGAGGAGGTGTAGATAGAGTAGAGAAGGGGTCCAAGAACAGTGCCTTGAGGGACCCCTACAGAAAGAGGAAATGGAGAGGAGGAGACAGAGTTGCAGGTAACACTGAAGGAGTGATGTGATAGGTAGAACCTGGATAGAGCAGACTCTTGGAAGTCAAAGGAGTGGAGTTTATTAAGGAGCAACTGGTCAACAGTATCAAAGGCCACAGAGAAGTCTAGTAGTATAGTGGTCATTGGTTTTACCAGTCAGTAAATCGTTGGTGAGTTTTAGTAAGGCAGTATTCTCCAGGGTAAGCTAAGACGGTTGTAGGCTAAGCTTTCTAAAGCATTAGAGGTGAATTGGAGCAATGAGATGGGGTCTTAAGTTGTTTAGGTTGGTGGGGTCTGGTGAGTGCTTTTTACTTATAGCAGACATACAATACCTTTGCACATCTGTTTTCAGAGGTGGAGTTCAATATGTAAAATGTTTTTATAGTTAAGATATTCTAAAACTTTTTCCCATGCTTTAAAATGAATTTTATTTGCCACCCTCTGAAAATTATAGATATTCTCAAATATCCCACTGTCACCTTTTATATGCTCAGAGATAATCTCTTTGGGCAATTGTGGCAATTTTATAACCCGAAGAATTTCAAATTGAGGGGTATCTCTGTATTCTATAATGTGCCATCTTAAAGAGGAGTTCCACCCAAATTTGGAACTTCCTCTTATCCCACTCCTTACCCCCATACATGCCACATTTGGCATGTAATTTTTTTTGGGGGGGAGTGGGGGCTTCAGTAGGAGTGGGACTTCCTGTCCCACTTCCTGCTTCCGCCGAGGGGCTGGTTAGGCGATTAAGCCTTAATCGCCTACACCAGCCCCTCCCTGTAGGCGATCACATGGGACACTGACAGGTCCCATGCGATCGCCTCTCCAATCAGAGGCGAGCCGCGCCGCGCGCGCATGCGCAGTGCGGCTCGCGCATGCGCAGTGGGTGCCCGGCCGTGAAGCCGAAGGCTGTCACGGCTGGGTGCCCACAGTCAGGATGGAGACGCCGGCCGGGGAGGGGGGAGAGGAGCGGAGCCCCGGTCGGCGCGTCGCTGGAACGCAGGAGCAGGTAAGTGAGTGTTTATTAAAAGCCAGCAGCTACACTTTTTGTAGCTGCTGACTTTTAATAAACACATTTTTGGGCTGGAACACCCCTTTAAATCGTCCCAATTTGAGAGGTGGGAGAAAGAGATAGGTTCCAGTTTCACAATGGTTCAATGGCTGGCTGCCCTTGGGACCCCTTTATAAAGCAACTTCCTGTAATAATTTATGAGTACACTCGCAAAACATTACCTTGAGATCGTACCTAACACCTTATTAAATATCAAAATTTAAATCTACCTTATCTTTGGATTGTTGGCGGAGTTGTGGACAAGTAGGTAACATCTATCACACGCTATGGCTATGTAAAAACTTAGAAAGCTATTGGCTGATAGTTTTCCAGACTGTCTCTAAGTTATTGGCTTATCCATTGGTGCCAAACCTTGGTATGAATGCAATTTCCTATCCTCTTAGGTATTTAACTATCCAGATTAACAATTATAAGGCATTGGAAATCTAATGATAAGCCATCCTTCTCTGTAACGGTCCATGTTATTCAGACTCGCTCCACTTATGAGCTCATGTTGGCCTCCAGTAAAGTAAATGTGGCATTAGTTTCATGTTAATGGCAGCCATGGACACAATGCTATAAAAACAAATACTTACCTTAAGGATCAAAGTAGGTACTCTTCTATTAATTTGAGACAAGCTGTTAATGCTGTGGACACTGTGTATGTATTCCTTTTGGCCTTTTTCTAAGAATTGTATATATGTGGGTCACATTTCTCATATGTTGATGAAATTCCATTCCTAGCATTATTTCTGTTTAATTTCCAGATACTATGGGGTTTATTTACTAAAGTTGGAGAGCGCAAAATCATGCTCACTTCTGCATAGAAACCAATCCACTTCTAACCGCTTTGGCAATAAAACCTGGAAGCTGATTGGTTTCTATGCAGACGTGAGCCTGCTTTTGTACATTCCAGCTTCAGCAAATAAACCCAATTACAGGTCTTGATCTTTGGACTTCCTGTGGTATTTTAAGTTATTACATCTTTATATTTTTATATTCTTACATTTTTATAATGTTTCAAAGGAGGAGTGTATATTATACTCGGTTACATATTTTATTGTTACTAGACAAATCTATATTGAAGTATTGTTAATGAATAAATGACAAAATTAAATATAATTCTGCCTACACTTAAGCCTTTAGGGTATCTGCTAATCAGATCTAAAACTAAAAGTTATCATAATCTATGCACACATACGGTAATTAAAACCCTTTCACATAGGCAGGAAAAACACTACAAAATCTAAGTGCATAAACTCATTGGTCTCTTGTTATTAAAAAGAAAATCTTCATTGTTGATTACAAAGTTATTCCTAAACCTTTAACATAATAAATCTGTTCAAATACTCAGATTCAAATGTATTCAACTACGCAGTGCCAGTTCTTTGTATTGTCATAAGTTATTTGAAAGAAATAGTTTTCTTTAATATTTATAATATTACCGGAGCAGCCACAGAAATTTTTTTTTTTTTAGTAAAAGAGCATTTCATGCACCGGGATATATTGAACTAGCACAAACTGCAAATCATATTAAGATATATCTTCCAATTACAAAAGAAAAAATATTGCGCATACCCAGTGAACAAACAATAAGTGAAAAGCTGCGATTCAAAAATGTTATACAACATAGACAATAATATACAAAAGGGTTGGAATCGCGCTAATCGTGAATCTATGACCAATAAAGGGCACAGTGCGTGCTATAAAAAACAAATTGAATAAATCATGTGAACCCACAAAAAATACTTGAATAGCACACAGGTGTGGATTCGTGTGTGAATCCACCATATGATCACCGAAAAAACTCACTAATATTAGACAGCTGTGTGCAAGAAAAAAGTCACACCTAAGTGCAATTTCAGTGAAAAACGTTAGGCTATTGAAGCCACACAGATATTAAACAAATCAAAGTAAATAAAGAAACTGAATCCCGATAAAAAATTCCACCTGATGGACACAGAGAAGCAAAAACATAGTCTAGGTTATTGAAAAGAGTCTATGTGGTAAAATCCTCAGATGGAAAATGAATATACCGTCTCCACCTTTATGGCGTGTGTATAAACGAAAAGGAAGTCCCAAGGCTGGTACAGATGTATCAATCTCCTGAGTGTCGATCACATATGGACTTGCACAAGTTTGAAACTGCAGATTCTCAGCGCCAAAAAAACAAAACAAAAACAAAAGAGACTCGCATAGTGTGAAACCTTATGGACAACTGATAACTTCACCCGTGTGGAACGGTCTTGCGACCGGGGGAGGGAGTAGTGCAGACCCACCACCACTGTACACACTGACCCTTACCAGATCGGGACCCCGCAGGGTAGATATAAGCACTCAGAGGAGGGGATCGTAGTTCAGTAGCCGTGGGAACATCAGCAGATGACAGTATTGGTGATACCATGTAATGACATAGAACCGCACATAGTGTAAAATCCAATGGTATTTAATATAAAAAAGATAAAGGTTGCACTTACAACAAATTAAATCAAATGAGGCATTAAAAACAAGGTGCCGGCCGGCTGGATGGTACGCGTGCGTCCTTCCGTATGGATGAGGTGACGTGGGAACGTCTCCTCCCAACGTTTCGTCTTCAAAGACTTGATCACGGGATAAGGACGACGCCCCACGTCACCGCAATAGTACCCACAGTGGGCGGAGTCAGTCGAAAGAGCGGCCCCATCATCGCCATTTTGGAAAAGGGATAAGGTATGGGAAAAGCGTTTAAACCTGTTCGCCGCTTGTAAACATGGATAGCAGCCATGCCGGGAATCGGGTGCGCGCAAACCAAAGCGAGCGTTCCCTGAGATGGCCAATACCCACGGAAGGGTCATGTACAGAAGCTACATTAACATGGAAGAAGCGGACAAACCATCACGGAGGCTGTTCTTCCATTCAAAAAAAGTTTTATATAAAAAAACAGATATAACGCTGTGTTCTATAAGGAACTCCTAATCAGGATGGGTAAACATAATTATAAAATAGTTTAAAATTGGGGAAGCTATACCGCTCTGGAGAACTGACTCACAATCAATATGTGTAAACAACACCTGCTCCAAAATAGGTAATCTATACACCAACTATATATAATTAAATGTTACATTGCGAGTGATCGCATGCTGACAACAAAAAAAAATTACAATCGGTCTCATCATTAAAACATAAAAAGAGTCACAGTTACAGCCAAAATAATGGTTGGCCACACTACTTAGGATGCAGTTATCAACATCAGTAGGTGCATATATGTACTGGCACAGGATTACAAGTGACCATTAAGCCAAAATCAACAAAGATTTATATACAGTATCATACCGCTGACAGTTACCCAAAAGGGAAACCATAAACATTTCGTAGCATATCCCTATAACAATAAAAAACAAAAAAATTGTTGATGACATACTTCTATAAGTGCACCATAAGAAATAATGGTATCTAGGTAACATCAAGAGTTGTCAATAAAACAATTGACATCTACTTCGATGTTAAGGCTATGGGGTTCAAAACATCTCAAAGTATGTATCCATGCCATTACAGAACGAGAGATACTCCTGACTAGGTCACTCCCCCTCCAATGGGCCTGGTATTTCTCAATCCCTAGGAAGATGGTGCCCTTTGGGTCCTTGTTATGAACTTTTAAAAAGTGATTAGACACAGAATGGTCAGGAAAGCCATTACAGATGTTTGTTAAGTGTTCATTTAGACGCACCTGCAAAGGACGCTTGGTCCTGCCCACAAGGGCATTGTAACAAATAGATGGCACCCACACTTGAACATGTGATGAAGGATTCGATCTGATAGACCTTAGGTGAATATCTGGAGCTAAAGCTCATAGTTCTCTTAGGGATGTGGTTATTCACCATACAAACTCGGCACCTTCCACATTTAAAGAAACCTCTCAACCCTGATGAGAACATAGAAGGGATCCTTGGTGGATCCAAGATGTTGGGTGCTAGCTTATTTCTTAATGAACCAGCTCCCCTGAACACTACCTGAGGTAAGGGTAAGTGTGTACAGTGGTGGTGGGTCTGCACTACTCCCTCCCCCGGTCGCAAGACCGTTCCACACGGGTGAAGTTATCAGTTGTCCATAAGGTTTCACACTATGCGAGTCTCTTTTGTTTTTGTTTTGTTTTTTTGGCGCTGAGAATCTGCAGTTTCAAACTTGTGCAAGTCCATATGTGATCGACACTCAGGAGATTGATACATCTGTACCAGCCTTGGGACTTCCTTTTCGTTTATACACACGCCATAAAGGTGGAGACGGTATATTCATTTTCCATCTGAGGATTTTACCACATAGACTCTTTTCAATAACCTAGACTATGTTTTTGCTTCTCTGTGTCCATCAGGTGGAATTTTTTATCGGGATTCAGTTTCTTTATTTACTTTGATTTGTTTAATATCTGTGTGGCTTCAATAGCCTAACGTTTTTCACTGAAATTGCACTTAGGTGTGACTTTTTTCTTGCACACAGCTGTCTAATATTAGTGAGTTTTTTCGGTGATCATATGGTGGATTCACACACGAATCCACACCTGTGTGCTATTCAAGTATTTTTTGTGGGTTCACATGATTTATTCAATTTGTTTTTTATAGCACGCACTGTGCCCTTTATTGGTCATAGATTCACGATTAGCGCAATTCCAACCCTTTTGTATAAGATATATCTTCAACACAAAATAAAATATAATCACAGCATTCAGATCTTGAAGGCAAGCTTTAAAGGGCCTGTAGGGATGTCTGGGATGGATTGGTTAGTTGTTATTTGAATGTATGTAAAAGACAAGGAAAGAGAAACAGCACCAACCACTAAGGCCACGTACACACGATCAGACCGGTCCGATGAAACTGGTCCAACGGACCTTTTTTTTAATCGGACCAGGCTGAAGTGGTCTGATGGTCTGATGAGTGTACACACCATCGGACCAAAAATCTGATCAGACCAGAACGCAGTAATGTAGAACACGACGACGTGCTGAAAAACGAAGTTCAATGCTTCCAAGCATGCGTTGACTTGATTCTGAGCATGCGTGGGTTTTTGGTCCGATGCTTTTGCGTACTAACCATTGAATCTGTCCGACGGACAGATTTTAAAGCAAGTCTTAAAACTTTGGTCTGACGGACAAAGGTCCGATAGGCCATACACACCATCGAATTGGTCCGATGAAACTAGTCTGCAGACCAGTTTCATCTAACCGGTCTCATCGTGTGTATGCGGCCTCAGTGTAATAGTTTATTGCAGGGGTGTCCAAACTGTTTTCAAAGAGGGCCAGATTTAATACAGTGAACATGCGTGCGGGCCGACCATTTTGCCTGACATTCTTTGAACCATTAAAATTGTGTTTGTTCGATCACTAATACACTGTCCAACAAGAATTAGACAAACACACATACAGGCACACACACGCATACACACATACAGGCAGGCACACACACACACTTTGGACATGCCTGGTTTATTGGGTCTCATAAAAACAAGGATAATATGCACTTACAGTGTGTGATTCGCAAAGAAGCATGTAATGAAAATCCACAAGATGGCAGCTTTTTCCCAGCAAAGGCACTTCCTTATGGAGGTAGCTTCTTGCCAGGAACCAGTAGGGCCGCTGTGGACAACATGGAGAGGGTACCAGAATAGCGTGATGATGTTAGAAGATGTCTGGCAACATGTTTCGGGGTGTTCCTGACCCTTTCTTAAGATTTAAAAATCTTTAATTTAGTTTGAGTGAGGTTAACCATTTCAACATACCCTGTCGCCAACTTATAAAATTGCAGGTAAAAACAGAAATGTCAGTTATTTTAAAAGTGTTGTGGTGAATCTGCGCTATGATAACGCATGTGGCTGCTAGCAACTGAAGTTCGATATACCCAAACTTAAAATACTGTGAAATTAGGGCAGCACCAGTGACAGTAAATATAACAAAAACACTGGTACACTGAACATTATGTTTCTGTTATATTCACTGGTACTGCATTCATGTCACAGTATTTCAATTATTTTAAGTGATTACTTGCAGCGATTATTTTTTTCATAAATCATTTTCTTCACTTTGAATGTGCTAGAAAATGTGACTCCAGGAAGAGTCAATACCTTGTTTTTCTTATTTATTCAAATTTCAAGTCCACTTTAAAGAAGCAATTGATCAGAAATGTCAATTAAAAACAACTGATAATATTTATATATTTTAGAAAAGTCCAAAAAATCATCTTCTGTTTAAAGAAACCCTTTCATCAACTTATAAAATTGCAGATGAGAGCACAGAAAAATTGCATCAGAAGACATGGCCGGTGTGATAGAGGGATAGATACTGTATATACATGTTTGGTGGTTATTTTGGTGTGCAGTTCACTCCTAGCTTCATAAGGGGATAGACATGGTCCAAAACATTAAAAAAGCTATGTGAACTGTGAATTTCACTGTTTTGTACTGCCATGTGTACTACCCCAGTAGGAGTTGCAAATGTCAGGGTTCACCACTGCTGCACAGCCAGTCAGTTAACATTTTCAACATGCATCCAGACACAGGAAAACAGTCCTTTGAGCTTTGTTTTGTTGTTTTATTGAGAGGATAACTTGGATGAGGTTAGGGATTTATGGGATGCCCAACTTGACAACAGAAAATCCAGGGACAATTTCTTACCTATTTACAGCGTCTCTTCTTTTTCTTCCTGCACAAAATTTGCTCCTCTGCAGAGTTCTGCTGGGTCACTCCCTTGAGAGTTAACAGTCTCTCATTAGCTCAGCAATGGCCTAATAAAGGCTAGGAACTCTCAGACTCTTGTGGAAAATAGTACATGTGGAGTATCCTGCATCACCTTCTACTTCCCTGTAGACACTAGTCTCAGCTCTATTTCCCAAAGAAATGCTCGCCCACCTGGCTGCTTCCTCTTCCCAGTCCTTCTGACTGACAAATTGGAGATTTCATAGGTCAGGGCCGCTGGGCCCTTAACAACCAATGAGTCATAAGCTGTCAGTGGGATATGATCAACATGTATAAATACACAAGGGGTCCATATAGTGAACTTGGTAGTGAGTTATTCACTTTAAAGTCATCCCAGAGGACAAGGGGGCACTATTACAATTGGAGGAAAAGAGATTGCATCTCCAAATACAGAAAGGTTTCTTCACTTTAAGAGCTGTGAAAATGTGGAATAGACTCCCTCATTAGCTGGTACTGTCCAGTTTAGTAGATTGCTTTAAAAAGGCCCGGATTCTTTCCTAAATGCACATAATATAACTGCATACTAACATTTATAGGTACATTTATTAAAGGAGTTGTAAAGGAAAAAAAAATTGCCTAAAATTAATGTCTGCGAGGTAGACAGACAGAATAGTGTAATGATTCTGTTAAAAAAAAAAAAAGTAAATACCTATTAAATTCCTTCATCTATATCACCTCCGGCGTTCTAGTTTCTGTTCTCTCATTCACTTCCTGGTTTGCGGCGCTCGTTCATGTAAGAACTACATTTTCCAGTATGCATTGCAACACACCCAGTAATTCACACCTCCTTGAAGTCTCTAACACGTAGAGAGCGTCCTGCCGCACAGATGTAGTTCACAGGAGGGGGCGAGAACGTCACTGACCACTGCAGTAAAGCCTCCCTTCACGGTGGTGAGTAACAATCAGACGAGTAGCAAGTGAACAGAACAGAGAAGAAATAGAGCAAAAAGGAACAATGAGGAAGTGAAAAGAGGAATGTCTGCAGGTAAAGGATGCTTATTATGAAAAAAAAAATTTCCTTTACAACCCCTTTAATCAAAAGAATATTTCATTGCCTCTCGGGGATCAGGATGGAATGTTTTCCCCGCTGGAGCAAATTGGATCATGCTTTGCTGTTTTTTGCCTTCCTCTGGATCAACTGTGGGTATATTGGTATGTAGGCATTGGATTCCCTTCCCCCCCCCCCTCTCTATTGGTTGGACTTACATCTTTTTTAAGCCAGACTAACTATGTAACTTAACTAGCTAAACTTTTATTTTCAGTAATTAGATTTCAGCCTCCCTGAAATTTTCCTTTATAGTAAGGGAGGGGCTTGTGTCTCTAATCATTCATGAGCTTCTTTAAAACATTTTTATTTCCCTTTTATTTTCTTGGTTATTTTTATTTAGACAGAAACTATCTCATCCCATTTACTGTATTGATTTTGTTAAGTTTATGGACTGGATCCCTTTTACCTGCAAAGACAAAAGGAAAATGTGAAGTATGACTAGAATGTGAAGGATGCTGGGAAACCTAATTGTGTTTAGATGCGTGTGTTTTTCATACAAGTTATTATATACTGAGTGCAAGAATTGGGGCAATAGAGAAATAAATGAACCATAACATAACACTCATCTAATTTCATGCATCTGGTAGACAGCAGGGTAATAGGTTCATTGTAGCAGGCAGATAATGTATTATTGTTTCACAAAACTTTGGGTGAATTTTTTTTTTTTTGCAGATAACATTTATCCTAGATATCCTGTTTAGACATGCTTATTATCTTTATCCAACACATCACATTTCTTTATTCCAGTCGGTGTATATGTTTTTTTAGATTACATCATTTAATTTAATAAACTAAATAGAAAATGGATGCATAATATAGGATTTTGCATACACGTCTCCCTTTCCCTAATTAAGGTTTTTATCCATTTTGTTTTCATGTTTTTTTGAATATTTAGGCTATATAACAGAACTATAACAAGAAAAATTATACAAAGAGGAACAAAAAGAAAATAGTGCTTTCAGGTGTAGGTTATGCACTGAAACATAAACATGTGCAGAATGCATTTTTTTAGAATTGGGAAGTAAAAGGGACAGCCCTTTAGGCTCCCCTTACCTCATGGGGTCACGGCATCAAAAGGAAGCTTAATAGTTAAAGGTGCAGGCTATAGTTTAGCTAGGTTAGGTTAAGCTAGTTAATAGTAACGGCTGATAGGAGGTCAGTAGGTTTTTTATTGGTCCAAGTGAGGTGATTGGCCAGTCAGGTCAGGTGGGTTCAGAGGGTTCTGGAAGGTGTAGAGGTCAAGCTGGGATTGGTTAATAAGGTCAGCTGACAGGTTGAGAGATCATTCTAGAATGGGGCTCTAGGCTATTTAAGGATCAGTTCTCAGTCAGCGCCAGTTTTCAGAGAAAAAAACAGCAGGTGAAGCTCCCCACCCTACCCCGCCTCGTCGCGGCCGATTCATGTGGTGGGCTCCCTCTGGAGGTTAACTAGAGGGGAGATTTAAGGAACAGTTTAAGTTCAAATGCTGTTTCAGCTCGAGTCTCAGTGGCTGGGTTGAAGATTTGGTTATTGAGATAATATTTGGTTTACGTTTTTGGTGAAATAAAGTTGGTATTATACTGATAACGTTTATTAAACCAATGAATCAGGCCGTGGCCAATATTTTCCAAAAGATGTTTTTATTGAGGAATAATAATAAAAGAAAATATTATTTGATATATTTTTGTTGTGTATTTATTCTCTGTGCATGTTTGAGTATGCATAATGCCTGTGATCCCATAGTTATTCTATCTGCATTTGCATGGTTTAAAGGGAATGTATTGTATATATATTATACAGTATATTGTACACAGTATACAATTTTATGCACGCACATTTTCATGAATTTTAGATAGGACTAAAATGAGAACAGATCGCCTGTTAATATTCTACAGGTATGTTCTCCTTTTGAGCTATGAATTTGTATCATTTTTAAATCAAAGAAGCAGACTGAGTATAGAAAAAGTATAATCTGAAAGATCCCCCTGGTTTACAGAACTCTCTGGTCCCTCCCTTGGCTTTTCCTTAGCATAAATATTATAGATCATAGTCAACTTGCTAGCAGTGTAGCCTGAAAATAAAATTGAGGAAATTTAAAATGTAAGGGATTGTCCAATTATTGTTAACTCCTAACCAAATTTATAGACAGGCTACCTAGGTCCTACTTTTCCTTGTAAGGTGCTTGTATATTTCATTGCAGCTAAACCTAAAAAATTAAAATTTCACCTCAAGGATAAATGTCCCCGGAGGGGCATTTCATTTTTCAATTTAGCTAAACAATTTGGCAAGTCATCTTTTATTTGGTAGTGCTGCAATACGTTGCAGGAAAAAAATGAGTTACTTAACAAGAACTATACATTTTCTACCATCCACCATTAGTAACCTAAAAGAACAGCAACAATTTCTAATGGAAAACAACTGATATGATTAAAATACAATATGGTCCTAAAAATAATTAGACATTTATTAACTTTCACAGTATATCTACATGTGTGTTTTGACCTGTCAACTTCAAATCCAGGCATCTTTGGGTATCCAACCCCACTGGCAGCAGCCTGTCAAAATCTATCTAACCGGCTGAAGGCTGAACTCGTGTTTAGGGCTGTATATTTGTAAAAGGAAGAAAGTGATCTGTTTGGAAACCGAACCCATCTAGACCGTGCCCCCATCCCTGTATTAATAGAAAACAAGAAAAATTGGACCAGTGGGACTTTAAATGGGGCATGGACGGGTTTGTAAAGTTATTGAGGATATCAACAATGAAGAATCTATCACAGTCCCATCAGGGAGATCTCTGTGGTCAAAGGAAGTTGCTTGGTGATCAATCCAAAAAAGAAATTGAAGGAGTCAAATGTAAACTTGATAATGTAATTTGTATCATAATATATAATACAGAGATCATGCAATCAAAGGCATAATACATGTAATAACATTGGTATAATAAATATTCAAAATCCAGGACATGACCATTAAACGCAATCACCACATATTGACATATAGATACAGTAGACATGATTATACAATAAAATTGGTCGTTGTGAACAAAATGATGAAAAAAAAACACATATTTGGGCAAGCTTGATCTTGACATCCCTGAGCATGGACTCGACGCACGTTTCTTGGCGTTTAAAGCCAGTCATCAGGAGTGGGGTGCATAGCAATAAGCTTATTGCTATGCACCCCACTCCTGATGACTGGCTTTAAACGCCAAGAAACGTGCGTCGAGTCCATGCTCAGGGATGCCAAGATCAAGTTTGCCCAAATATGTGTTTTTTTTTCATCATTTTGTTCACAACGACCAATTTTATTGTATAATCATGTCTACTGTATCTATATGTCAATATGTGGTGATTGCGTTTAATGGTCATGTCCTGGATTTTGAATATTTATTATACCAATGTTATTACATGTATTATGCCTTTGATTGCATGATCTCTGTATTATATATTATGATACAAATTACATTATCAAGTTTACATTTGACTCCTTCAATTTCTTTTTTGGATTGATCACCAAGCAACTTCCTTTGACCACAGAGATCTCCCTGATGGGACTGTGATAGATTCTTCATTGTTGATATCCTCAATAACTTTACAAACCCGTCCATGCCCCATTTAAAGTCCCACTGGTCCAATTTTTCTTGTTTTCTTTTAGGGCTGTATATGTTCATGAATAGTGATGAGCGGAATACGCCATATTCGATTTCGCTATATTTCACAAATATATAGAAGAATATTCGCAAAATATTCGTTAATATCGAATATTCGTGATATTTTATCAAAAATAAAATTTTGCGAAATTTCGCTAATGCGAATGCGAAATTTCGCTAATGCGAATGCAAAATTGATTGCGAAATTCTCGTCAACACGCGAAAACGGAGATCGTTTCTTGGATTACTAAACTAATATGCACTAAACACTAACTCTACTTACACAAACTTATATGACTAAACTAAAGCTAATTTTTTTTTTTTTTATACACAAAACACAGAAGGGCAGAGAAAGTATTAGCGAATATTCGTAATACGAATATTCGCATTGCAAATATTCGGCAACATAAAAGGATCGCCTCAGCTACTCGGCCAAGGGTCTCTAATTATACCAGCAATGCCTTTAGACGTCGATGGAGATCACTAGGATGTGATCTGTTTTAAAAATAAATTTGAAAAAATACGAATATTCGCAACAGCGAATATTCACCGCAATATTCAATTTATTCGCGAATACTCGAATATGCAATATTCGTAACGAATATTCGCAATGCGAATATTCGTGAGCAACACTATTCATGAATGTAGAATTCCCAATTGGGGGCATTTGCCCTGAAAGTATATGGCACAAAATGCAAGTACCTCCTGATACAGCATCCAGCCACTGCATATATCAGCCTGATAGATTTTGAAAGGCTGCTGGCAACTGGGCTGTGCGATGCATGTATGTCTCCCAGGTGCCCAAAAATGCAGAGGTTTCATGCTGACAGGCCAAACCACCCATGTGCATGAGATCCTATTAGTGAACAATTATATAAATTGTAAACTTGTCATTTGAGTACTGGACTTTGTAGGTCACTATTTATATATTTGCATGGAAAAAGTATTACCCAGAAGGTTCCTTATTTTTATTTTATTTTAAATTTTCAACATAACCTTATCAGGTTCTAATCTTCATTGGGTTCCAAGTTCTACTCCATAGAAGTCATGATTTTTTATACATTGCTTCAATGAAAATGAAACAGCTGTAAGCAGTTTGGAATAAATGGATGAAACTAAGCTTTATCTGTATTATACACCAGTGGTTGAATATGCAATTAGCCATTGTAGCACAAAAATCATTTACATGGCTTGGCACACTATACTGAAAAAAAAAAAAATTATGTTTTTGATATGTGATGGAATGAGACACATACAAAGCTTCTTCCATAAGGCGTCTCTACTGTGCTATTTTTGCATCATCCAGTGGCTTGAAAAAGTATTCATACCCCTTGAAATTATCCACATTTGGTCATGTTTCAACTAAAAACAAAAATGTATTTTATTGGGATTTTATGTGATAGACCAACACAACGTGGCACATAATTGTGAAGTGGAAGGAAGCTGATAAATAGTTTTCATTTTTTTTTTTACAAATATCTGAAAAAGGTGACATTCATACCGCGACCACGAATCAATACTTTGCAATTACAGCTGCAAGGCTTTTTGAATATTTATTAATGGTATATTTATACCAGCTTTGCACATTGGGTTACATTTTTGTCCATAGTGCTTTGCAAAATAGCGCAAGCTCTGTCAGATTGGATGGAGAGTGTCTGTGAACAGCAATTTTCAAGTCTTGCCACAGATTGTCAATTGGATTTTAGGTCTGGACTTTGACTGGGCTATTCTAACACATGAATATACTTTGATCTAAACTATTCCATTGTAGCTCTGGCTGTATGTTTAGGGTCTTTGTCCTACTGGAAGGTGAACCTCCGCCCCAGTCTTGAGTCTTTTGCAGACTCAAACAGGTTTTCTTCCAAAATTGCCATGCATTTAGCTCCGCCCATCTTCCTATTAACTCTGACTAGCTTCCCTGTTCCTGCAAAGAAAATAATCCCCAAAACATGATGCTACCACCACCATGTTTCATGATGGGGATGGTGTGGTCAGGGTGATGTGCAGCGTTAGTTTTCCTCCACACAGTTTTTTGCTTTTAGGCCAAAAATATAAATGTTGGTCTCATCTGACCAGAGCACCTTCTTCAGCATGTTTGCTGTGCCTAGGGTTGCCACCTCATCCCTTTAAAACAGAACACATATGAATTACACAGGTTCTGTGGCTGATTATGGTGGTAATTAAACTCACTCGGTGCCTAATCTGCATTAGCCTGAGCCTCAGAACCTGTGTAATTCATATGTGTTCTGTTTTAAAGGGATGAGGTGGCAACCCTAGCTGTGCCACCCACATGGCTTCTTGCAAACAGAACTTCTCATGGCTCTCTTTCAACAATGGATTTCTTCTTGTAGCGCTTCTGTAAAGACCAGCTTTGTGGAGGGTACGACTATTAGGTGTCCTGTGGAGAGATTCTCCCACCTGAGCTATGGCTCTCTGCAGCTCCACCAAAGTTACCATGGGCCTCTTGGCTGCTTCTCTGATTAATGCTTTCCTTGCCTGGCCTGTCCATTTAGGTGGATTGTAGACTTGCAGTTTTGGATTGATGGATTAAACAGTGCTCGGTGAGATGTTCAAAACTTGGGATTTTTTTAGAACCTAACCCTGCTTTGCACTTCTCCACAACTTTATCCCTGACCTGTCTGGTGTGTTTATTGGCCTTCATGATGCTGTTTGTTCACTAAGGTTCTCTAACAAACCTCAGAGGTTATACTGAGATTAAATTACACACAGGTGGACTCTATTTACTAATTAGGAGACTTCTGAAGGCAATTGGTTCCACTAGATTTTAGTTAGGGGTGTCGGAGTAAAGGGGGTGGAATACAAATGCACGGCACACTTTTTAGATATTTCTTTGTGAAAAAATTTGGAAAACCATTTATCATTTTCCTTCCACTTCACCGTTATGTGCCGCTTTGTGTTGGTCTATCACATAAAATCCTAATAAAAATACATTTACTTTTCTGGTTGTAACATGACAACATGTGGAAAATTTCAAGCAGTATGAACACTTTTTCAAGGCACTGTAAATCAATACACAGAATATTAATGGTACTTCTATTTTTATTCATTCTAGCCAAAAACATTTTATGTGCAAAATGAACTAGAAAAGATTTTTATTTCCGTTATTAGTCTATTGATTCAGGAGATACTAAATAGATGACAAAATTATACGTCTATTTTTTTTATTTTCTATGCAATCTATAGGCAAAAAATGTATAAAAAAAATATATATAAAAAATGTTTTGTTTTGTTTTCCTAGTTTGATAAGTGTTTGTTTTAATACAACCAGTGTTACTGTAGATACAATTTGCATATTGTATTCTATAGTTTCTCCTAGTTGTAAAACTTAAGCTTATGTTTTCACACAAGTTTTAAACAGATTTTACTCAGGAATCAAACATTTTTCTAATTGAACCAGGCGTAATCAGGAATAGACAGCAAAAATATTGTAAAAAATTCTAATTTTTCCCTACTAAAATGTGTTGTTTTTTTGTCTGTATACCCATTTGTGCCATTTCTCATCCCTTCTAGTCCTAACAGTAAGGCTGCGTACACACGATCAAATTTATCTGCTGAAACTGGTCCGACGGACCATTTCAGCAGACATCTCCGATCGTGTGTATGGTCTAGCGGACATGTTTTCCCATCGGGCAAATTTCAAAGCATGCTTTGAAATTTGTCCGCCGGAGACATGTCCGTCGGATATGTCCACTGGTTAGTACACTCACCAGCGGACATAACTGTCCACGCATGCGTCGAATGGATTCGACGCATGCGTGGAAGTATTTTACTTCCTGGAGTGGTGACGTGGCAGCGTCCATTACACCACCACGCCACCACGTCCTGAGCTAGAGGGGATTTTTGTCCGATGGTGTGTACACGCCATCGGACCAAAATCCGATGAGACATGTCCGCTGCAAACGGTCCATGTTTGAGCGGACATGTCTCATCGTGTGTACGGGGCCTCAGAGTAAATCTTCCCAATAGAGACAGAGACAACAATAAAAACTAGATACAGACCATCTCTTCCACACCCCAAAATAAAATATTTCGGTTGGAGTTGGGCTTTGACTTTTGTTTTTACCTTTACAAAACCTGGTCTTGATTCCCATCCCTTTCTCTCTATTTTTAACACTTGAAGATATTTAGGGTACGAGGTTAAAAAAAATACACATATAGCAAATTATGTAGGACATTAGATGAGGGTGTTATATGTTTTCAGACGGATTGTGGTCTACATATCATGGCTGTATGGCTTTCCACTTCTGGCCTTATTTAAGTTCACATCCAAAACTGTACAATTGAGGGTACATGTCTAAAAACATACCTAAAAAAGTACACAAACCACCTAAACTGGCTTCATTCAGAGTAGCAGGGACTTTTAATCCAAGATTCGCCAAACTGTACCCCCCTCACACGGTCATACATGATAAACCCAACAATCCTGGCGAAAAATCGAATTTCAGTCAACTTCATCTGCTATCTTGTTTTAGTCATCACCGTAGATGAGGGTAGGAACAAATACTAACCACTGAATACTGAAAATTGAACCAGTACAGTATCTGTAAATCATAATTTGTGACCAAATTTATTAATTCCTCTTTTCATCACTTGTAAACAGCCTTGGATTGCCTAAACTCCACCACAAAATACAGTCTTGTGATACATGTCAGAGAGAGTATATATATATATATACACAGTTGCCACAAAAGTATGTGAACCCTTTTGGAATGATATGGATTTCTGCACAAATTGGTCATAAAATGTGATCTGATCTTCATCAAGTCACAACAATAGACAATTGCAGTCTGCTTAAACTAATAACGCACAATTAAATGTTACCATGTATTTATTGAACACACAATGTAAACATTCACAGTGCAGGTGGAAAAAGTATGTGAACCCCTAGACTAATGACATCTCCAAGAGCTAATTGGAGTGAGGTGTCAGCCAACTGGAGTCCGATCAATGAGATGAGATTGGAGGTGTTGGTTACAGCTGCCCTGCCCTATAAAAAAACACACACCAGTTCTGGGTTTGCTTCTCACAAGAAGCATTGCCTGATGTGAATGATGTCTCGCACAAAAGAGCTCTCAGAAGACCTACGATTAAGAATTGTTGACTTGCATAAAGCTGGAAAGGGTTATAAAAGTATCTCCAAAAGCCTTTCTGTTTAACAGTCCACGGTAAGACACATTGGGGGTTATTTACGAAAGGCAAATCCCTCAGTCGCTGTAGATCTAAGGGGGACATGCAAGGAAAATAAAAAAACAGCATTTTAGCTTTCACATGATTGGATGATAAAATCAGCAGCGCTTTCCCTCATTTCAGGTCCTTTCCTCAGATTTAGAGCGAGTGCACTTGTAGTGCAAAGTGGATTTGCCTTTCGTAAATAACCCCCATTGTCTATAAATGGAGAAAGTTCAGCACTGCTGCTGCTCTCCCTAGGAGTGGCCGTCCTGTAAAGATGACTGCAAGAACACAGGGCAGATTTCACAAGGAGGTGAAGAAGAATTCTATAGTGTCAGCTAAAGACTTACAAAAGTCTCTGGAATATGCTAACATCCCTGTTAGCGAATCTACGATACATAAAACACTAAACAAGAATGGATTTCATGGGAGGATACCAAAAGTTTAAGTCCAGTACTGTGCAATGAAGAGCAAAGGTCGATGAGACCTATGAATGCACTGTATTTTCCAAAATATTGACTCGTCTTTGCCTAGGATCCAAGGCTATACTGGAAAGTTATTTGGCTCAAACGTGGTGTTTTTTGCGGTGTTGCATTGTCTTACACACTTGTGGAACTAGTAGGTAATTAATCTTATGTCTTTGAGGTGCTATTCTCCCTGGCTAGTATTGGATGTAGTTAGAAATAGAGGCATTTTTTTTTTTTTAAAGTGTCTTATGTGGAACCAGTACCGTTAAAATTACAAACAGTTAAAAGAGCGATTGGAAGGGATTTCCTTTCCGGTACCATGAAAATTGCCATCATAAAATGTATTTCAAGAGACATCTCAGTGCACATGGTAGATATAAATATACAAATGTTCGAAGAAAAAAAATATCCAGAATTGTATGTAAGAGAAACATTTATTTAAATCCACATGAGAGCACAATTATACTAAACGTATCCAGTCAAGAAAAAAAGTCAAAAAGTGCAAGAAATCAAACTGCAATGATAGCTGTTCCCTCAAAAACACATTTTTTCCATGCTGATACAGAAAGCGTACCAAAGAATAGGAGGTGTCCATAACACATCTTCAATTTATTTGCAAAATCACTCCCTACAATATATATTAAAATATTTCAGATCAGTGAGAAAAATATGTGCAGGTGATGTCAAGTGGTACAATATGAACTTATCTTTACAAACACTTCAACCCCCACCAAGATTCTTTAGTTCATGTTCCAGGACTTGGTGAACCTAGCAGTGATCAAGGCAAGCAATTTTACTGTGGGTGTATATGCCATTGTTTTTACGATATTCCATTATTTTCAAGCAACAGCTGGCATAAAGCTGGACGTTAAAGTACTTAGTTTTATCCTTAAACATGAACAATTCCATCTGTGAAGCAGAATAGCACGTCACCAATCCCTTTGAAAAATATGATTATGTAGTGAATTCCATGTAGGCATTCTGCACAAAAAAATGTCAGCAGCAGCCGACATATATTTGGCCTCAAGTTTAGTAAAAAAAATTCCTTTTAGTAGAATCTCCCATAGCTAAGATGTTAAGTTTTCCTTTCATATTTGAACAGCAGGGAGATTGTTTGCACGTTTCAACACTTTAGCATTACAATTTTTGGTGTAAGGTCTTTTTATGTGAGAAAGAAACATTCTTTATCCTTGAACCTTCTAAAGGAGTAGCTGGCTGTCATCACAGCTCCTGAAGGCACTGTGGGTCCACTGAGCAACAGATGTGGCCATTCTGTAGAAGAAAGAGAAAGATGTGATAAAAGGAATGCAATAATCTGAATGACTCCAGGCAAATGGCTAAATACACAGTTAGAATAAATTTATCTAAAATCATATTTTGAGTCGCTATCTAAAAAAATGTATATTATTTTGGGTAGATGCTGTTGGAATCGCTTTGATCTCTTGCGAACTACAATGTGAACATGTCTTCATCCCTTTTTTCCTTTACTATGTTATTCTTGCTAATGCTACAGTATGTTATGAAAAGGACTCCATAGAAATTTTTATCTTGGGCAGTGCACTTACAGAGGGTAAAATAAGCATTTTTCTAGGTAAATATATTTTAAAAGGTGCTAATGACATGATATTTTCACTACATGTTGGTAACAACCCATGCAATTCATACATACAAATAGAATGGAATGACACAAGGAAAAAGTATTGAACACCTGAAGAAAGGGAGATGCAAAAAGGCATGGAAAGCCAAGATGCCCGCTGAAATATATCAGTAATAGAAAGCAGTCCTGCCCCTGGTCTGTGCAAATTAATATCAGCTAGTTTAGTCCCAAGTGATGGCCTATAAAAAGGTGTCTCATAGTGAAGGTGTCAGACAAGAAACATCTCATGTTGGGCAAAAGTAAAGAGCTCCAAGACCTTCACAACCTTATTGTTGCAAAAAATACTGAAAGCATTGGTTACAGAAGGTTTTCTAAACTTCTGAATGTTCCAGTGAGCACTTTTGGGGCCATAATCTGGAAGTGGAAAGAACATAATCTCTCCAAAAAACTGGCAATGACTAGTTGTTCCTCGCAAGATTTATGAAAGAGGCGTGAAAATAATTATGAGAAGAGTTGTCCAAGAGCCAAGGACAACTTGTAAAGAGCTTCAGAAAGACCTGGAATTAACTAGCAGGTACAATTGTTTCAAAGAAAACAATATGTAATGCACTCAATTACCATGGTCTGTATGCATGCTGACCATGCAAGACTCCATTGCTGAAGAAAAAGCATTTTGAAGCTTGTTTAAAGTTTGCTGCACAACATTTAGACAGTTCTGTGAAATACTGGGAGAATATAGTCTGGTCAGATGAGACCAAAATTCTTTGGATGCCATAAAACACACAATGTTTGGAGGTCAAATGGCACTGCACATCACCCCCAAAAGACCCCCATACCAACAGTGAAGTTTGAAGGTAGGAAAAAAAATGTTGTGGGGCTGTTTTTCAGCATACAGTTCTGGCAAACTTCATATCCCTGAAGGAAGGATGAATGGAAAAATGCACCAAGACATTCTTGATAAAAATCTGCTGCCATCTACCAGGATGATGAAGATGAAACAAGGGTGGACATTTCAGCAAGACAATGATCCCAAACACAAAGCCAAGGAAACTCTCAGTTGGTTTCAATGAAAGAAAAAGCTGCTAAAATGGCCCAGCCAATCATCTGACTCGAATCCAATAGAAAATCTATGGAAATAACTAAAAAGATTAGCATTTATAGAAGAGGCCCACGGAACCTTCAAGATTTGAAGACTGTTTGTGTGGAAGTTATCTGACATTCGCTGTCGGCTATTTCATAGCATGGTATTGCCTACAAATGAGAGTGGCAGTGGGGCATGCCCTGTGTACTTTTGAGAATATATTCTTGAGTGGGCCTGTGTGGCATGCCTAAGGTTCACAACCGCTTAAGAATTATCTATACTCAAACTTTTTTTTTAGTTTTGTATAGACTGGGGTATGAGTAGAACCCCTTTAAGGTTTTACAGCGATCTGGGGCTCCATTAGAGAGATTTCCCATTAGAGATATCAACATGTGGGCGAGGTACAGTAAGGCTAAGCTCAACATTTGCAGGGAAATTTAAAACTTGCATATAAGTTAGAGAAGTATAGCTAAAGCATTTTTGGGCTAAATTCTCCTGTTGCTCACAGTTCGATCTGTGATCTGTTTTTGATATGAAGCCGGCTGTCGGCTGACCACATAGTCTGCCCCGGCTTTGGAAAAATACAGACCGTATGGTCTAAATCCACCCAGAAGCCTGGATTGGCACCTGGCTCAGCCTCTCGGTGATTCACCAAGAGCCTGAGTCAGCCCCTCCTTCCCTCCTCTAGTCAGGGCCGATCTTAGGCTGGGTGCACAGGGTGCCAATAAAGTACTTTGCTCCTCTTCCTGTATTTTGTTTATTGTTAAGAGATCAGGTAAGGATCCCAGGTTAATGAAGATTTCGTGGGGGAGCATCTCTGTGGTTGAGTCACTGCCATAGAAACATTTGTAAAGGGGAGGAGGTAGTAAAATGACAACCCCCATGTGGGGACGCCAGAAATATTTCTGCACCCAGGCACCTGTGACCCTAGGATCGGCCCTGCCTCTAGTCATAGCTCTGTGTTTAGAGAAAAAGGGGAAAAATTAGTGATCAGCAGTTTGCAGTTTAATCGTTTAGTTTTCACTATAGAGCCGATGGGGGAAAGATGCTGCATTGGACTAATGCTGCATCCCCCTAGGGGAGTATACAAGTTTGTTTTTATGGAATGCCATACTTCTCTTTTAAGCTGGCTATATCTGTGGATTTAGCAATTCTTTTTATGTGTTTCTCACTATTTTTAGTTATATTTTCATTATATGCTCAGTTTAAATTGCCCAGGTTGCTTTAATTTATTAGTGATCCTTTATTGGCCAAGCAGACTTTAAGACACAATTTTATTTTGCAACCATAATAAGAAACAGCAGTAAAAACATTTTACTGCAGGTTATTTCGGCTACCCAAATGATTAAAGACAGTGGAAATCATTTGGAACACGCCTTATCTGAAACATGTTCTCACCTTGTTGTGGTCATATTCTTAACCTGACTGCCATAGTCCTTTGTGTCCTTTAACATCAGTAAGAAATTGACTTGCTGAGACATCAGGTTGAATATGGTTTCATCGCAATAACTCATCTTCCTCTAACATGCATTTATAGTTATTTTAAAGATATACAGAGTGCCACCTATCATGGATTAGGCATGCAGCATTCTGATGTTTTTGGAAGAAACAGCAAATTTGGCAAAAACTGTTTATAAATCCATCCGCATAGCATATAGAGCAAGATCTCCAAATGGCATTGAACACAATCTCCCTAAAGTGTTCAATATCCACATAATAAAAATAATATATATGGAAGCAAGTCATTTATTAAATGATATTGATGTTTTAATATCCAGAATGGTGTATTCATTAAAATGCTATCACAGATAATGTTTAAAACATGAAGGAATAAAATGTCATCTCTGCTGATGCCTTCGCTTGAATCAATTTCTTAGGTTACTTTTTCACTGCTTTTTTTTCCCCTGCTCCCATCAGTGAATTATTTGTTGCATATTAAAAGGAGCAGTTAGGAGATGAGATGCTCTGTACTGTACTATAATAGAATGTATTAAATATTGCATATGACATGCGTGCAATATTCATGCTTCATACTGTCACAGAACCGCCTTGTGTCATCAACCTTTTGTGTCAGCGCAAAGGACAAGTTCATAACATGGACTGATATGCTTTGGTGCCATTAGCGTTGCAGGAGTGATTATATATTACAACTGTGGATCATTGGAAAACAATATTTGGTCTTCCTCTTCAGTTTTTTTCTTATTACACCGATACACAGTATATGCAACAGGACTGAAAATTAAACTAGTACTCATTACTATAATATATTGGGGTATATTTACTAAAACTGGTGCACCTTCAAAACTCAGCTTGTTCAGATAGAGTACGTTCACACTGAGCCACCGGTCCATTTGCGCTAAAGTGCCGTTTTAGAGGTGCTTTAGCACTACTTAAGGGCTTTTTACCCCCCCAAAAGGTTAAAAAGTCCAGTTTTACAGCGCTGCCCATGCATTCCAACCCGCCCCAAAAATGCTGCTTGCAGGACTTTTCCGAACATCCCGCAAGTGCACTGCCCGGGTGTGAAAGTACACTGGAATTAAATTAATGAGAGGCGGTTTTAAGGCACCTTGGAGAGGCTATTTCTAGCACTAAATCGCCAGAAAACCGCTCCAGTGTGACAAGGGGTCTTAATCTTTGGCAATAAAACCTGGAAGCTGATTGGTTTCTCTACTGTGTGTATATATATATATATACATATATATATATATATATACATATATGGGTTAGCTCTTGGTAGCAGGTGTGTGTGACCCTCTGGATGAGTTCACTACACACAATTAGACACAACAGCATTGCAGGTGAAAAAACAAAGGTGCAGTTTATTTACACTATACTGTATACACGCACAAGGTAAAATTAGCAACAAAACAAAAAGAAACATAAACCCTTGCCAGCTTACTACCTACTAGACATGTGCAAACTGGAATATTTTTCGTCTCGAAAATAAATTTATTTAGTTGCTGCTGAAAATCGTTTTGATTTTTTTCGTTTTTCGTTGGGGAATAGCTTTCATCCGATAATTTAATAATACTGTTGAATGGTCAAAGAATATTCGACGGAAAGGTCGAGGTCCCCCCAAATTCAATAACCAGACACTTTAGGTCTGGTATGGATATTAAGGGGAACCCCGCCGTCAATTTAAAAAAAAAATGACGTGGGGGTTCCCCCCAAATATCCATACCAGACCCTTCAGGTCTGGTGTGGATTTTAAGGGGAACTCCACCCCAAATAAAAAAAATGGTGTGGAGTTCCCCCTAAAACCTACACCAGACCCCTTATCCGAGCACGTTGACCTGGCCGGCCGCAGAAAAGAGGGGGGGACAGAGTGCGCCCCCCCTCTCCTGAACCGCACCAGGCCACATGCCCTCAACATTAAGAGGGTGCTTTGGGGTGCCTCCCAAAGCACTTTGTCCCCATGTTGATGGGGAGAAGGGTCTCTTGCCCGGTGGTTGTGGGGGTATGCGGGCAGGAGGCTTTTCAGAATCTGGAAGACCCCTTTAACAAAGGGGACCCCCAGATCCTGCCCCCCCTGTGTGAAATGGTAATGGGGTACACTGTACCCCTAACATTTCACTAAAGAAGTGAAAATAGTTGTTTGGAAAAAAAAACACACACCGTTGAACAAAATATTTTATTCATTAAACCAAATAAAAATCCAGCGGTGAAAATAGACGAACGATGCTGCTCCCTGTTCCAACGTTGTCTTCTATCCAGCGAAGGGTGATTGGTCCAGCGACGGGTGATCTCTCCAGCGACGGATGATTTGTCCATTGATGACACAGCCCAGCGAATGACGCGGCCGGGAATCTGACGTTTCTTTTATAGGGGAGGCAGGCCACGCGTCACGTGACCCCCGTCCCGCTCTGACGCAAGGGGCATCTCTGGGCTTTCCCAGTGACGTAGCAGAGTGTGCGTCAGAGGGGGATGGGCTCCCCTATAAAAGAAACGTCAAATCCCTGGCGGCGTCATTCGTTGAGATGTGCCCAGCGGAGGGAGGATGTCGTTGCCACTGCTCTCTCTGGATGGATGGATTTGTCATCGCTGGACCGATCACCCGTCGCTTGAGACATCACCCGGCGCTGGATAGAAGACAATGTTGGATCAGGGAGCAGCATCGGTCTACTATTTTCACAGCTGGATTTTTATTTGGTTTAATGAATAAAATATTTTGTTCTACAGTGTGTGTGTTTTTTCAAACAACTATTTACACTTCCTTCGTGAAATTATAGGGGTACAGTGTACCCCAATACCATTTCACACGGGGGGGGCAGGATCTGGGGGTCCCCTTTGTTAAAGGGGTCTTCCAGATTCTGATAAGCCCCCTGCCCGCATACCCCCACAACCACCGGGCAAGGGTTGTGGGGAAGAGACCCTTGTCCCCATCAACATGGGGACAAGGTGCTTTGGGGGGCACCCCAAAGCACCCTCACAAAGTTGAGGGTATGTGGCCTGGTGCGGTTCAGGAGAGGGGGGGCCGCACTCTGTCCCCCCCTCTTTTCTGCGGCCGGCCAGGTCAACGTGCTCGGATAAGGGGTCTGGTGTGGATTTTATGGGGGACTCCACACCATTTTTAAAAAAAAATTGGGGTGGAGTTCCCCTTAAATTCCACACCAGACCTGAAGGGTCTGGTTATGGAATTTGGGGGGACCCCCGCGCATTTTTTTTTATGAATGAATCATCTCTGAATTGCCGAAGCTGACAATTCATTAAAGCCGCAAAGTTACATAGCCGATTAGCCGTTGAATCTCCGTCGAATCTCTCTATATCAATTTTTTTTTTTCGCAACGAAAACAAAAACAAATCATTTTTTAGGTCGGATCTTTCGGTTTTAGTTTTTTGAACTTTATTCCGATTTTCGGACGAAAATGCATTCTAACGAAAACAAATGCACATGTCTACTACCTACACAGGCTCCCTAGCTATCAACTAGGTGCAGCCTTATGCTACCCCAGCACCTATCTCCCTGTTTGAGAGGCTTGCTACACAGGCTTTGTCTCAACACACAGGACAGAAGATTTGTCTCGCAACACACGCAGGTATCAAGCTTCCCAGTCTTCAGGCACAAAAACTGGTTCTAGGATGGACGGGTGTTCGCCAAACAGCGAACATTATGCAGTGTTAGCGTCAAATTCGAAAGCAACGGAACACCATTAAAGTCTATGGGACACCAACATGAAGAAACATAAGTGCTAATTTTAAAGTCTTATATGCAAGTTATTGCCATAAAAGTGTATGGGGGTCAGAGTCCTGCCCCAGGGATTTTAACCGCTTCAGCCACGGACCATTTTGGTGGTCAAAGGCAAGGCCACTTTTTGCGATTTGGCACTGCGTCTCTAACTGACAATTGCGTGGCCGCGTGACATGGCTCCCAAACAAAATTGACGTATTTTTTTCCCACAAATGGAGCTTTTTTTGGTGGTATATGATCACCTCTGTGATTTTTTTTTTTGCGCTATAAACAAAAAAAGAGCGAAAATTTTGAAAAAAAAAACAATATTTTTTACTTTTTGCTATAATAAATATCCCCAAAAATATATATAAATAAAACTTTTTTTCCACAGTTTAGGCCGAAACGTATTCTTCTACATATTTTTGCTAAAAATTGCAAAAAGTGTTTGTTGATTTGTTTGTGCAAAAGTCATAACTTCTACAAAATAGGGGACATTTTTATGGCATTTTTATTAATATTTATTTTTTACTAGTCCTGACAGCGGTCAGCGATTTTTATCATGACTGCGACATTATGGCGGACACATCAGACACTTTTGACACCATTTTGGGACCACTGTCATTTTTACAGAGATCATTGAGTTCCTGGGACCTGCGGCCTCTGGGCAACAGATTTAAAGGGACATACCTGTTCACCAATCTGCCTGCCCGTGCCATGTTGGTCAAGTGGTTAATAATGCTTAAAGTGAAAGAATAAAAATAAAATATTCCTTTAAATAACGTGCCTGGGGGGTGTCCTTAATATGCCTGTAAAGTAGTGCCATTTTCCCATGTTTAGAACAATACCAAAGCAAAATGACATTTGTAAATGGAAAAAAAAGTAATTTAAAACTACTCGCGACTGTAACGAATTGTCGGATGCAGGGCTTGCACTTTTGGCAGATGTGAGGCCCAGTCTGTACTATGGACAATCACATTGTCCAGGTAAGCTGCAGCATTCTTCTGATAGGGTGGCTGAATTTTGTCCATTTTTTTTTTACTTCCACACTAGACTTGAAGGGATGTCATGAGGTCACTTTGATCCTCCTAGGCCATAGAGGCAATCAGAGGTGGTTGCCTCTAGTCTCTCATTGTCTCTGTGACTAGCCAGCTGCACGGTCAGATCATTTGTCAGGAAGACGATAAGCCTAAAAAACTCTGTCGAGCGGGGGGCTGAAAGTGATCAGGTGGGCTAATTAGCCCCTCGGACTGCTTTTATGGTAAAGCTGGTAAAAAAAATAGATACCAGGGTTATGGCTGATAGGTAACAGCACTGATGCGATATCACTGTTGCTCTCTGCAGTATTGAGGAAATGTCCAAAGTAGAATTAGTTGGGGTTAGGGGGGTTGGTAAAGTTGCTCTAAATTTACTGGCACTTTAAATACACAAATAAAGTAACAGTGACACCCAGAGGACCAATGTCAGCAAAATAGTTATTTTATCTTATTAAGTCTCAGTCACATAAACAAAATTAATAGATAAAATAAAATTAGACTGCAAGCTTGAATGAACAAGAAAACTGTGCCGGAGTCACGTACAGTGCTATGAATATTTATGAAGAACACTTTTTTTATGGCATAGACATTTTAAGACACACATTCAGCGCACATTTATTCTAAGGGTGACTTTCTATATGGTTTCTTGGAAATCTGTTTGTTTAATGTAAAATTTTATGTGATGTTTCAAAAGAGACTTGAGATGCACATTTCCTAAAGCTACAACATGACATAACTGGCCGACAGCTCCGAGTCCTAGAACATCCGTTAAAAGACATATTCTAAATGACAATTTGTGTGCAGCCAGCCCTGGAGAAGCCAGCACTCTCATCTGTGTAGCAAACATGTTAGATAAAAACAATATAAACACCTTTCCTGCAACCTTTTATGGCAAAAGCTATCCTGTTTTAAAAGTAGTAACACATTCACTATGTATGTCATCTTGCTACAGGGTTTTCATATTATCTCTTATGCTCAAAACACCTTCCATTACAGCTTAAAATACATTTTATATCATAGTGGCAACATTGCTCATGTCACCCTGAATAATATGCATAGGTCATTTGAAGCCACACTTGAGGTTAGAAGATTGCTATTAGGAAACTGCAGCAAGGAAGGTCTAGAAAACAGGCAGGGTTCTGACAGGGAAATTGTCCATTAAATATAAAATTAAAATAAAAATGACCAGGGGCCTATTGTGGGAAACAAAGGGCAAAAACAAGTCTGGCTTCTGTTGAGTCCAAAATTCCTCTATCTCTATTCCAGCCCACCTGGCAATTTTTTTTTCCCCAATTGACCTGTTCACACCATTTTGTTTTCTTCACCATCTTGTTGTAGTCTGGTGGATGTGAAGGCATGTGCAGACGCTATTGCATTAGTAAGATCAAAACAGCCTTTTAAATTAGCCCTCTTGTTTGGATGAACATATTTTGTAACTTTGGTGAAAAAATGTTCTATTTTTTATTTCATAGGTGCTGACATACAGCACATTTATAAATTATTAAGCCCCCTTCCATTTTTTGGGGTGTTTGCCTGAAATATCACATTGGCATAAGTATTCAGACCCTTTGAATTTAGCTCAGGTTATTTCTCTTGATCATTGTTTCTAAACCTTAATTGCAATCCACATGTGGTAAATTAAATTGATTGGACATGATTTCGAAAGGCACATACCTCTCTGTAAAAGCCCTCAAAGTATGCTGAGAATGTATACTGTATCAATGCAAAAGCCACACGGTTAAAGGAACTACCTGCAGAGCTCATGGACAGAATTATTGCAAGGTACAGAAGTATGGAAGGCTACAAAAAGTCAGCTGCAAGTAAGGTTTCCAACAGCACAGTAGCCTCCATAATTCATACATGGAAGAGGTTGGGCACAACTAGGATTCCTCCAAATGCTGGTTGCCCAGACAAACGATGCAATCAGGGGAGAAGGGCCTTAGTAAGAGAGGTGACCAAGAACTTAATGGTCACTCTACCAGAGATCCTGTGTGGAGATGGGACAATGTTCCAGGAGAACAACCATCACTGCAGCCCTCCACTGATCTGGGCTTTACAGCAGAGTACCTATATTGGCAAAACACATAAAAAGCTTGGCGTTTGCAAGAAAGCATCTGACGGAATCTTAGACTGAGGAACAAGATTCTTTGGTCTAATGAAACAAAAATTTAATTGTTTTGTCTCAATTTTAGAGGTTATATCTGAAGGAAATCAGGCAACACTTATCACCTGCCCAATAGCATCCTAACAGTGAAGCATGGTGGTGGAGCATCATACTGTGGGGGTGTTTTTCAGCAGCAGGGACTGGGAGATTTGTCAGAGTTGAGAGAAATGTAGCAACATACAGAGATATCCTCAATTAAAACCTCAGACTGGGCCAGAGGTTAACCTTCCAACATGACAACAATCCTAAGCACGCAGCCAATACCCACATTTGTAACATCCTAGAGTGGCCCAGCCAGAGCCCTTACTTGACCATATGAACCATCTCTGGAGAGAGAATGACTGTCCACCGATGGCCCACATCCAACCTGACTGATCTTGAGAGGATTTGCAAAGAAAAATGGCAGAGAATCCACCCAAACCAGGTGTGCAAAGCTTGTCATGTCATACCCCCCAAAAAACAAGGCTGTAATTGCTGCCAAAATTGCTTCAACAAAGAACTAAATAAAATGTCTGAGTACTTAAGTACATGTAAAATTTCATTTTTTTTCAATTTTTTAAAATAAATTCAGCCATTTCTAAAATTCGGTTTTCTCTTTGTCATTATGAGGTACTGAGTGTAGATTAATGAGAAAAAATGTATTTCAACAACTGTAGTATCAAGTTACAGCATAACACAATTGAAAAAAATTGAAGGGGGTCTGAATACTTTATGAATGCACAGTATTTTCCTTAGACCATTACTTCATAGCACTCTATAAAGCTTCTAGCTGGTTGTCCTAGCCAGTCCCTGTTGTGTATATAGTGGGTGAAAGCTAGTTACATTGATATTATGATAACCTTTTCTTTTTATACATCAGGTACTTAATGATAACTTTAAAGGGACAAGATGGTCCCAATTCATAACAACGATTCATATCAATTAGTAAATACCATTTCAATATATGCAATACATATAACAATATATGTAACAGATGATGTCACCCGCCCTTAAAATTGATGCATTATCTGTATTGCATGTATTGTTTCCTAGCTATTCTTTTCCTCTCTTTTTTTTATTTCATATGTTGAGTTATTTTACTTTTAAAACCTGTAACTTATTCAGTTTTCCACATATTTCCTTTCCTTAGCTGAGTTTAATGTAATTATAGATACATACATACATACATGTCTTACATTTAGAGAGCTGGCTTGTTACCCTATTTCCTCTCCCTACAGACCATCAATGAGCCCTTATTGGGTTATGGTGGCAGCTGCCCCTTATTTGTGACCAGTAGAGTCCCTCTGAGTGAGGTGCAACACATCAATGCAACAAACAGTGAGGGTAATATGCATGAATATATATATATATATATATATTGTATACATCTATGTATTAAAATATTGATCTTTGATGTTTTTCATAGACAGATCTATGTTATGTAGTATTTCTTCCCGGTGAAGCTTATCGTGAGAGGTAGTATAGATTATCTACATTGAGTAAGCACTGCTATTTATTAGATATGTTAAACTTAATATTGTAATGTTGATATACATAACAAACTGTATTGAGTGATATAGCACAGTGTTTAAGTTGTGTTGGTGGTAACCAACACTTAAACGTCTTACAATGGTGTATTGTAATCAATGATTCATGTTGTAATAAAGTATCTTAACTAATTGTGAATTTTATTGATGGAATATTAAAAGTACTATATCTGTTTGTTACAATTGTCTGTTCTTCATTATGTAAAATAACTTAAAATCTTACAAGAGTGGAACCCCTTCAGATGTACTGAGGTGCAGAGATCTTGCCACAGATATTATAAAATCTGTTTCTAAAGGTTGTCTTCACTGACCATTTTGGTATACAAGAACCATTTATAGTTTTGGTTTTCTGATAAGTTGGTGCAAACAAAATATTATTTACAAAAACAATTACAATTTACCTTGCACTGACAAAGTGTGCATTCTGTGCCATGCTTAATCCAAGAAGATCCTGTAAAACGAACCACATTGGTTTCATCTACACATGTCTTTGTGATGTCATTGCGTATTATGTCAGCTTGACACGGGTCATTAATGCATCGTGGACAGCATTCACTTTCAGGAACCACACTAAATTCACAGTCAACTTCTGGGCAAGGAAGAGGCCAGCAATCAACTTCACCTTGCTGAATAAAAAATAAAATAAAAAAAAACTCTTAAAAGAAAAGTAAATAAAACTGTATAGATTAAATCCATTTTGATTTGTTCATTTGACAGCATTTGAGATGAACCTTTCCTTTAAAAGAGGACTGTCGATAAATGTATTTAACATCACGTTATCACTATACTGTATACCATTTTTTGTTTTAAATTTGAGTTTGCCATATCAGTTTACTAAAACACTCCACAACCTCAGAGTTCCCAGCTGCTATACATAATCAGAATTAATTTTTGGGCATGCTTAAGATAGAACTATAGATTTACTCTAATAATTCTCATCAGCAATGTCACAGGGAAAGAAAGTGAGGGTAAACCCAACATTGTGAGTTGCAAAATCTTTTTATGTAAAATAGTTTATTATCAACAATGCTTACAAGTTTTTTTCTTTTGAATGTAATTGGTTAAAGAAGGTAAGAGACTGATATAATAATCAGCCAAAAAAATGTGTCTTGTTTTACTGGCTACTAATCCTGCTCTGTTTACCAATAAAAGTAATAGAAGTTTATTAAGTGAAACACTTTTTCACGTAGCCAGATTAGTGTAAAATCATTGGTATTTATAAAATGGGTACGCACCAAACATCTGCACTGCTGACAGTTTTGTACCCAGGTTTCTCCACTTTTATAGGTAATATCTCCATTTTGATGCAGGCATTGACTGCTGAGCCGTGGATCACATTCAGGACAGCAAAACAAGTCAACCGTTGGATTTTCGCAGTCACAAACCATGCGACGACACATTACCAATCCAGCCTGTGGAAAGAGTGTACAGCATTATTTACCCAATTATAGGTATATACATACAATCTGCCATTGCTATGTTGTAGAATTTGGTGTTCTTTTGAAAAATAAAAACGAACCTGGCATGAACAAACTGAACACCGATCGTTATCCAATACCCAGATTTGCCCATTGTGCTTAATTTTGCCTTCATGTATACAATCGCCAGAACAATTTTTTCCGTGTGGACAGCGGCAGTCATACCCACCATCCAAATTGAAGCAAACCGTATCATTATTACAGCCATGTCTTCCTGTTAAACATTCATCAATATCTGTAGAAAATATGAGAAACAAATATTGATTAGGTCAAAATTCACCATTCAAATGTTAGATAGAAAGCTAAAAAATGTGAAGTCCATGCACAAATTGTAGTTGCAATTTTTTATAGTCATGTAAACTTATTCAACCAAATTTATTTTCAGAAGTTCGAGTTAAAGTAGTTCACTAATGTTCTTGCAAGAGGATTTGTGAATGCACCAATTAATTGCATGTGTACAGTACATTCAACCGCCTTGTTGTGTTATTTCACACAGTATCTACAAATTTAGCTTGAAACATTGTAAAATGACTAGAGAACAGCTATGTTGGGTTTCTTCTCCAAACAAATTTAGTTTGGTAATGTTGCTTATACACCGGGTAATAGTCACATGTACAATGTATTGTTGGCTCTAGCTCCTGCCCATGCTACTGAGAACCAAAGAAGTACCTTACATCCCATTTATATATCTGCAATTTTCACTTGATGTGGTGCATTTCTAATTCTTTTAACTGATCTTTGCATGCACTACCAAGCATTCTAAAGATAGATACAACTACTGTAACTATAAGGCCCCGTACACACGACCGAGTTTCTCGGCAGAATCCAGCGAGAAGCTCGCTGGGATCCATATTCTGCCGAGAAGCTCGATCGTGTGTACACTTTCGTCGAGCATCCCGACGGGAAGCTCGTCGAGACAAAATAGAGAGCAGGTTCTCTATTTGCTCGATGGGCCTTTTTCGACAGGCTGGTCGACGAACTCGACGGCCGGCCGAGAACCTCGTCGGGTGAAACGATGGGTTTAGCCCGACGAGGTTCTCGGACGTGTGTACACGGCCTCACAGTGTGAATACTAAACAGAGTACAAATAGAACTATATGACTGTTCATCCCTACTATTACTTCAAAGCTTACTTTGGCTTATTTTATAGGTTACTACTAAAACAAATCGAAGCCTAAAGGCCCCTTTGACACTGGGGCGAGGGCAGCGTTGGCGGTAAAGTACCGCTTATTTTAGAAGCGCTTTACTGTCAATTTCGCGGCACTATTCGGCCTCTAGTCGGGTGCTTTTACCCCCTGTTAGGCCCTGTACACACGATCAGACATGTCCGAGGAAACATGTCCGACGGACCGTTTTCATCGCACGAGGCTGAATTGTCTGTTGGTCTGATGTGTGTACACACCATCGGACCAAAATCCCCTCAGACCAGAACGCGGTGACGTAGAACACAACGACGTGATGAAAAAACAAAGTTTAATGCTTCCAAGCATGCGTCGACTTGATTCTGAGCATGCGCAGGATTTTGGTCCGATGATTTGTGTACTAACCATCGAACCTGTCCGACGGACAGGTTTCCAGCGGACAGATTTCAAAGCAAGCTTGAAAACTTTTGTTCGCTGGAAAACGGTCCGATAGGCCCTACACACGATCAAATATGTCCGCTGAAACTAGTCTGCGGACCAGTTTTAGCGGACATGTTCGATCGTGTGTACGCGGCCTTAGCAGCCAAGAAAGGGTTAAAACCACTGCAAAGCATCTCTGCAGAGGCACTTTGCTGGCGGTATAGCCTGTGGGGCTTTTACACTGAAGAGACAGCAGCGGCTGTTTCAGGTCACCCTGCAGGTGCTATTTTTAGCGTTTTAGCGCCTGCAAAGCGACCCAGTGTGAAAGGGGTCTGAAAAACCTATTAGTAGAGACATACTGTATAGCAACTGCTACTATTGATGGTTTTCTTTTCACCATTGACTTCATTATTCTTCCTCTGATTGGTTAATTGGTAGACCTGCTAAATATATCTCCCTTCCCCACTTTTTTTCCTAATGTTCCAAGTCTTATTTTCTGTATCGCTCTCTTCTTCTCCCCTTTATAGTACACATTTACTGTAGATGCCAGCTGTCAACATGTTTGAATCCTACAAAATCTGTTTTATTATAAAATAATGTTAAAAACATCCTTTTTTTAGGCACGATACCTGCATATTTTTTGATGGTTTTTAACATATTTTGTAATACAAATCCTTTTGTATTTTTTTTTAGTTTATCTGTGTTTTTGGAGAAAAAAGGATTTTTAATAAACAGCTTACCTGTAAAATCCTTTTCTTGAAGTACATCACGGGACACAGAGCGCATAGCCATTACACTTGGGTTATATGGGTACCTTCAGGTGTGGACACTGGTGTAATCAATTTCACAGGAAGTTTCCTCCCTATATAACCCCCTCCCACTGGGAGTGCTTCAGTTTTGTAGCAAGCAATTCTCCCGAGGTTACACAATGTTCCCCAAAAGAGGGGTGGGAGCTCTGTGTCCCGTGATGTACTTCAAGAAAAGGATTTTACAGGTAAGCTGTTTATTAAAAATCCTTTTTTCTTTATCGTACATCACGGGACACAGAGCGCATAGCCATTACACTTGGGATGTCCTAAAGCAATGCTCTATGAAGGGAGGGAGACCGTAAGGCCAAGAATAGCCAAATAAAAACATTGTCAGGAGAAAACATGGCTCCACCAACAGAAAAACAAGGGGGCGTGAACCGGGCCAGAGGATACTATACTGCTGCCCGTAGGACCGCCTGCCCAAAAGCTGCGTCCGTACCCTTTGCAACGTCCAACTTATAAAATTTAGTAAACGTATGTACGGAAGACCAGGTTGCCGCCTTGCAAACCTGTGCCATAGAGATCTGATGGTGTGCCGCCCAGGAGGCACTCATGGCCCTCGTAGAATGGGCTTTAACTGATAAGGGAGGTGGAACGCGCTTCAGACCATAGGCCTGAAAAATCTGCTTAATCCACCTAGCCAAGGAAGACTTGGCAGCCGGCTGACCCTTCTTGGGGCCATCCGGAAGAACAAAAAGCACATCTGTTTTCCGAATCTTCTCTGTAGCCTTGAGATAGACCCTCATGGCTCGAACCACGTCCAAAGTATGAAGCAGTCTTTCCTCTCTGGACTGGGGAGTAGGAAAGAAGGATGGTAGGACTAGATCCTGATTCAAGTGAAAACTGGATATGACCTTAGGAAGGAAAGAAGGTTGAGGCCGCAGAACCACTCTGTCCTTTGCAGAATAAGGTATGGCTCCCTGCATGACAAGGCTGCCAGCTCGGAAACCCTTCTGGCCGAAGCCATAGCCACCAAGAAAACCAACTTTCGGGTTAGTAGCACAAGAGGGATTTCTGTCAGAGGTTCAAACAGCTGCCTTTGTAAAGCTGACAAGACCAGATTTAAATTCCAGGGGCAGAGGGGAGCTCTAATAGGGGGATTCACATGCAAGACCCCCTGCAAGAAGGTTTTCATAAGCGAATGGGTGGCCAAGGGTCTTTGAAACCATATTGATAAAGCCGACACCTGCCCCTTTAGAGTACTAAGAGCTAACCCTTTGTCAACGCCAACCTGGAGGAATCGCAAGATCCTGTCAATAAAAAACTTGAGGATGCCATTTTTGAGACTCGCACCACTCCACATAGGTTCTCCAGACTCTGTAATAAATATTTCTGGAGACCGGTTTCCTAGCCTGAATCAACGTAGATATGACCTGATCTGAGAGGCCTCTGCCCTTAAGAATTAGGGATTCAGCTGCCAAGCCGTCAAATTTAGCTGCTGTGAAGCAGGATGGCAGATTGGGCCCTGAGACAGCAGATCTGGGCGCAGGGGGAGCGGCCCCGGCGCCCCGACTGACATCTTCACGATGAGTGCGTACCAAGCCCTCCTGGGCCAGGCTGGGGCCACCAGGATCACAGGCCTGCGCTCCACCCGGATCCTCCGTAGAAGGCGGGGAATCATCTGCAGTGGAGGGAACGCTTACAGAAGAGAAAACTGGTGCCAAGGGCAAACCAACGCATCGGTCCCGTAGGCCGAGGGATCCCTGGCTCGGGATATGAATTTGTCCAATTTTTTGTTGGATCTCGTTGCCATAATGTCCACCTCTGGGACTCCGAATCTTTGGCAAATCTCTTGGAATACCTGGGGGTGAAGAGACCATTCCCCCGGGAGCAACTGTTGACGACTCAAAAAATCTGCTTGAGAATTGTCTATCCCTGGGATGAACACCGCCGAGATGCAGGGTACATGGGCTTCGGCCCATGAGAAAATCAGGTTTACTTCTCTTTGGGCTCTTCGTGCCCCCCTGGTGGTTTATGTATGCCACCGCAGTGGCGTTGTCGGACTGTATCCTTACTGGCAGACCCTGAAGGGGGAGAGTCCAGGCGATCAGGGCCAGTCGAGCAGCTCTGATCTCCAAGATATTGATGGGAAGCAGTTTTTCTGCCCCCGACCACAGCCCTTGCTGGGTCTGTTCTTCTAGAACTGCCCCCCAACCTAACAGGCTGGCATCCGTGGATACTATCTTCCACGTGATGGGGCAAAAGGATTTCCCTTTTGACAAATTTTGAGAGACCAGCCACCAAGACAGGCTGCGCCGGACCTTCGGGGAGAGCACTAACGGACGATCTAACGCCTGAATGGATTTGTTCCAAGCAGAGAAAATGGCTGCCTGAAGATATCTGGTATGGATCTGGGCGTAGGGCACAGCCTCGAAGGCGGCCACCATCTTCCCCAGCAGTCACATACATAGGCGAATAGTCGGCCTCTTCTTGCCTAAGATCACTTGAACTGCTTGAGCTATTGATCTGATCTTTGCTTGAGGTAAACTTATCCTCTGGCAGTCTGTATCTAGCCGAAGGCCTAGATATTCCAACTGCTTTGTGGGTTTCAATACCGATTTTTCTAGGTTTACAATCCACCCGAATTCCTCTAGATGCTGAACTGTGCAACCTACTGCCTGATTGAGGTTGGAAGCTGAGCTGTCGATAACCAGAAGATCGTCCAAGTATGCCAAGACTAAAATGCCTTCTGTCCTTAGGACGGCTAGCACCGGGGCTAACACCTTTGTGAATACCCGCGGAGCTGTTGCCAACCCGAAAGGGAGGACTACGAACTGGTAATGGCGGTGATCTATCATACAACGAAGAAACCTGTGATGTGCCGGGTAGATCGGCACGTGCAGATACGCATCTTTTATGTCTATAGATGCTAGAAAGTCGTCTTGATGTAGGCTGGCTGCCACCGAACGTATGGACTCCATACGAAAGGTCTGAATGTTGAGAAAGCGATTTCGGCGTTTGAGGTCCAAGATAGGCCTGACGTCGCCATTGGGCTTTGGTATTATGAAAAGGTTGGAGTAGAATCCCAGACTCCATTCCTGGGTTGGTACTTCTACAATTACTCCTTGGAGCCAGAGACGATCCAATGCTTTTACAAGAGAGGCCCTCTTTAATGGGTCGCTTGGAAGACTTGACCCCTGAAGATGAGGAGGGGGGACTTCCCGAAACTCTAGCTTGTAGTCCGTGGTTACCACGGATCTTACCCAAGAGTCGGGAATTCTGGCCTTCCACACTTCGGAGAAAAACCGAAGCCTTCCCCCCACCCAAGAGAGTGGGGGCGCCCCTTCATGAATCTGACTTGAGGACTGGTTTAACCGGCTTGCGAGGCCATGGCCTCTTGCCTGTCGTGGCTTGTCCTTGTGGGCGGCTATTAAATGCTGAACGCCCGGGAGGCCGTCGATACTGACGGGAAGTTGAAGGGGCCGAGCCTGTGAAGGCCTGTCGCTTAAATGGGGGCCCACGCGATCTTTTCTTGATAGGCAAGAAAGAACTTTTACCACTTGATATGGTCTGGATATATTTATCTAGGTTTTCACCGAATAGTCTCCCACCATGAAAGGGAAATCCTGCTAAAAGCTTTTTGCAGGGTGCCTCTGCTGACCAGTTTTTTAGCCACAAAAGGCGACGCATATGAACCAACAGCAGAGATAAACGGGACGCCTGTTGAACGGAGTCCTTAATAGCATCTACTGCAAAGCAGAGAGCTCTTGGGAGGTCAGCCAATTCACGAGCTTGCTGAGCCGGTATGTCCCTTAATATCGGTTTAGTCTGATCCTTTAAAGCCTGACAAACGCCAATGGCTGCCACTGCTGGCTGAACCACGGCACCTACTGTGGTAAAAGAAGCCTTCAGTAGGGTCTCCAATTTTTTGTCGACTGGATCTTTAAACACCTGGACATTTTCCACCGGACAGGTCAGGAATTTATTTACGCAGGAAATGGCTGCGTCCACGGTAGGGAGTGCCCATTTCTTTGCAAATTCTTCTTCCATAGGATAGAGAATGGTGACCCTTTTAGGAGGGATAAAAATCCTATCAGGTCGAGCCCAATCCTGAAAAATCACGCTCTCCAGAAGGGGGTGAACCGGGAAAGACGCACCACTCAATGGTGCCTTCAAGGAACCTAAAGAGGATACCGCGGGGGCTAATTGTTCTGACACTGGAAGTTTAAAAGCAGTGCGAACCATATCCGTCAGAGACTGGATCCACAGACTCTCTGCTTGAGAAGCCGAAAAAAAATTCATCTATAGTGGAATCTTCAATGTCTGACCCGTCAGGACTCAGGTCCGCTTGATCCCCCTGTGGGTCCAATTCCTCCGAAGAGAGGACCTCTGCATCCGAAAACACCGTTCTAGGTGACGGGGATCTAGCCCGTTTGCCACCCGGGAAAGAGCGGGCAATTAAAGCAGTTAACCTTTTCTCTAGCCCACCCAGGGTGGATTCTAGCATTTCTTCCGTAACATAAACGGGAATGGGTTGATTGGGGGCCGCCTCTGCCCCTAGCACCCTCAATGGCTCCTGCATGATGCTGTTCGGTGGTCTATCTGGTGAGGGTGGGACCACTGGAGCCTGGCCCAAATCCTCTGACCCCGTTGGAGACCCCTTTACTTTTTTGGCACCTTTTGCAGCCTTAGCTGGTCCTGATCCCTTGGGAGCCATTGCACAACCTTGAGACACCCCTACAGCCAACACCCAACTGTTGTAGCTAGAAGTGAAACATTAATAAGGACAGGCTATGGTAAAAAAAAAAAAAAATTTTTTTTTTTTTTAATTTTCATACGCCTGAGAAGGCGGCAATACCGAGGAGAGTCCTGTGAGTATTGCCACACCAATGCCCGTTAGCTGGAGTCCAAGGTTGCACCGACTCAGATACTGCCAGATCTAAGGCTGAGTCCCTTTAAGAAAAAAATATTTTTTTTTTTCTGGTCAGTGTGGACTAAGTCCAGACCTGAAGATCCACAAACCACCACTGGGTGTCACTGTTAGCCAGAAATGGCTCAGCTGCGCGCTCTGTGTCCTCACTCTCCACTGCTCTCAGGAGGGAATGACCAGCCAGGAAATGCTTTTTTTTTGCTTTATCTGAGACCTGACGCTGCTGGCCCGCCCCCCCCACGCTGAAACCAACATGGAGGAAGCAGAGAGCAGAGGAGAAGCCTGGACCAGCGCTAGTAGCACAGACACCCGGTAAGCCACTAATCTTTGTAGTGCACACATAGAGGAAGCTGTCCCCCTAGGCTTCCTAGGAAACAGGAGTTTTGTCAGCACTTCCTCTCTATACACGTGGGGCTGCAGTATCATGCTAACAGGCAAATCTGGGGGGAGTAGCAAAATACATATCTTTAAAAGCATATATATATCTACATGTTATCTGGGTAAACATTAGTACATCCCATCCTGCCTCAAAAGACATAGTGGAGATAGTGGCTGATGCACAAGCATACCATTAGCCAACCCAGAACCCCCAGGGGGATACCTACTGTCGAACCAAGTCCCGCAGGTTCCCTCTTACCTGCTCCACGCCGCAGGGTATTGCAAAATGCAAGAGGCCCAGCCTTCCCCCATCTCCGTGGGTATTGTCTTGGACCTTCAGGGACCGGGGTCCTGTGTTAAGGAACCCACACCCCTGGACCTATATAGCATCCTGGCATCAGTAGCGTTTAGTTCTTGGAAGAGACTAAGGCACTGGAGCCCAGAATCCAGCCCTCCAAGGAGAGGCATTATAGGCAAAACCCCACTCCAGCAGGGCCCGGGTACCGACCACCTTGGCTTTGAAGCACTTCGGACGGATCCGGCTAGCTATCCTGGGTCCCGAGACCTCCGAGGGACAGCTAGACGTGACCAACACCTAAGACACTGGCGAAAAAACTGAAGCACTCCCAGTGGGAGGGGGTTATATAGGGAGGAAACTTCCTGTGAAATTGATTACACCAGTGTCCACACCTGAAGGTACCCATATAACCCAAGTGTAATGGCTATGCGCTCTGTGTCCCGTGATGTACGATAAAGAAACACCCTTTTCCTCACACCATATTTTTGTATAGTACATCTCAGATGTGGTGTCCCAATACTACTCGTGTTGGCACTTTCAGTAGGTAATTCATATAACAAAACAAATATACAGAGAAAGTCCCTTTTTAAGAACCTATTTATTTTAGTTTGGGTTTTTGCTAAAGCCTTTGATTGCACCATGAGTTACCTATAAATTATGCAAGCCTTGCATGTTTGCCATGAATGTAAACACTAAGTAAGGTTAAGCCAATCAATATAAAACATCTTCACATTTACATAAGGGAAAACCAGTAAATCTATTTAATTGAATCTTTGCACTCACAGTAAATTCTAGGAGTTTGACATCTGATTACAAAAGTCAGCACAAAATTTACAACAGCTGATAAATAAATCAGTGGCCATGTGGCTTTGCAATTCTACCATTGCAGAGTACTATAATCCAATAAATAAATAGTAGCAGCACAAATATAATAAATTGACATAACATTTTACAGGCAAAGAATTCGTGTTTGTGTAAAATAGAGTACTAAATACAAAAAAAAAAAGAACTTGAAGGAAAAAAAAATTAAAAAAATCTAATTTAAAAAAAAAAATCCGGAAAATTTGATTAGTTATAACATCACCATAATATTTAAAAAACCCTCATACATGTTTCACAAATAGCTCTACAAATGTACCAAAGAATAAGTAGAGAATATTTGTAAAGTGAATTTTTACTTAACCACTTAAGGACCGCCTACTGCACATTTACGTCGGCAGAATGGCACGGCTGGGCACATCAACGTATATATACGTTGGTTTTAGTACCCAGCCGTGGGTCGTGCCCAGGACCGGGACCGCGGGATTCGCGGACCCGATCGCCGCTGCAGTGCGGCGATCTGTCCCTGGAGCGGAAGAACGGGGAGAGCCGTGTGTACACACGGCTTCCCCGTGCTTCTCTGTGGCCGGAGCATCGATCGCGTCATCCCTGTAATAGGGGGACGCGATCGATGACGTCACACCTACAGCCACACCCCCCTACAGTTGTAAACACACACATTAGGGCACACATTCCCTACAGCGCCACCTGTGGTTAACTCCCAAACTGCAACTGTCATTTCCACAGTAAACAATGCAATTTAAATGCATTTTTTGCTGTGAAAATGACAATTGTCCCAAAAATGTGTCAAAATTGTCCGAAGTGTCCGCCATATTGTCGCAGTCACGAAAAAATCGCTGATCGCCGCTATTAGTAGTAAAAAAAAAATAATTAATAAAAATGCAATAAAACTATCCCTTATTTTGTAAACGCTATAAATTTTGCGAAAACCAACCGATAAACGCTTATTGCGATTTTTTTTACCAAAAATATGTAGAAGAATACGTATCGGCCTAAACTGAGGAAAAAAAAAGTTTTTTTATATATTTTTGGGGGATATTTATTATAGCAAAAAGTAAAAAATATTGCATTTTTTTTTAAATTGTCGCTCTATTTTTGTTTATAGCGCAAAAAAATAAAAACCGCAGAGGTAATCAAATACCACCAAAAGAAAGCTCTATTTGTGGGAAAAAAAGGACGCAAATTTTGTTTGGGAGCCACGTCGCACGACCGCGCAATTGTCTGTTAAAGCGACGCAGTGCCGAATCGCAAAAACCCCTTGGGTCATTTGCCAGCGTATTGGTCCGGGTCTTAAGTGGTTAATGTCACATTAATAAAAGGAAGTGGTTGATGAAACAGCAAAACTGAAGCCCCGTACACACGAGCAAATGAATCTGCTCAAATCGGTCGGACAGACCGATTTGATCAGATTTGTCTGCTGGCTGTTTTGGTTTGATCGCTGTACACACGATCAAACCAAAATCCCCACCGGCAGACAGTGCGCTGACGTGGCGGTGACGTTGACGCCGCCACTTCACCGCACCAGGAAGTAAAACACTTCCGCGCATGCGTCGAATCCATTCATTAGCGTACTAACCAGCAGACATATCGGTCCGACGGGTTCCCAGCAGACAGATTTTAAAGCAGGTTTTAAAATCTGTCTGCTGGCCAAATCCGTTGGCTTGCCCGTACACACTATCGAATCTGTCTGCTGAGACAGATAACTGCGGTGGGCGAGGCCAAGATTTCCCCGCTGACATCACTCGGGAGGGGAAGAGAGAGAGAGAGAGAGAGAGAGAGAGAGAGAGAGAGGCGGCTGGTCACGTGATCGCTGAGAGTCTGTGAGATGAGGTAAAACGTGGTCACTTTACAGGGGGAGCGCAGAAACTGTCAGGATCTGCCAGGTATTTCCAGTGTTACAGGGGGCCAAATGACACAGTACAAGCACTGTGCTGTATAACAAGATTCAAAAGAAACAGGATAATTTTTTTTGGGGGGGGGGGGGGTTAACAAACGCTTTTAAGCAATTGTAAACTGCAAGTGATTTAAAAAAAAAATCCCTGAAAAGCAATGTCATAACATGCTAGTATGATTTGCATACTAGCACATTATGATAGCCTTACCTGAGAACAAAGCCCTCCAGCGCAACAATGTCACCGCTGAGATGGCTGACAGCTTCCCCCGTCTTCCTTCTAGGTTTGCGGCCTCCTGCTACATGAGTGGCCAGGGACGTGATTACGTCACTCCCAATCATGCGAGTGTGAGCTGCCATTTCAGGCATTGAATCTGAAGGTCTAGCACTGTAAGCTGGACCTTCAGAGCACATGCGCTGGTGATGTCATAGGCTGAATGCACTCTGAATATCTCCTAAACTGTTTAGGAGATATTTACAGTACCTACAGGTAAGCATTATTATAGGCTTGTCGGTAGGTACAAGTGGCAGTACAGAGTACCACTTTGCGCCGAGCGTACGCATATATGCGTCCTCGGCTTTCAGGGGTTATAGCGGGATGATGCCTGCAGCTGCAGGCATCATCCCAGTACCTTTGTGTCAAGCGGGTGATTGGCTAGCCTGACATAACAACCGATGCCGCTAAAAGCCGCTCGGTTGTTATGCCGGAGGAGCGGGAGGGGACATCCCCCCCTCCCGCCGCCTCTCACCGCTCTGACCGGGCCTCCCGTCCCACCGGGAGACCCGATCCTCGATCCGGTGCCTCCTGTGTCCCGGCGCAGACTGAATGAAAGCTGTAAATGGCTTTCATTCAGTCTGCAAAGTGTAAACGCGGAAGCGACGTCATGACGTCACTTCCGGGTTTCTTGGCTGCCAATGGCACCAGATTAAAAAAAGTACACAGTATTCAGAATCACCCTTTTCGGCGATCTGAATACTTTGAAGTGTAAAGGAGGGACCGGGGGTCTTTTAGACCCCTGATCCCTCCATAAAGAGTACCTGTCACCACCTATTACTGTCACAAGGGATGTTTACATTCCTTGTGACAGCAATAAAAGTAATCAAAATGTAAAAAAAAAACACAATTTATTATTATAAAAATAAATAAAATAGACAAGAAAAATTTTTTAAAAGCGAGCTTGCGCAACAAAGAAAACGCATACGGAAGTCGCGCCCGCATATGAAAACGGTGTTCAAATCACACATGTGAGGTATCGCCGCGATCGTGAGAGTGAGAGCAATAATTCTAGCACTAGACCTCCTCTTTAACGCTAACCTAGTAAACCGTAAAAAAAAAGTTTAAATCGTCGCCTTTGGAGATTTTTAGGTATCGTAGTTTGTCGCCATTCCACGAGTGCGTGCAATTATAAAGCGTGACATGCTTGGTATCCATTTACTCGGCGCACCTTTATCTTTCACATTATGAAAATAAATTGGGCTAACTTTATTTTTTTTTTTTTTTTTTATTAAAATTCATGAAAGTACATTTTTCCCAAAAAGTTGTGTTTAAACCACCACCGCACAAATACCGTGTGACATAAAATATTGCAACAATCGCCATTTTATTCTCTAGATTCTTTGCTAAAAAAACATATATAATGTTTGGGGGTTCTAGGTAATTTTCTAGCAAAAAATACGGATTTAACTTGTAAACACCAAATGTCATAAATAGGCATAGGCATGAAAGGGTTAAGGCCTGTGGCTTAACCTGTAAAGAAAAATAGGGGATTTAAAAATGACAGTGAAAAAAAAAAAAAAACTGTTGCACTGTTTCACCACCGGAAAAAAGCAGATGTCAAAAATCAGTTCTGGGAAGCAACAAAGTAGTACCATAATAACATATACTGAGAATTACACTCAGCACACAAACAAGAGAAGTGCTACTGAGCAGCATACATACAAAATAAGGTTAATGCATACAGAAAAAAAATACAAGAATTACCCCCAGCATACTGAAGACATAAACAGGGAATGTGCCACTTTAGATATGAAAATAAAAAATAAGAGACTACTCTGCAGCATATATACAGTATATAAAAAAATGCAATATACAATACCCATATGCAAATATTTATTTTTTAGTAAGCAACAGCAAAATACACATTTACTGCATTTATATTTGAACATATGACTGTGTTGCAAATTGCAAGTCATTTGGCAGCTATATAAATTAGAGTGCTCGGTTAGGTTTCTAGTGAAGAGGAGGCATCAAGGCAGATTTGTATACCATAATGTGCAACAGGGTAAGCGGGGTTAAAAGTAAAATAGTATAAAGTGTTTTCCCTGAATTTTAGGGCGAGTTGACATGGCTGCATCTTGCCGTGACCTGACTTCATTGGAGTGAATTGTAGTGGTTTTGTGTAACTGCACTAGAACTAGCACTTAGAAAGGGGACTCTTTATTAAACAGGCTTGTAGGAACTTAAACTTTTTTTTTTTTTTTAATATATATATATATATATATATTTATGAAAAAAATAGGGTCTGCTTTTAATGTAGTGAATTTAACCTTAGACTAAATTTGCTTTTTACCATTAAAGTGCCGTAGATAGGTAATAAAATAAGGCAGTGATTTTGGTTGCCTGGCAACTCACATACTGTAGGCTGTATAAGAGTACCTAGGTTTCTGGATATAATCACATCTTATGCTGACAAAGATGGTTTCATACTGAATTTATGTATCAGAGACAGGTTGTTTTAATTCAGTAAAGTAGTGCAAAGAGGAATTGTAATATGCCAAGTACAGTAACCTCTAGCAACGTTTCAGTCTACTTTAGTCTTCTCAGCCAAGAGCCAATTTGGGATTGATTACTATAGGTCACAGCAGTTTGCATATTACAGTTACCCTTTGCACTGCTCTACTGAAAAAGCCTGATGAGACTTCTGTATAAGAGAATGAAATTGTAAAGATAAAAGGTAAAGCTTCTGTTAACCACAGCAATTACTCTGGCTATACCAGTATTAAAAAAAAAATAAAAAATCCACAACAGCTGTGGCTTTTAATTAATGTAACTGCATGTGGATTACACATGATACAGTTGCTTTGTTTCTGCATTATAATCTACATTATATGGCAAACCATTTCCTAGATGGCAAGCTGTGTTCACTTTCTTTTTATATGAATTTATTTATTTCAGAATCCCGCTACATACCGTAGTTCTTGACTTTTGAAGATAGTATTGCATTTAGCTGGATGCCAGTTGTAATTCATTTTATATTCTTGGAGGCCTATTCATCACCAGAAAGAATATAATTTGTACTTCAGATAGAAACACTCCACAGTGCTACTCAGCCTTTATTTATGTCAGTTTGCAGAGTGCAGAACATTCCCTGGGCTGAAATAATGCATTTTTTTCTCTAATCCGATCTCTCTCTCTCCTATATGAAAAGAACACCATGGACTAATGTACAGCTAAAACTATGCAGTAGATCTGGATTTTAGAGTTACAGATCAGTCTGACTGTAAACATAAATACATTTCAGATTTTTTTTCGATGCGTATATACTAAAGCATTCCACACAGAGGAAAAAATATGCTGTTTGTGTATTTGTGTCTTTAACATCATCCTAAGTAAACTCTTCAAACCCTTTGATTACGAATACTGACCTTCACATGACTCTCCACCCAAGGAGAACATCCCATTGTCATGGTAGCCATCTCTGCATTCACAATGGTACCAGCCTGGTAGGTTAATGCAGTTAGCACGGCTGTCACACTGAACAAATCCTTCAGCGCATTCATCAATGTCTAATAAACACAAGCACAAAAAAAAGAAAAAATTGAAAAAGCGTTTGAAGCACAAACATACCTTGCTAGTTCATACATCTTTGTGTCATTAGCTACAAGTGGGTAATACATTCCTAGCCTTAACATTCTGATCACCTCTGTGCCATAGTTAAAGTGGAATTCCAGGCTATAGCTATCTAATTTTTAATTTACGCCTACCAGGGCCGTCTTAATGGCATCATGGGCCCCTGGGCAAAGTTATGATCTGGGGCCCCTACAATGATGACAGTGCAGGTAAACGGACATCAAGTAGGTAGGAGGCAAACTGCCTCCCCTGTGTATCTTTCACTCTCAGTGCCATCACGGGGCCCCCAATTTTGGGGCAGCATGGGCTCAAGGACCAGTAGCTTTGGGGAAAGTGCAGGGGCCCCCCCATGCAGCTGGAGCCCCTGGGCAGTGCCCAGGTGTGCCCTCTCATTAAGACAGCCGTGGCGCCTACCCCCTTTCTAACACCTATTCTAACTACCCTGTAGAAGGAAGATCCTTATACTTATCCTTATACTTACCTATTCTTAGGGTGCTCCAGTCACTTAATTGGCTTCCCAGTGGCAGCTTTATTGGAGAGGAGGGACAGCAGACAATGGATGCCTTGAAGTAAGCTTATGGGTGACGTCACTAAACAGGGATTCCAGCCATTGTTGGCACTCTTTCCTCTCCTGGAGCCAGCCACTGTGAAAGTCACATGACCAGACCAGACCACCCTGAAAACAGGCAAGTATAAGCATCTTCCCACTAGGGAGTTAGAATAGGATTTAGAATGAGTGGAAGCAGATATACCTGATATTCCACTTTACGTTTTTTAATATACATACATTTTTATTATTTAAAAAAATAAGGCTAATGGTTTTAGTTGCCAGATAACAATTAGAAACACAACATCAGCACTACCGTGATATGAGACAGTATATGATCCATAAAGCAGTCATGGAACATAAGGACTTGGTGGCTCCACACTTCAGTACAGTACCTAGGTAAACTTCAGGCTTTGCTTCAGGTTTTGAGCTCTGAGGAAGAGGATATAGCCCTCAAAACACATTAGCACCAGTTTCTGCTGTGAAGTTTCATCCAAGTTCTCATATTGCAAATTCAGGCTCTCAATTTATTCAGAAACAGTTTTTTCAAATTATTGTACAAACATACGATTATATGGCTCTTTTTCATAAATGGCACCTAAGGTTATGCAGAAGGTTGGTTCACGCTTCTTGTTACTTTGTTGTTTAACCACTTAAGGACCCCCGCACGCACATATACGGCCACAGAATGGCACGTACAGGCACAAGGGCGTAAATTTACGTCCCCGCCTAAGTGCGGTTCGGGGGTCCCATCAGGACCCCCTCCGCGGCGTGCGGGGGTCCCCCTGGCTCCGGGAGCGATCCGGGATCTGGGGGCGGATGTCGGCGAATACCCGCCCCCCCGCGATCGCTCCCAGCCAATGGGAGCGCGCTCCCAACCTGTCACTTCCTCCTCCTGTGTTTACACAGGAAGGAGGAAATGATGTATTCTCTCATCGCAGCGCTGTTTCCCAGCGCTGCTGATGAGAGAAGACATCACAAGTAAGTGTGCACCAACACAACACTGACACACACTCACATAGGCATATTAACCCCTTGTGATCGCCCCCCCCACCCCCCTGTCACAGTGTCACTGAATGCAGTGATCTAATCACTGCATTTAGTGTCAGTGTGACAGGCAGTGTAAAAAACAGTTAGTGTTAGGTTCAGGATAGCCCCCCCACCCCCCCTAATAAAGTTTTAACCCCCTGATCACCGCCCTAGTTAACCCTTTCACTCCCTATTGCCAGCGTCACTAAGCGATCATTTTTCTGATCGCTGTATTAGTGTCGCTGTTCCCGCTAGGTAGCTATTTTTTTTTATTGCGATTTTTTTTTTACTAAAGACATGTGGCTAAATAAATTTTGGCCTAAATGTTTGACTAAAATTTAGTTTATTTGATTTTTTTTTAACAAAAAGTAAAAAATAGTGTTTTTTTTTCAAAAATGTCGCTCTATTTTTGTATATAGCGCAAAAAATAAAAATCGCAGAGGTGATCAAATACCACCAAAAGAAAGCTCTATTTGTGGGAAGAAAAGGACGCAAATTTTGTTTGGGAGCCACGTCGCACGACCGCGCAATTGTCTGTTAAAGCGACGCAGTGCCGAATCGCAAAAACACCTTGGGTCATTTACCAGCGTATTGGTCCGGGTCTTAAGTGGTTAAAGGTTTTAGTTACCTAAAACATGTTGTTGCATTTCAGAAGGAATTGCTGTGAACTTCAAATCCCTGAAATGCACTCTTCATACATTCTTTGGAGGTGATGGGGTCACTGGCTTGATACTGGATTTTACAAAGCGATATATACATAAATAATTCCAGATCAGGGATAGATCTGCCCACAGCCATACCCTTTTGCTGTTACACAGAATAGAAAGCAAGATGAAATTTCCCCAATACAGGCACAAATCTTGACCAGAGCGAATCCTTCCTCCCTACTAATGTCTGCTTTGATAGAAGATAGAAAACTTTCATAGAGCCATATGACTGTGACTGCTTAACATTATGCTTGTCATGAAAAAAGTATGGTGTTCAACCTGCTGATCCCTTTCTAAAAATGCTAGATGCCTGGTTTCAATATGCACAGGCCTGGAACAAGAATGCTGGAAATAAGTGCCAAAAAAAGTTAGAATTTCTTATCTCTACTTGTTGCAGTTCAGTGACTCATGAAGCTTTAAAGGCAAGGCATTCTCATTAGAAGAGTTTAGCAGTGGTTGCCTACATAATGTTCTCATCAATAGTGTACTTTATGCTTTAATCTATTCAAACTGTGGTTTTAATGTGTTGGGGCTGTGTGCATCTTCAAAAAAAGAACGTAAACAAAAATGCAGTGTTTAGACTGGTTAATGTGAAATTCTTCTTTGTAATATAATTCTGTATGAGCATTTGCCTAAACACCAGTTTATTGCAGTTGAACCAAATTTATATTTGAAGAATTCCAATAACCCGCTAGGATTTTACGTCTTTCTGCACACAGCCTACAATTTTCTCACTCGGATGTTCTCTAAAACCAGACTACACATACACTTTAAAATGTTTTATTTTAATTCTTTCTTTATGCTCCATTTAATACAGCAATAGCATGCAAACATAAAAATCTTAAACTAAATAGAAGACCTTGTGGACTGGTGGCATTTTTCCACCCTCTTAAGTAGAGTTTTTTCTATACTTTAATCTTTTGCCGTGTACACACGGTCGGATTTCCCAATGGTAAATGTCCGATGGGGGCTTTTCTTCGGATATTCTGACCGTGTGTATGCCTTTTTCCGTCAGAAATTCCGACGGACTTAGAAAGAGAACATGTTCTCTATTTTTTTCGATGGAAAAAAATCCTATCGTAAAATCCGCTTGTCTGTATGGAATTCTGACGCACTAAAAAACATGCATGCTCAGAGTCAAGTTGACGCATGCTCGGAAGCTTTGAACTTAATTTTTCTCTGAATTTGGTGTAACCGCGTGTATGCAAAACAGCAAAAACCATCCCTGTTTATTCCGACGGAAAAAACGGTCATGTGTACCGGGCATTTGTTGTTGTTCAGGTGAGAGGTGATGCTGGCGGGACTTTGGAACTTTCCACCCAGCTCACCTTCATGGGATATTCTGTGTCTACTCTTCCATTTATTTATATTTCTTTTTTACATATGCTATATTGTTTAATCTAGGAACCTCACTTTATGAAGCCCGGGTTCTTGATGTCATATGTAGTGGCAGTTTTAGCACTTTTAAGTTACAGATCGTGCACTGGTTATGTCCACATCCCTCTGGGGTCTATATCAGAGCACTTCAGATTGACAGGGATATATTGATACTGGTTAAAATATGACTGTTAATGACCACTGGCTGTGATTACAGACTCATTACGTCAGAGTGAAGTTTGCTGGTCTAAGGATGTGAGGTTTCTGTTTATCTACCAGGGACCTCCAAACTATGGCCCTCCAGTTGTTCAGGAACTACAATTCCCATCATGCTTAGTCATGTCTGTGAATGTCAGAATTTTACAATGCCTCATGGGAAATGTAGTTCCGAAACAGCTGGAGGGCCGTAGTTTGGAGATCCTTGATCTATGCAATGCACATCCTGTTTTGTATAGCTTGAAACTCCATTATTGAAAGGATAATGGTCACTGTATTGTTGAACATAGGACATGTGATCAGTTAGATAGGTACAGCAACAGTTATTATACTGATGGGACGTGGCCAGTGTTGAGCATCCCAGGAAGGACTCATTGGTGTATATAGCCTATACAATTACAACCCCAATTCCATAAAGTTGTGACACTGTAAAATCTACATGCAAAGATTTGCAAATCTCATAAACCCATTCTATTCACAATCTCAAATAAAAACACATCAAATGTTTCAACTGACAAAATGTACCATTTAAACAAATAAAAATATGTTTTTTTTTTTTTTTTAAAACAGCTGACAGCAACATGTTTAAAAAAGTTGGGCATGGATAAGAAAGCTGGTAGATGGTACTAACAACGGAGAGCTGGAAGACCATCTCACAGCTAATTAGGTTATCAGGCAAAAAGAAACATGATTGGGAACAAAAGAGCAGAAGCTAATCTAAGATAATTACTTTCATAAGTATGCACTTATGCCTCTCTAAAGCCCCGTACACACGTTTGGACCTTTGTCTGACCAAAATCACATAGGAATTCAGATGGAATTTCATCAATGTAAAAGAGAACATGTTCTCTATCTAAACTCTGACGGAAATCCTCAGAATTTCCAATGGAAATAATCTGTTGGGCATACAGATGGTCGGAATTTGCAATGGAAAAAGACCGTCTGACTTTTTCCATTGGAAATTCCAATCGTGTGTACGGGGCATTATTGTTATATTTCCATAGCACTAAGGAGGAAAGTTTACAGGACCGCCCAACACATATTTCACAGGTATACTATATTATCAAAAGTATCAGGACACCTGACTTTACACGCACATGAACTTTAATGGCATCCTAGTCTTAGTTCGTAGGATTCAATATTGAAGCTGTCCACAAGCTTTAAGAGTGTGTCTATGGGAATGTTTGACCATTCTTCCATTAACTAATTTGTGAGGTTAGGCACTGATGTGGATGAGAAAGTCTAGCTCGCAGTCTCCACTCTCATTCATCCCTAATGTGTTCTATCAGGTTGAGGTCCAGACTCTGTGTGGGCCATTCAAGTTCCTCCACCCCAAACTCTCTTATTCATGTCTTTGTGGACCTTGCTTTGTGCGCCGGTCCAAATTATTTGGTGGAGGGGGGGATTATGGTGTGGGTTTTTTTTTCAGGGGTTGAGCTTGGCCCCTTAGTTCTAATGAAGGGAACTCTTAAGGCATCAGCATACCAAGACCTTTTGGACAATTTCATGCTCCCAACTTTAAGGCAACAGTTAGTTTGGGGGTGGCTCATTCCTGTTATACAAGTAAAATGTGCAAAAAAAAGATATCTCATCAGTATAAAATATTGTTGATTGTACAGTCAGTGGGAATATGTAAAAAAAAGGGGACTTGGGAGACGTCTAGGGGACGTGGGAGACATCTAGGGGACGTGGGAGAATAGTATTTCAGGAGTTACATATACATTCTCAGGGCTGCCATCGGGGTGGACCAGGAACGGAATGACTGACCTGATGATCCCTTCTATGTTTGGAACTCGTTCAATGCCTACTTTTACCTCGCTAAATGTAAGTTGCCTATACTAAACTACTGTATTAAAATTGTTTTAAAACATCTACACCCAGAGGCGCCTCTCACCTTGTTTTTTTATGGCTCATTCCTGTTCCTACATGATTGCGAACCAGCACACAAAGCAAGGTCTAAGACTGGGATGCTATTTACGTTCACGCACCTGTACAGGCAGATGTGCCAATACTTTTGGTAATATAGTGTATATATGATTATATTGTGAAAAATATGCCTGTGCTAGAAACATAAAATAAACAGCAGCTGTGCACTGTAACCCAGATACCATACACACTAACAATATAACAATATAAAAATAAAATGCAGTGCTTAATGAATAAAGTGCAATCTGTGTATTACACAGTGTATGAGGTTAATGAAAAATTATGCAGTTGAAAAATCACAAATACTAATTAAAGTGCAATTAGTGCCATCAATTTTGCATAACAGAAAGGATATATAAGCTGATGTGCAAAGTCCATAGAGAAAAGGGTGTTAAAAATGATGATCAAACTCCCAACGGTGTGACACCCATCATAAAAAAACTGAAATGGAAGCTTACCAGAAAGCTGGCGACCCCCCTTACTTAGGGAGGTCATACAATGCTTGACTGGATCTATGATCCACTGAAGGGAAGCCCGGATGTTCTCTCGGGTGTACTTGGTTGGCATACCAAAGGTTCGCAACAGTTCAAGAAGCGGTACTAAAAGACCATCAATAGACCACAATGCCAAATTATTCTGAATTGAAATGCAGAAGGAGAAAGCCAATGATGAACTCTTTACCTTTCACAATCCACACACAGCCCAAGCAGCCACACAACCACTTCCTCCCAGTCTGGTGTGAGTAAGTGGTTGTGAGGCTGGCTAGACTGTGATTGGACAGTGGAAGGTGAAGAAAATTAAGTTCATCTGCTCTCTCCTCCTATCAGCATTCAAATTCATACAAAATTGGCATTGTGGTCTATTGATGATCTTTTGGTACCACTTCCTGATCTGTTAAGAGCCTTCCGATATACCAACCGAGGACACCCGAGAGAACATCTGGGCTTCCTTTAGTGGGTCATAGATCCAGTCAAGCGTTATATGACCTCCCTGAGTAAGGGGGGGAGGGTCGCCGGTTTTTAGGTAAGCCTCCATTTCAGCTTTTTGGTGATGGTTGTCACATCGTTGGGTGTTTTTGATTATCATTTCAACCCACTTTTCTCTATGGACTTTGCACATGGACTGGGGGTGGACTGACAACTCATGGGGCCCCCGGGCAATAGAAGATTATGTGGTCCCCCAGGCTTACAGATGGCCACCATGCCAGGAGGCAGTACAGAGGCGGGGCTGCTAAAATCTCAGGATTTTCACATCAAAAGCATGTCGGTTTCGGACATATCAGGGACAGATGTTAAAAAAACACAGATTTTTACATACTGTCCCTGGTTTTATTGAGCCTGGCAACCCTGATGGGGCCCACTAGTGGCATGGGGCCCTCAGGCAGTGCCCGAGAGCCTTAATGGTCAGTCCACCCCTGACATGTACTTTAGTTTTATATGACTTTGCGCAGGGAACCGCACTTCTTTTATATACCACACAGTTATATATGCTTGAGATTCATCTTCAGCCTATATATCTTTTCTGTTATTAACAATTGATCGCACTTATTGCACTTTAATTATTAATTGTGATTTTCAATTGCATCATATTTCATTAACCACATACACTGTGTAATACACAGATTTTACTATATTCATTAAGCGCTTCACTTTATTTTTTATAGAAGCTTATAACTGCTGATGCAGAATCTAAAATACCGCCATACATTGGGAGGGAGATATAGGGGTGACCTTGAATGAGCAAGAAAAAAAAGGTACTGTAGCTGACACATTTCTTCAATAGATACACACACTGTAGAGATACATTTTAAGTGTTTAGCAAGATAGTATATCACACCGGTTAGAGCACATAAATATCAAGCAGGAAAGTCACCATTATGTTGGAGAGGGTGCAACGACAGTAGAACTATGCTTCATATTTGGTGGGGATGTGTTAAAATACAAGAGTTCTGGAGGAGCATAATTCAGTTGGTACAAGAAATCACTGGTACTGAGATACCCAATAAACTGTAGATATGCTTGTTTCATGTTACAGTAAATTCACTAGGACAGTACAATAAATCACTTACTTCCCACTTATTAAACACAGCCAAAAGGACCAATTCCAAAGTTCTGGAGCTTTCAAGAAATTCCATTTATGGAAAGTAAGGAGGGTAGTACAATGGAAGAATTATATCATTCTAGTGAGGACTTGATGGAAACATTTTTTAGACCTGGGTGAGGTGGTCGGAGTTAAAAAAAAAACAAAATGTGGAGTTGATTGGCAGAAAGAATGAGTGATATGAGGCAAGGTAGAGTTTGAGGTACTGTAAATTAATGTGGCCCAGGAGGAGCGGTTTCATTGAAGTGTTTTTTTTTGGAGGGGGGTGGTGGGTGGTAAGGGTTTATAATTTTATTTATGGTGTGGTAAAGATGAGCAGAGATTCACCTAAAATTACTACTTTCATAAGTGTGTTCCTATCTCTTGTTATATTTCAATACCACTAAGGCCTCGTACACATGATCAAATTTGTCTGCTGGAAACGGTCTGCTAGACCGTTTCAGCAGACAGATTTGATCGTGTGTACGGGCAAACAGACGGATTTGGCCACCCGACAGATTGGAAAGCATGCTTACCAATCTGTCAGCTGGGAACCCGTCCGCCCGACATGTCTGCTGGTTAGTACACTAACCAGCAGACATGTCTTCTCGCACACGCGCCGAATGGTTTCGACACATGCGCGGAAGTGTTTTACTTCCTGGTGCGGTGACGTGGCGGCGTCAACGTCACCGCCACGTCACCACGCCATCTGGCGGCGGGGATTTTGGTTTGATCGTGTGTACACGATCAAACCAATATGTTCCCAGCAGACAGATTTGTTCAAATCGGTCGGCCCGACCGATTTGAACAAATCTGTCTGCTCGTGTGTATGGGGCCTAAGGAGAAGGTTTCCTTCAGACTCACTCATAAGGCAGCCAGCTAAATTTCGGACAAAAAGGTCACTAGAAATATTTCTTTGCCCACGCTCTTATATTTGCTGGCACAAATATAAGTAATAAAGAAGACAGCCACCAAGTAAATGTTTCCTATTAGCTGATTGCAAGCAATATATGCATTTCCTTTAAGTACAGTGTCAGAGCTACAAAATTACATCTTGCGAATTTCCATTTGCATGCAGTCTTTATTTGACAGTGCATTCTTAAAAGAAATTGAGTAACATTCTAATAATGTCTAACAATTTTAATGTATCATTATGAAAATGACTTAAACAGCTTCAATTTAGAGATTGTGAAATAATTGCTTATAAAACACAGTGGACTTAACATGAAAAGCTTTTCAAAATGAAAACATTAAGCTAAAGTACAGTGCAAAGGATACTAATAGGGCTATACTGTTATCTGCTTTTAATTTCGAAAGTGGTTGTGTCAGCACTTTACTGATTGCCCTTTCTGAACAGTTTTTTTTATTTTTTATTTCTCTCTAAGCACTCACAAAAATGAACATTGTAGTATGAATAAGACTTAAAAAACTGTGTGTGCTTCCACTTGCATTCACACCGTGATGGCATATCTCGGAGAAACCATTTCTAATGCCCTGTACACACGATCGGAATTTCCGTTGAAATGATTCTGAGCATGCATGTTTTTTTCTCCGTCGGAGTTCCATACAGACAAACAGAATTTCTCTAAGTCTGTCGGAATTTCCGAAGGAAAAACTCAAGACCGTGACATACTGATATGTTATATGGTCTTTAAGTGATAAAGATAAATGGGAATGCCAGGAATGATAAACAGAAAAACAAATCAAGTACACGTATATTATGAAAACAAACCCGCATTAATACCCATTTATGTAAATAATATAGTATAAGTATACAAGACCCAGATATAGCACAAAATTGTTTTCATCATTATCCCATAAAACATCATAAATATATCAAATCTGGTTCACCAGGAACCTGGTATACTCTCTGTAAACTATATATAGACATGACATATATAAAATATACAATTGACAAGTATATAGCATATAAATGCCAAACAGTACATCAAATATGCAGCACACTCCGAGAAAGGTGCTAGGTTAGGTAAACATATTTATTGGTTTGCTTTAATCCATTGAGCTGCATGTGATTGTTTTGGTCTGTTCTGTGTTTCACTACCTACAGGGTTGACTGATTCCCCCTGCCTGACTAGAAATGTTCTGGAAGATTGTAGGATGGGAAAGCCAAATTATACAGCTCAATATTTATGCAGTCTGGCCAATTCCTGGGGGGAGCATGCCCAGATGGTGGTTGGGAGGGTATATAAATACCCTGAGACTGAGAGCAAAGGGGTTCTTTTCTCAGAGAAGGAGATCCTGGCCTGGAGGGGTGCGTGTCTCCTGGGCAGGCATACAATGCACCAGCTGTTCATCTAGGTCCCAGCTAGGCTAGCTGTGGGGCCCATTCTGCTGAAAATTGTCAAGGCAGACTAAGGGACTTTTGCCTGGGGATCTGGTCTGGCATCACTCGAAAAAGTGTCTGAAAGATATTGGTTGGAGGCATTATACTTTTCAAGGACATTAGTGAGTACAGATTGGGGAGCGATCCCAGAGACTGTGCTGCTGCTATCCCTCATAGAAGTAGGGTCAGGGTTGCTCAAAAGTGTCCTGGTATAGCTCAGTCAATTATTTGCTTGTGCAATGACTTTGCTCTCACTAATAAGGAGGATTGAATGACATGATGTTAACAAAAGTTAACATTACACAATTTTCCAGTGCAGCTGGAATTCCCTTGATGACAATGTAATCTTACTACCAAGCTTTTAGCATTTTCCAATGACCAAGGCCCAATGTAAAAATGTAATGATGGCCATCTAACTTAAAGCGTTTATTAACTCCCCCCCCCCCCAAAAAAAAAAAACAGATCCTGTTCTTTTAAGTCTGCGTACATGTCTCCACAACCCTGCTCTCTCTCGGCTCTGTCTCTCCTCCCCAGCTGACGTCAGCAGCAGAGCTTGGCCCTGCCCACTGGAACTGTCAGCTGAGCAGAGGAGAGGAGAGAGGAGGCAACTGATCACAGGAAGATGCTGTGTTATCAGTACAGATAAGCATATATTAATGATATAACACAAACACCATGGGAACTTATTGTTCCAATAAAGAGGTGATGAGAGCTTTTTATACAAGTGGCTTAACAGCCACTTTAAAACTAGCAAATGCTGCATGCAATCCTCTTCCTACAACCCCAGTTTTTATATTTTGTACTAACCCAATTTTTCACACGTTGTATTACTAATCTATGATTAGGTCAGGGGAATCATCAGCACAATCATCCGCCTTCTCATCCCAGAATGAAACTTCAGGGCTTCCAATAATGCTGTCAAGTTCATAGGTAATACTAGACTGTAGGGATGAGCTTTATGTTCGGGTCGAATATGAGTTTGACTTGAAAATTGTCTGTTTGTCAAATAGCAAACAATTTGGGGTGTTCGTGGCAAATTCAAAAGCCGCTGAACACCCTTTAAAAGTCTACAATCAAAAGTGCTAATTTTAAAGGCTAATATGCAAGTTATTGTCATAAAAAGTGTTTGGGGACCTGGGTCCTGCCCCAGGAGACATGTATCAATGCAAAAAAAAGTTTTAAAAACTGAAGTTGTTTTGGGAGCAGTGATTTTAATAATGCTTAAAGTGAAACAATAAAAGTGAAATATTCCTTTAAGTTTCGTACCTGGGAGGTGCCTATAATATGCCTGTAAAGTAGCGCATGTTTCCCGTTTTTATAACAGTCCCTGCACAAAATTACATTTCTAAAAAGAAAAGAAAAGTAATTTAAAACTACTCGTTGCTATAATAAATTGTCTGGTCCCGGCAATACAGATAAAAGTAATTAAAAAAAAAAACTGTTCCCCCCAGTCCATTACCAGGCCCTTTGGGTCTGAATATTAAGGGGAACCCCAAACTAAAATTAAAAAATAAAAATGCGTGGGGTTCCCCCCAAATTCTATATCAGGCCCTTCAAGTCTGGTATTGATATTAAGGGGAATCCTGCGCCAATTTTTTTCATAAATGTCGTAGGGGTCCCTACAGGTCCCTACAGGTCTGGTATGGAATTTAAGGGGAACTTTGTGCCAAAATAAAAAAAATGGCGTAGGCTTCCCCCCAAAAATCCATACCAGACCCCTATCTGAGCACGCAACCTGGCAGGCCCTGCAGGAAAAGAGCGGGGGGATGAGAGAGCGTCCCCCCCTCCTGAACCATACCAAGCCACATGCCCTCCACATGTTGGAGACAAAGGGCCTTATCCCCACAACCCTTGCCCGTTGTTTGTGGGGGTCTGCGGGCGGGGGGCTTATCGGAATCTGGAAGCCCCCTTTAACAAAAGGGACCCCCAGATCCTGACCCCCCATGTGAATTGGTAACGTGGTACATTATACCCATACCATTTCACAAAAAAAAGGGTCAAAATTTTAAAAACCACAGTACACAGCTTGGAACAATTCAAGAGAACAAACTGTTTCTTGGCAGCTGTAAAAGCACTTTAATCTCCTATTTACCAATGTAAATTAAACATGTTATTGAAAAAAATATAAAACACATGGCTTTTTCTGAAAAATATAACCTAGTGAGAGATTGGCTTACTCATTCGAAATAGTAGAAAAGCAAGTCATTATAATGAAGGAAAAATGATAGAAAAACATATCATAATTATCAAGTGTTGCATATGTACAGAATTTATGCATTCTTACAAGTGAAACAGTATTTAATAATTGGATGCTATAACTGTTACTATATTACTATTTTCTGAGAATGATACTGTTGGGGAAATGATGTGCTATAATACTGTGACATGATAGACCAAGAATGCCCTGCATGTGGACTCAATCTCTGCCCAAACTCCCTACATAAGAAAAACATACACACATACATTATATACTGTATATTATATACACACACTTAAATACATACATACAGTATCTCACAAAAGTAAGAACACCACTCACATTGACAGTACCAGTCATACCTCTAGATCGGATACTAGCTAGTGACTAGCTTTGTTTTCCTCTCTACACTACAGAAATTGCTCTACACTACATAAACTGTGTGTACAGTATCTCACAAAAGTGTGTACACCCCTCACATTTTTTTAAATATATTACGGTATATATTTTCATGTGACAACACTGAAAAAATTACACTTTGCTACAATGTTAAGTAGTGAGTGTGCAGCTTGTACAACAGTGTAAGTGTGTGCTGTCCTCAAAATAATGCAACACACAGTCATTAATGTCTAAACCTCTAGGAACAAAAGTGAACATGTCCAAATTGGGCCCAATTAACCATTTTCTCTCCTCTGTGTCATTTGATACGTTAGTGTTACAAGGTCTCAGGTGTGAATGGGGAGCAGGTGTGTTAAATTTGGTGTTATCGCGCTCACTCTCTGATACTGGTCACTGAAAGTTTAACATGGCACTTCATGGCAAAGAGTATCTAAAAACAAAAATTAGCTTTCTCTACATAAAGATGACCTAGCCTTTAAGAAGATTGCCAAGACCCTGAAACTCAGCTGCAGCACGGTGGCTAAGACCATAAAGCAGTTTAACAAAACAGGTTCCACTCAGAACAGGCCTCCCCATGGTCAAGAAGTTGAGTGCACATGTTCAGCATCATATCCAGAGGTTGTCTTTGGGAAATAGCGCTATGAGTGCTGTCAGCATTGGTGCAGAGGTAGAAGGGGTAGGAGGTCAGCCTGTCAGTGCTCAGACCATACGCTGCGCACTGCATCAAATTGCAAGATTCAAGGATTTTGTCCCAGAAGGAATCCTCTTCTAAATATGATGCACAAGAAAGTCCACAAACATTTTTCTGACGACATACAGACTAAGGACATGGATTACTGGAACCATGTCCTGTGGTCTGATGAGACCAAGATAAACTTATTTGGTTCAGATGGCGTCAAGCGTGTGTGGTGGCAACCAGGTGAGTACAAAGACAAGTGTGTCTTGCCTACAGTCAAGCATGGAGGTAGGAGTGTCATGGTCTGGGGCTGAATGAGTGCTGCAAGCACTGGGGAACTACAATTTATTGAGATAACCCTGAATGCCAACATGTACTGTGACATACTGAAGCAGAGCATGATTCCCCACCTTTGGAGACTGGGCCGCAGGGCAGTATTCCAACATAACAACCCCAAACACACCTCCAAGACAACTACTGCCTTTCTTAAGCTGAGGGTAAAGGTGATGGACTGGCCAAGCATGTCTCCAGACCTAAACCCTATTGACCATCTGTGAAGCATCCTCAAAACAGAAGGTGGAGGCGCGCAAGGTGTCCAACATCCACCAGCTCCGTGTTGCAACCTGTGAAGCTCTGGTGAACTCCATGCCCAAGAGTGTTAAAGTAGTGCTGGAAAATGATGGCCACACAAAATATTGACACTTTGGGCCCAATTTGGACATTTTCACGTAGGGGTGTACTAACTTTTGTTATAAGCGGTTTAGGCCTTAATGGCTGTGTTTGGAGTTATTTTGAGGAGAATGAGAAAGGGGTCACAAAAGGAGACCACTGCCTTGAGATTGCGGCCTCCCACAGTTTTTTTTTAAAGGCAGGTTCAGGTGTGTTAATAGTTATGCTAGGTGTTTAAAGGGGGAGGGACATGGCCCCTTTAAGAGTGGGGCTGCGGGGGTATTAGCCAATCCTGTTTGCTTAAAGAAAACTGGGAAAGACTATATAAGGGTCTGCGGGACAGGTGTACTTCCTCTTTTCCAGCGTCAGCTGAGGAATTTCAAGCTCCCTCCCGCCCCAGTCGTGGCACTTTTATGTGGAAAGTCACCTTGGAGCTCAAGGGGGGCTGTATTTATTTTGAAATTTGAGCTACTGCTCGAGTTCTGATAACTGAGCAGGTAGGTTATGTTTTTTGGAATGTTTATCATAATTATTGGTGATTAATAACGTTTATGATTTATTAATGATTTGTGAAAAACCAATAAAGGTGTCGCGGCCAATTTTTGCCAATAAAATAGTGTGTTTGTGCCAATTATTTGTACCAGGGGAGGTTATTGGGTGACGGGTGAGGCCTGCAAATCTCAAGCAAATTTACACTGTTATACAAGCTGTACACTCACTACTTTACATTGTAGCAAAGTGTAATTTCTTCAGTGTTGTCACATAAAAAGATATAATAAAATATTTACAAAAATGTGAGGGGTGTACTCATACTGTGCATTTACACACACACAGTTACTGTAGTGTAGAGAGGAAAACAAAGCTAGTCACTAGCTAGTATCCTATCTAGAGGCGTGACTGGTACTGTCAACTAAACCTTACTTTTTATGCCAACAGTAGTGAATTTCATTGGGGGTCATCAGGGACATAGCCAAGGTATCGAAGTAGCAAATAAAGCATATATGGTGCACTCTACTAGCACAGGCAATAAAAAATTCTTAGTGGGGAAAGTATACAGTAAGGCCGCGTACACACGATAGAATTTGTCCACTGAAACTGGTCCGACGGTACACTAACCAGCGGACATATCTGCCTGCACATGGTTCGACGCATGCGTGGAAGTTTTTTACTTCCTGGTGCGGTGACGTGGCGGCATCAACGTCACCGCCACGTCACCGCGCTGTCTGCCGGCCGGGATTTTGATCCGATGGTGTGTATACGCCGTCGGATGAAAATTCGGAGGAGACATGTCCGCTGGAAACGGTCCATCGGACAGTTTCAGCGGACATGTCCCTCCGTGTATACGCAGCCTTAGAGATACATTTTACTGATCTTGGTCCTTTAGAATTTATACGTTTATGGTTGGTTTCTCCACAGCAGAACTAAAATCTAAATGGTGCCCTGTAGAGGAGTTGGGGCTGCTTCATGTGAATGCCTAAAATTGACCAAGCTTCTACTGCCATTGACAGATAACTTTACTATAAGTTATCATCAATGATACGTGTTACATTTCTGTTATGTGTGTAAGATCTACATTATTTTGATGTTCCAGTCCTCGTGTGCAAGCTGGGCTATATAATCCAACAAAAGCACAGTTCCTGGTAAAAGACAGATATTGGGGGTTGATTTATTAAAGGCAAATACACCGTGCACTACAAGTTTGCTCCTGATCTGAGGGGAAGCTCTAAAATAAGGGGGCGCTCTGCTGATTTTTATTATCCAATCATGTGCCAGCAAAAATGCATGTTCCCCTCAGATCTAGAGCAAATGCACTTGCAGTACACAGACAATTTGCCTTTAGTAAATCATACCATGAGTATCTCTATTATAGCACATGTCCAAGCAGCTAGTGTCTCTGTCCTTGCTCTCAGTAGCCCTGCACACTGGCTCCCAGTTCACAGCAGTACAGTCCAGATTAGCAAAGGCAGCCCCTGAGACACAAGCTTCCAACACACACAAGCAAATAGGTGTAGGACAGATCCAATTACTCACTGTATGTGGGTGCACCCAAGTCCCTGCACTGTTTTTCTGCCATGCAGCTTTACCTCTCCAGGAGCAGCCACCTGTGTCCTTTTCACAGGGCCTGTGCTACCACTAAGCAAACTAGGCAGCCACCTAGGGCACACTGCTGCCTAGGGTGCCTGGCCACTGGTGCTCCTACTCTCTTCTGTCTACAGCAAGTCTCAGCATCAGCAGGCAACCGCCGCTCTGTTCACACATAGTGTCAGAGGCGTAGTGGTGAAGGAGGACTGTGTCTGTGTCCCGAATGAATGTAAGCAAGCACTGGTGGGCACTGGTAGGCTGCATTGATGGCTGCTGGTGAAGCTGTATTAATGGGCACTAGTGGGTTGTACTGATGGCCACTGGTGGGCTGTACTGATGGGCACTTCATTGAAAAGGTGGGGTATACATGGGCAGGACAAAGGGCGTGGAGTCAGGGGTGTAGCCGTGGGGGGGGGGGGGGGGGCAAAATAAGATTTAGCCTAGGGTGTCAAAAATCATTGCACAAATGATTCCTGATTCCCTCACATGTAGCATTGCATCCAGTATCATGTATATGTCTTCAGCAGCAGTCAAGCAGTCCTCCAGGCTTGATTCCATGGCTTTGAGCTAGTCAGTGTATGTACCTAGCTTAGCAGCTAGCATACCTAGATTAGCAGCAATCCCTACTAGGACTGCATGGTGCAGATAAAGCAAGAACTCTTATAGGCTGCTAGTGCAGACCCATGGATGAGACAGGGGTCTACAGTCTTTGTGCACAGAAGGGAACAGAAGGGCCTACAGTAGAAAGTTACAAGCTATGAGCTATGGAGATGGTAGAAATTTAAAGCCAAGCATAAAATATGCCTTTTCAACTTCATGTCATTCTTTATGCCCATCTGCTTGTATGCCACACCCATAGTTAGCAGCTGCCCATTTCCTCAAGAATATGATATTATATTCCTATTCTATGCTTTTAAGTTTTGTACCTTTCATTTGTATTTTGTACTTCTAACTCTCACTTATATGGTCTCCCCATATTTTTTTTTGCTTTATTGTTTTACATTACTTTTCTTATTGTAGATTTTTTGTTTGACTAAATAAACGTTGACAAAAAAGTGGAAGGCTGACAACCCTTTGAAATCTTGCTACCATGAGACAATATCTACGGATTAAAAAACAACATTGGAATATAAAAGTGTTTGTCATGAAATATAATACTTTACTTTGTTGCCTAACACACTCCGTAAAGCCATAAATGCGAGACTAATGATTTTGTTGATTTACTATTACTATATTTGCTTAAACAAAATTGCTAAAATTAATTCTCTGGTAGTACTGAACACCTCACAAGACTCTCTGTAATATTTAACATTTCTTACAAATCACTGCATAGTGTACACACGTTGTCGTTCTGCTTTCTGCATTGCAGGAGTCCTGCTAAATTATTAATATATAAATAAAAATAGCTGCATGCCTCTACTCTAGTTACATGGACACTGCTAGTAAATGATGGCAGTCACACTGAGAAACTCTTCCTAATATGCATGTTTAACTCATTGAAAAATATATCATACCATTGTTGATTAAAATAAATATGCACAATTCACTGCAGACTATGCTTTTTTATACTTCATGCTGCAGTGCACTGAAGCATGTAACAAGCTTGTTATAATTTTTACAGATAAGGATTCTAGTTAGCCAGGGCAGACAAGACATAGGAACTGTGGTAGAAAAACAACTAATTTACTGCTAAGGACTTTACAGAAGAATATGGGTAAGGCCAAGTGCAGTCATCAGACAAGCCATCCCAAATCTGGGAGGTTCAACGTGGCACCGTTAACACCGAGCAACTTATAAAGAATTACATACCTTTAGTAAAAGTCTTTAACCACTTAAGGACCGCCGCATTTTACATTTACGTCGGCAGAATGGCACCGACAGGCACATCAACGTATATATACCTTGGTGCCTTGGGGGGGTTTGGGGGTCCTATCAGACCCCCCCCGTACATGCGGCGGTCCGGTTACCTGGCCGGGTGATCTGGGAAGAGGGGGCGGCTATTCGTTTTTGTCCGCCCCCTCCGGATTGCTCTCAGCCAATCCGCGCGCTCCCCCTGCGTGTCATTTCCTCCTCCTGTGTAAACACAGGAAGGAGGAAGTGATGTGATTGCTCCCTCTGCGGTTTTTTCGACCACCGCTGAGGAGAGATCACATCACATAGTAAGTGTACACAACAGCACACTGACACACAGACACATGATCGCCCCCCACCCCCTCCCCCCTGTCACAGTGTCACTGAATGCAGTGATTATACATATGATCACTGCAGTTAGTGTCAGTGTGACAGGCAGTTAGTGTTAGGTTCAGGGTAGCCCCCTACCCCCCCCTAATAAAGTTTTAACCCCTTGATCACCGCCCTAGTTAACCCTTTCACTCCCTATTGCCAGCGTCACTAAGCGATCATTTTTCTGATCGCTGTATTAGTGTCGCTGTTCCCACTAGGTAGCTAATTTTTTTTTATTGCAATTTTTTTTTTTACTAAAGACATGTGGCTAAATAAATTTTGGTCTAAATGTTTGACTAAAATTTAGTTTATTTGATTTTTCTTATAACAAAAATTAAAAAATATTGATTTTTTTTCAAAAAACTTCGCTCTATTTTTGTATATAGCGCAAAAAATAAAAATCGCAGAGGCGATCAAATACCACCAAAAGAAAGCTCTATTTGTGGGAAGAAAAGGACGCGAATTTTGTTTGGGAGCCACGTCGCACGACCGAGCAATTGTCAGTTAAAGCGACACAGTGCCAAATCGCAAAAAGGGGCAAGGTCATTTAGCAGCATATTGGTCCGGGTCTTAAGTGGTTAATTGTAACTTATGAGTTTTTAGAGGCTTACTAGCTAGTAGGTGGGGACACTACGCTGGGCACTTAGAACAGGATAACTTGTCTATAAACACTGCTAAAAAAAATTAAAGGAACACTTTGAAAACATATCGGATCTCAGCGGGCAACAATCTCATGCTGGATATCTATACTGATATGAACTGGGTAATGTGTTAGGAATGAAAGGATGGCACATCATTTGATGGAAATAAAAATGATCCACCTTCAGAGGGCTGAAATCAAAGACACCCCGAAAATCAAAGTGAAAGATTATGCAGCAAACTAGTCCATTTTGCTGAAATTTCATTACAACAACTCAAAATGGTCCTCAGTAGTTTGCATGGCCCCCAAGTGCTTGTATGCATGCCTGACAACATCATGGCATGCTCCTAATGAGACAATGGATGGTGTCCTGTGGTATTTCCTCCCAGATCTGGACCAGAGCATCACTGAGTTCCTGAACAGACTGAGGTGCAACCTGGCGGCACCAGATGGACCAAAACATAAACAAAACATTTTGAAATCTTTGCCTGGCAGAGACCTTGCTGATGCAGTATAACTACCTTGTGTGCTTAAAGCGGAGTTCCACCCGAAAATTGAACTTTCGCTTTTCTGGTCCCCCCCCTCTGGTGTCACATTTGGCACCTTTCAGGGGGAGGGGGAGCAGATATCAGTCTAATACAGGTATTTTCTCTCACTTCCGGTGATAGATCGCCACAGATTCCGCAGCGATCTACACCATGTCCGGCCCCTCCTCCATCACCCACTGCTGTATTCTGGGAGACACGCAGGTCCTAGAAGACAGCAGGGACCAGTGAGAACTCGCGCATGCACAGTAGGGAACCAGGCTGTAAAGCCGCAAGGCTTCACTTTCTGATTCCCCTACCGAAGATGCCGACGCCTGCACCCGGGAGTCGAGGGACAGATCGGTTTTGGATGAGGACATCGTCGGTACCCTGGACAGGTAAGTGTCTCGATATTAAAAGTCAGCAGCTGCAGAATTTGTAGCGGCTGACCTTTATTTTTATTTTTTTTGCGGAATTACGCTTTAATCTTGCCATGGCACATCACCTGTGACATGAAACGGTCTTCCACAACCTCACCTTAGTAGCAGAGTTTGGCTGTTCTCCACCCAGTTTTAAGCCTCCTACAACGCCGTTTGTTTGTTAATGACTGTGTTTCAACCTACACATTATATTGATGATCATTATCATCTACTTGGTATAATTAATTAACCTGACGCCAGTCCTACAAAATCCCTGACCTTGTGCAAGTGTACAAAGAGTGCAAGTGCAAGTAAGAACTGCTGCTGGTTTGACACCAATGGGTAGTTACATCAAATATCAATTTGATTTGGATTTGCTCACTTTGCATATTGTAAATTGTTAAAAAAAATAAAAATATTTTTGAAAATATTACTTTACAGTTTATCACACCTGCCTAAAAGCTTTGCACAGTACTGTAGAATATATATGTATATACACACTTTTATATATATTTATATATATATATTACACGCACATACACACTGTATATATAGCTGCAAAGGATAAATCGACTTTGGGTGTACCAAATCTCTTTGTAGGAGACCTGGCAGGTCTGCCCACTACAGAAAGCTACAGAAGGGGTGAAGACAAGGGCAGTGACTCTGCACAATGACAAAGATACAGTGACTGAAACACCTGCAGAGAGGCAAAGTTTCATGCTGGACAGATCTAGAATAAATATACACAGCACCAAGATTCAAAAATAGACATGCCTCTTGTATTTCGACAATATTTGCTTAGCCTGGAGTGCAGCTTTAAATAATTAATATAATTGGAAATTGCTGTAGGATTTTGGTCATAAAATTACTTTTTTGTAACCAAAGAACATTGGAGTATCAAAATTAAATGGGTACTTTGCAAATACAGCCCCATTTCAGCAGGGTTGAGTTTCTCATATACACTTTTCAGTTGAGGGTCATTTAGTTCAGTTCACAATGTTTGCTCAACTGTCACATATTGTTATATTATAGTTGCTGTATTACTACAGCAGCCCCCCCCCACTTGTGCCATGCTACATTCCGTTGCACATACCAAGCAGGCACCATTGCCAGGTACAAAATATAGGTAAATGAGAATCACATAAAACAAACATGATGTTTTCACTCCTCACATTCCTCTTGGCTACTCTGCAGTGCGAGAACACCGTCCGATCATACGCTCCACTGCAGAATACTGGCAGGTTGGCTAAAAGATGTCATCTGACATCAAGAAATGGACGTTTGTGTAAGTCTTTCTCCAGCGCTATCCTAAGGTCTGCCTTTTTCTAGAATCATTTTCTGTGGTCCCTAATATTCTATTTGATCTGCAGAATATAAAGACGACGACATTTCATAAGGAGTAAAAGAGTGCAGACTTTTTGCATTTTAAATCGTTACAAAAAATGTTTTAAATTTTTATTTTGACTTGTTTCAACACTGAAAATGTAAACATGTAAGATGAGCAGATTATATTTTCATTATAAAAAAATAATTTTTGTGCAGAAATGCATTTATAAATAAATGAGAAAAAAAACGTCAACCATTTTTGTCAAATGTGTGAAATCCAGTAAAGATGCATGATAGATACAGAAATCTGACTGAAACCGATCACCTGCTGACACGCACAATTAAATGAAAGGCCGAAAATGTTCACTGGACTTCAATACATGGCTGGGCACAGGCACGTACAGGTACGTTGCCCTTAAAGTGCCCAGTCGTGTGTTTTAAACATTACTTTGCATCTTCCTTCTATCCTGAGCAATCAGGTTGTTGAGGTCACATTGTGCTTGGCGTAAGCACCGACATTTTACCTTATGTGTACAACCCAGAGGCTTGAATCCTGCAAAAACGATACACAGAGGCAGAATGGGGATCTGCCTATGTAAATAAGGCGAATCCCTGTTCTGACAGGAGACATCATGGACATCTTCTGTTCCCAGTGATCGGGAACAGTGATTTCTCTGGTGTTCTGGAAGCCCTCACACAGTTAGAACACACCTAGGGAACACAGTTAACCCCTTGATCACCCCCTAGTGTTAACCCCTTCCCTGCCAGTGTCATTTATACATTGATCAGTACATTACTTTAGCACTGATAAATGTAATAATGTCACGGTCCCCAAAAATTGTCACGTATGCCCTGTCATCCAATGAAAACGGACCGATGGATTTTTTCATCAGATATCCGATAAAGATGACTTTCATCAGTCTTGCCTACACACCATCATTTAAAAATCCAATCATGTCCAACGCGGTGACGTAAAACACAACGACGTGTTGAGAAAAATTAAGTTCAATGCTTCCGAGCATGCGTTGACTTGATTGTGAGCATGCGTTGATTTTTAACCAATGGAATTCCCCACAGATGATCATTTTTTTCTATCGTTTTTGTAAATATCACCGATGAAAAAAAAACGATGGGGCCCACACACCATCGGTTCCTCTGATAAAAACGGTGCATCAGACCGCTTATCAGATGAACCGATCGTGTGTACGTGGCATTAGAGTCAGGATTGTCTGCCGCAATCTCACAGTCCAGCTAAAAATCTCATATCACCATTATTACCAGTAAAAACATTTAAAAAAAGTCCATAAATCTTTCTCATGGTTTGTAGACGCAATAATGTTTGCACAAACCAATCAATATACACATATTGCGATTCTTTTTCATTTTTTTACCAAAAATATGAAGAAGAATATATATTGCCCTAAACTGATGAATACATTTGTTTTTATTTTGTGGATAAGTATTATAGCAGAAAGTAAAATATATATTAAATATAATATATATATATATATATATATATATATAAACATAAAAAGACAGACCGCAGAGGTGATCAAATACCACCAAAAGAAAGTTCTATTTGTGGGAAAAAACGGACATCAATTTTGTCAGGGTAAAACGTTGCACGACCACGCAATTGACAGTTAAAGCAACGCAGTGCCGTAACGCAATAAATGGCCTGTCATTAAGGGGATAAAACCTTTCCAGGGCTGAAGTATTTAAACACTGATGTAGTTATGTTTTCTATTGTGAATAAAATATGGGTTTATGAGATCATTGTGTTGTGTTTTTATGCAGATTTTACACAGTCACAACTCTTTTGGCATTGGAGTTGTAGTAATAACATTTATAAACATATGCCATAAACGTATTTTTATGGAATTACTGTATTTATCAGTGTAAAACACGCACCCTGGCCCAGATTCACGTACATCTGCGCATTATTGGACCGGCGTAGATTCACCCCCATGATGGCATGAGGGGTGAATCTAAAGATGCGAGACACCTCAGAATCACTCATGCCAAAGATGTCTAGGCATGTGTGATATATATCGAGTGAAGAGTGAGGGGCTTGTATCAGATAAGAATATTGTATTAGATTAGATTAAATTGTAAAGTTTATATAAGCAAATAAAAATTAAAAAAAAAAAACATCTCCCGTGCCCTCCTTAGTGCCCTCCTCAGTGCCCTCATCCTTTGTTCATCTAAAGTCAGTAGTATAGCTATGTGCGACGATGCCCCTGGCATGTTGGCATACAGATTGTTGTGCAACACGTGTGACTGCTGAGCTCCTCACTAACAGTGTTGCTTTATCTAACAAGTAGACTTTTTTTCTCTTTTTAGACCAGCTTTTATATGGTCAGGACAGGACATTTTGCTGTTGCGCACACTGCGTAGCCTGCGCTGCCCTAACGTTCTTTTGTGGATCCCCGTAAGTCCCTCATTAGCATATTTGACTAGCAAATCAATGGTCTGTCTAGCGGAGTTTTGCGCGGACGGATGCGCCTGTCTAACGAAATTATGCTGGACAAAAAAAGTAGATTTCTTGCGTATCTCGTTTTGGGGATGCCGTGCATCGAAACGCACGCGCACATTTAGACTTACGCACGTGCATCTCCTGTTGCGCAGGCGTAATCGCTCTGTGAATCTGGGCCCCTAACTTTAAAAGGGAAGTTTCAGGGAAAAAAACTTTGCACTGCCCCCTGCGTTTAACACATAGGCACAGTTTACCCTCTATTTTTAGGGTAAAAAAGTGAGTGTTATACACCAATAATTACAGTACTTATTTCATATTTTTTCCATAATGTTATTCTTTAATACAGTATGTCCAACAAGAAATTCAATCACTCACATTGCTAAACGATGTGACTTCAGGGCATTGTGACTATGTCAACATCATCAAATTATATTTTATCAGAGAATGACTTGCTGCCTCTGCTTAATGCCGCTTTGTTGTCACAAACTAATCAATCACTTGCCTGCAGTTACTAAGCCTTTTGGCTGTGCCAAATTTCACAGCATTTCTTATTTATAGTAACGGAAAAATATTGCTTTGCCATTCATACAGCAACTTCTAATATCTCACTGATAGATTAAAACCTCTTGCTGACCACCTCATGTGGAGGAGCAGCTCTCCTGTGCCAGTTAATGTATCTAGTACACATAGGCGTGCACAGGGGGGTGCCGGGTGTGCCTGGGTACACCCTAATCCCCTGACATACTTGTCTTTTTTTTTTTTTTTACAAGAGAACCCTGACATACTTGTCTACACCTGGATGAGAGGGGCAGCGGGCGGCATATACATGCTTTTTATATATCTTAACATGCTTGACCCAAATAATAAATTCTGAGCCAAAAAGACACAATTCCAAGGTTGTCATTCTCATCCTTGCCTTAGCATGCATATTGTCATAACGGCTAATATATATACACCCCTGTTCGGGGCCAGTAACTCACCAAGTACTGAAATCTTGAAATGAGGAAAGCACTAAAATGTACAACTTAACAAGTTATTAATGTCAACTTCCTAATTTCCATACTTACTAGACATGTGCATTCGTTTTCGTCCGAATGCATTTTTGTCCGAATTTCAGGTATTTTCATTATCGTTTTAACAAACTAAAACGAACGCACAGAATACAAAAAATGAAAGATCTGACATAAACAAATGCTTTATTTTCGTTTTCGTTGGTCGAATGTGCCTAACCTTAACTCTATTAGTCCAAGATTATTCTACATAGAGAGAAAAGATTTGACATTAAAGAGAAAAGATCGCTGCTGAATTCCAGTAAAGTAAAATAAAAACGACGATGATGAATGTTATTGGCTGATTGTAACCAAAGAGGAGGAGCAGTAAAATAGCTAGAACTAACTTTACAATTCAACATGAACAACAAAGATTTGTCAAAACATCGAAAACACACAAACGTCAAATCTTTCATTGCAGTCTTATGGTGTGTGTTGATAGTTCTAAGAAAATTTGACGGAGCAGCTAAACTCTACGACGCTGCAATCATACATTTCCGGTCAAATGCTTGGCCCATAGGCTATAGAAAAATTCTAATGTTGGTTGACTACTAATAATAAATAAATACAATTATTACTAGTCATACAACATTAGAATTTTACTATAGCTTGTAGGAGGAACATTCAACGGTAAATGTAGGATAGCAGCGTTGTTTCACTGCTCCGTCGAATCTTCTTTGAACATTCGACAGACACCATAAGCTTTCGATAACAGATTTAACCTTAATTCGTTTGGATTTTCGGATGAATGCAATTTCCAACGAAAAACAGTAAATAAAAACAAATTTCGGGAGTAACAAAATAAAAAAAAATTTCGGACGAAAACGAAATTCCGAAACAAAATATTTCAGCAAAAAGCATATTTTACCTACATGCCAATAAAAGACTGACCCCGGCCTGCTTGATTATTGGGGTTTAAGCAGGGCCAAATGATTATGCTCATTTTGAATAAGAGGGAAGGCAATCTGTCATGATCGTAACAGGGAGAGATTTTCTTAACCAAGTATTAGATGTCTTTAACAGTGGAATATCAAAGTCTTTTCAACTTCACATAAAAGGAGACCAGGAAAAATCTAACGTGCAAATGAAGCAGCTTGTAAAAAATGGTTCTGGCTGGCTTCTTCAGTCTTCCTGTGCAAACAATATTAGATGTGACAGGCAGATAAGTGAAAAAGTGCATGTGGGACTCTCATAAAAAAAATAAAAAAATCAGCCAGTCTGTAATAGGGGCATTGGATGCTTTTTCAACCCTTTTCACACTGGATACTCCCCGGAGAATTGATAAACGGCCCTTTTGGTTTCGCTAGTGTGTGGCGACATTTTTGATAGCAATGTGGTTCGTTAAGATCCAGCTAATAGCTGCAGAAAGTTTATAGTTCAGCTCGGTTAGTAACTTATGTAGACTGTAGAGTACATGGGTTCCTACTTAAGGTCTCGCTGAGGAACTGTAAAACACCAGCTCATACTGAATCCATAAATGTTATTTTCTTTACATTGGAACCTATATTGATTTATGTATTCATTGGATTGGTTGAACCTCATGGACTTATTTTCATTGTTAACTATGCAAGAAAACTTTCACCATAGAAAAGGGTGCATGTTAATACCCTCATTGAATCTTCCAAAATTCCACATATAAAGAACATTTGGTCTTTTTACAGCAAATAAAATCGTGAGCTATAAACTCATCAATGAATATAAATTAAAATAGGACACAGACCATGACATTAAAATCAAACCTGTGCTCATGCAAATTGAAGCAACAGGATCAATTTAGGGCCTTTGTCGACGGACTTTGGTCTGGTAATAGCATTAGTTTGAGATGCTCCTAAAATCATTCAGAATTCATCATTCAGAACCTGCAGTTGAGTTCCTTTTGGCCTGGCTTAAGTGGATTTGCTATTAAATATCAGAACGCAAAACCTGTGTTTGAAGTCAATATAAGCCAGTCAACACGGCCCTTATGTTATGTTATATAGCAGACAAGAGAAGTAGGCATTCTGTGGCCTGTACCAACATAATGCTGATCTTCCGAAGATTCAGTATGGTGAGCAAATCATCCTAGGGCAGGAAATATGTTACTTCCAGGATCACCAGTATTCCATTTTTGTCCTTGGGTTTAGATAAACCTTAATGCACACCTGATATAGTTCTGCATAATTACTTGCATTGTACTGGCTAATTTGTTAATAGGATCAAAGCATGATGGCAAAGTTCAATGAACTGACAGAAGGATCTACATAGAGGTTTAGTATACAGTATATCCCCCCCCCCCATTTTGTTTAAATCGGCTGATGGTTGAAGGGTTGATGGTTTATCTTGAATGCATTCTCTACAGCAGTGGTCATCAACCCTGTCCTCAGGGCCCACTAGCAGGCCAGCGGGGGACCCCAGAAGGGGAGGATCAGAGCTGCTCTGTGCAAAACCATTGCACAGAGCAGATAAGTATGACATGTATGTTAAAAAAAATGTAAACGTCCCGTTTCAGTTTCATTACATAAACTAAAGCTTGAAGGTTTACTAGCTTACATTATTGGTGTGGCTACAGACCTAAGAAAGTGACAATATTATAGGAGTTACAAGTTTTAATAAACAGTTTTGAATTACTAATTAGGAAGACAGGTACTTGGCCATATCATTTGTACAAATGCTGCAATTATACCCTAAAGCTAAACCACTATTGCTTTATTTTGAATCAACTAAATAAAGCAACAATCACAACTGACAATGCACTTCAGTACCACTGGAGAGTACCCCATATTAAAAGAAACTATGGAGATTTGAGCAATTTAAAATTGTTACACTCAATAACAATTCACAGCTTGATCTTACGTCCAAGGTCATGGCAAATGAGAATGGTTTAGATAAAATTAAATTTAATCACAGTACATTTGTTTTCTGTACTGAAACTGTCATTCTGTCATTGTGTTCATGAATCAATGTTAACCCGACTTCATCCACGCAATTCTCAGACTAAAATTCATGATTTATTAAGGCATTACAGGACAAAATGTGGATGAGTGACTTTAATGTCTATGCCTTCATGAAAAATGTAAACCTTATGTCACGTGAACCTTACTCATTGTGCCAACAGAGCACTAAAAAGATCATACTGTAGAGTCAGCCAGGACTGGAATATATCATGACCTATATATGTAAAGTAATTCTGCTTTATGCTTGCATTTTGATATTAGTTTTTTGTTTTAGTTTTTTTATCCATATTCAGAGTTGCACATCTTGACAATTGACATTGCCTTTTATGGTTTACCAAACAAACCTATCACATTATGAACACACTAAGTGCCAATTTCTTTCATTTGATACAAACATACACACATTATGAGTAATTATATATATATATATATATGTGTGTGTGTGTATATGTATGTGTGTGTGTGTATATATATATATATATATATATATATATATATATATATATATATATATATACACACACACACATACATATACACACACACACACACACACACACATATATATATATATATATATATATATATATATATATATATATATATATATATATATATATATATATATTGCATAGAAAATGTACAAATAAAACTGTCCAGTTGTGCAAAGCTTATTGAGAACTATCCATACACACCTAAGGCTGTTATTGCCGCCAATGGTATGTGTGTGTGTATATATATATATATATATATATATATATATATATATATATATATATGTATATGTATATATATATATATATATCACACTTTGAATGACAATTACTCAGTCATGCAACACTGTACCCAAATTATTATTATACACAATTTAACCACTTAAGGACCGCCTCCTACAGATATACGTTGGCAGAATGGCACGGCTGGGCACCTGAACGTCCCATTTAAGTGCCCAGCCGTGTCGCGGGCGCACGCGCGTGACACGGTCTGAAGCTCTGTGTCTTTGGACGCGGGACCCGCAGACCCGACCCGATGTAAACACACCTTCCCCGTTCTTCACAGTGGCAGCTTCATTGATCGTGTGTTCCCCGATATAGGGAAATATGATCAATGACATCACATGTCCAGCCCCGCCCCCCTACAGTTAGAAAAACATATGCAGGTCACACATAACCCCTTCAGCGCCCCCTAGTGGTTAACTCCCAAACTCCAATTGTCATTTTCACAGTAAACAGTGCATTTTTATAGCTTTTTTTGCTGTGAAAATGACAATGGTTCCAAAAATGTGTCAAAATTGCCTGATGTGTCTGCCATAACGTCGCAGTCACAAAAAAAATCACTGATCGCCGTCATTAGTAGTAAAAAAAAAAAATTGCAATAAAACTATCTCCTATTTTGTAAACGCTATAAATTTTGCGCAAACTAATCGATAAACACTTATTGCGATTTTTTACCTAAACTGAGGGAAAAAAAATATTTTTTTATATTTTTGGGGGATATTTATTATAGCAACAAGTAAAAAATATAGATTTTTTTTTCAAAATTGGCGTTCTATTTTTGTTTATAGCGCAAAAAATAAAAACCGCAGAGGTGATAAAATACCACCAAAAGAAAGCTCTATTAGTGGAAAAAAAAAGGACGCCAATTTTGTTTGGGAGCCACATCGCACGACCGTGCAATTGTCAGTGAAAGCGACGCAGTGCCAAATCGCAAAAACTGGCCAGGTCCTTTACCTGCATAAAGGTATGTGTCTTAAGTGGTTAAATAGCGCCAACAGTTTATGCAGCACTTTACAATGTAGAGGGGGGGACAACACAATTACAGTACAGTTCAATACAGAAGGGACAAGAGGACCCTGCTCGTAGAGATAACATTCTAAATGAAGGGGGTGGTGAAACAAAAGGTAATAGATGCAGGGAATGATTTGATGGGGGGTGGCTCGGGACAGTTGTTAGGTGGGTGTGGGATAGGCTTCCATGAATAAGTGCGTTTTCAGGGATCTCCTAAAGGTAGACAGGTTAGGGGCTGATCGGACATACTGAGGCAGGGAGTTCCAGAGGATGGGAGAGGCTCTGGAGAAGTCCTGAAGGCAAGCATGGGAGGACATAACAAGGAAGATATAAAGCAGGAGGTCCTGGGAGGAGCGGAGGGGATGATTTGGGCGATATCTGCAGATGAGGTTGGGGATGTAGTTGGGGGCGATGTTGTGGATGGCCTTGTATGTTGTGGTTAGCATTTTGAATTTAATATGGTTTATTTCTTTACCACTGGATTTTTGTTAAAGACTGAACATTTTGAAAAACAGGTTTGTTTTGTTTCTGTTCGAAACATTTTTTGCAAATGGATACTTTTTCTTCATAAATTTAGGCCAAAAAAATATACTTCTACAGTTCTTTGATTAAAAAAACAAAACAGGGTATATTATTAAGTCTGTATGAACGTTAGATTCTACAAACTTTTATAAATACCGGTATATATGTATACCGGTTGTGTCAAAAAGTATTTCCCCCCTTCCTGATTTTTTATCTTTTTGCATATTTCTCACACTTAAATGATTCAGATCAAACTAATTTTTATATTACACAAAGATAACACTTCACCTTTATTGATCCATCATGAGGATGATTGATCCTCGTGAGGTTATAAATAAGCGCTAGCCACAGAGTGAAACGCGTCAACTTTTACTGTACCCCGTACTGTCTGATGTCATTTGCATGAAGGATCAATAAAAGGTGAAGTGTTGCACCGAACTCCAGATTTTTTTCGATTGTATTACCGATTATGGTCTCAGTTCACTAAACTAAAAGAACACTTATATCATTCTGAAATTAGGTACAATAATGTTGACTTAGATTTTTCAATCATGTTTCAATTGCTATTCAGAGAACTAAGTATGACACAATGTCAGTGTTCCCTATGGATCTAGGGGAAGCTAAAATAAAAGCAAAGAAAAGTATTTATTTTTTATTTTTAACACACTAAAATAAGCTTTAAAACCCATGTCGATGTTCGAATTGGAATAATTGATCTTCACTTGGTGACACAAGGTCAAGAAACAAGACAGTGTTATTGGGACAGGAAGACATCAAGCAATATGATCCTGACAGATATTCTGGGCCCTCCCACTCTACTATATGAAAGTGCTGTTGTTTCAATTTTTGTCCCCTCCCCAAAAGAGACATATCCTCTAACCTCTTTTCCTTTCTATCCTTGTGATACCATGTGACTGGGACAAAGACGGAGGGTAAATCTAGTGGGAACACAGACCGCGATAAAAAGTTAAGGCAGCGCTTCCCCAAAAATTGAAGTTTTGTCATTCCTCCTGCTGATCCTCCTCATCCTTTCCTCAACTGCCTGTTTTGAAAACTTTTTTTTTTTTGGAACAGGCAGCTATTTGTGTCAGGTATTCACTACCCTACCTCCGCAAAAAAATCTGCATCCCAGGAGTCTGAGGGTCCAGTCAGAAAGCACAGCGCAACTTGCGTATATTCAGTGGGAAGCTGGCTGTGAACTGCGATGAGAGCACTGGATCCCAGGGCTGGTAACTGTGTGTTTAATTAAAAGTCAGCAGCTATCATATTTGTAGCTGCTGACTTAATTTTTGTACAGATACCAAGTTCCGCTTTAATTCTTGTACAACATTAAGTTTTGTCTCAAGTGGGGCTTATTGTTTCCAGTAAATGTTGGTCATACCCTTGCTTGTCCTATGTCTCCCTATTGGCCCTTCAATGTGATGGATGGCAATGCAGAAAAATGAAGTCTCAACATATGGGGGATCATGATTATAATAAGTAAAGTCTAGATTTACAAAATAAATCCAGCTGTTTATCACTGGATGTAGAGATCGCTTTGACAGAAGTACATTCATACACTCTAAATTGTTCAGACTGATGATAGGTTTACTTTAACAGCTCCAGCCAGATAAATCGGGAGTCTCTATTCTTCATTCCAAGGGTTGGTGTAATTTCTGAAGCACCTTTTCTCATGCTGGGTGAGGGAATGGAATGCTAGTACTGCCTCAAGCAAAAAGTTACAGATGACGGGTAAATTTTAATATAAATATCTACTTTTTGTTGGTTCACATACATCTCTTAATCTATACAGTTGTTCTGGAGAACACTAGAACACTTTAATAATCGCTTTGCAAGTTGCACAAGATTTGATTGGCATTTCTATTTATGTGCTGCCACTGTACAATAAGAAATATGCTTTGTGAAATTGAAATTGTTTTTCAACAAGCATAGAAGGCTTTCTGTATAGTTGTTGCACGTTCATGGAATATTAAACGGGGTCACAGGATGATAATATTATGCTACTATTTAGAAGAAAATGTTACTGAAAATAAGAACAGAAGCTGCAATCAGAAATTATTTGTACAGAAAAAGACTGATGCTTGATGATCAAGTTAAAACTGTTCTTTTGGTTATTATCCCTTATCAGACAACAGACTTCTTGAGTAAGACCATATCCAATTCTTAAGCCCTGCACAAACGGCCGGAATCTCGTCAGGAAATAAATGTTGGTTTTCCTGGCAAGCTTTCTTGCTCGCCGAATGTACAAACACACCATTCAAAAGAACCACAGTTCTTTTGAATGGCAAGAACGCGGTGACGTCATCGACTATGACGAGCATATGTACGAGGCCTGATGCTGCGTACACATGATAAGTTTTCGGGTTGTAAATGTTTTTTAGGCTCTAGAAAAAACAACGTTTTTTTTCAACCCGATCATTAAAACTGCCTTGCCTATACACGATCGTGAAAAAAAAAAATGCTCTAGCAAAGCGTGGTGATGTACAACACATACGAAGGCACTATAAAGGGGAAGTTCCATCCGGATGTCGCCACCCTTTGGGCTGTTTTAGCTGATTTTGTGTTAGTAAAAGACGATTCCCGCTTTTCAGTCTGTTACAGCATGATGAATGTGCTTACTCCATTACGAACGTTAGTTTTACCAGAACGAGTGCTCCCGTCTCATACCTTGCTTCTGACCATGCACGGATTTTTAATGGCGTTAAAGACCCACACACGACCATTTTTTTACAACCCGAATGTTAAAAACGTCATGAAAAAATACAGCATGTTTGAAAAAAAATTGCCCGTTTTTCAGAACCCGAAAAATGCTCAGAAGCCCACACACGATCGTTTTTAATGACATTAAAAAAAAGTCTATTTTTACAACCCGAAAAATCGTGTGTACGCAGCATTAGGCCTCGTGCACACGCATGTTTTTTTCAGCCAGAAACAGCAAGAAAACTGCTGGCAGAGCTTTTTACAGAGAAAACCGTTTGTGTGTATGGTTTCTCGTCGAGAAAACTTCCTGGAATCTCGACAAGAAAAATAGAGACCCTGCTCTCTATTTTCTCGTCGTAATACTCGGCAGTGTTTTCCTGCCGAGAAACTTGAGCGTGTATGTACTTACCTGTCTCCATGGAAATCCACGCATGCTCAATGAGACTTCGGCGCATGCGCAGTAGCTTCCAAGGCATAGTGTAGGGTTTAGCAAGATGGTGGCGATGGCATCGAATGTGACGAGCGCATGCTTGTCGTAGTCAATAACGCCACCACGTTTTTGCCATTCAAAAGAAAGATGGTTCTTTTGAATGGTGTGTGTACACTCAGCGAGCAAGAAAGCTTGCCAGGAATCTTGTCAGGAAAACCAACGTTTTTTTCCTGATGAAATTCCTGGCTGTGTGTACAGGACTTCACAGTATAATGGTGGCAATAATGTATGGACCAAGGCAATCTTATGTCTTCAGATCTTAAAGCAAAACATTTCATCTTTCTTACAATAATTGTACTTCAGTGGGGAATGGCAGAGACATGGCTTAATATATGCATAATTGTTTTACCTGCCAAAGGATTTGTAAGGATGCAATGTCATCCTTGTGATCCAAAAACATTCGATAGTCTACATAACCAGATCCTCAACCTCCACTGTAACGTTTTTGTTAAAAAGTCCAAACACACAGCTAGATTTCTGACTAGACAATTCAAGACCTGCAGAGCACTGTTGAGCTCATCCTCTGCTCACTCCTTTGGTCAGTGTATTTGCGACAAGCATAACTGAATCATACTGCTGCCACTCCCTCTCCCAATCTAAATGATGCTCCACAGGGAATTACAGGAGGCTTATATCACCGCAAATTCAGGTAACTATCCTAACCACACTTAAAGCAGAACTCCAGCTAAAAATAATAAAACTTGAATAGCCCTTTAAAAGATAAACAAGCTTTTACTGAACCAATTACCTTCAATCCAGAGATTTTCCCCAGACTATTTTTCTGCCACTATATATTCTCAGCCTGATGACCAGCATTTTTCGACCCCCTTCCCTTGAGCTCAGGTCCTCCTGGGCCTGCCCAAGCCTGTTACTGCACATCAAAAGTAGAAGCCGATCAGTGATGAGCTTATCTCCCTGTCATTTCATATCAGCATGCTTCTTGTCAGTTCAACAGATTGTCTCATTGTGCTGCTACTTTCTTTCAAACTCCAGCTCTGCTGTACAAATCAAGAAGCTGATAGTTGGTCACATGCAGATACTAACACTAATTAAATTGGGAAAACATGCATTTAACGATGTACTAATGATTACAGAGCTGTATTATTGGTGTCTTTCATATCTGCTTAGAGTCCAGCTTAAATATAAAAAAACTAAAAAATAGAGGGAGCTGTGGTGGCTCAACGTGATTGGCACTGCGCTGACAAGCCATTCACCTCTGCAGCCAAGGGTTCGGATCCCGGTCTCGGCTACATGTGAATTGAGTTTGGTGGTCTCAGCCCGGCTCCCGGTGGGTGTGCTATGCAAGGTACGCCTGTGCTTAGTACGCCCACCCCCCCCCCCCACAAAAACCACCACACTTGCACGCACACAAAATTGGTTTAAAACACATGCACTTTGGCCATGCGGTCTCCTAAAATAAAGAGAGGCGAAGGACCTACGGGGCTGGCTGGGTGGGCTAGGCCCCCTCACTCCCTCATAGGGGGAGTCCCTCTGCCCCATTGGGGTCCCGTTGGGCCCCAGTTGGGCTCCCAAGAGGAGCAGGTAGGGTGGGGTGAGTGGGAGGCCCCCCTTCACACCCGCCATTGCCACCAGGGGCATGGAGAAGGATGGCGATTGCCTCCGGGGGGAGGGTCTGCCTACTCCCAACTCCTGCAGTCCGGCTCCTCTCTCTCGAGTTCACGCACAAAAATACACTTTAAAAAAGAAAAAAAAAAAAAAAAAAGAGAAAAAAACTAAAAAAAAACTAACTGCATTTAGTATGCTAGTATATTTGCTTTGGTTCAGCTTTTAGAAATAAAAAACAAACAAAACAGATGTCCATATATAAGCAGATGATCATAGTTGTGTTCCTGGCACCGGCAACATTTCTGCTGTTATTTGTATAGGAAAGCATAAATCATATATATATATATATATATATATATATATATATATATATATATATATATATATATACACACTGTATAAATCCCATCAGAAATGTTTAATTGCCTCCTTTTCTCATACTGTGTATTTATTCTTTCGCTGACCTTCACAAGACAGTTATAACTCACAGGCACCAGAAAATTCATTTTTAGTGGCCTTACAATTAAAAACCCATTTCCTTTATGTCAGAAGTAGAGCTGCAGATTTCTGGATCAGTCACAATGAAGGCATGGCAAGGGCCAAAAACAGGCATGGCAAGGGACAAACAAGGCATAGCAGGAAGGGGCAGGAGCACAAGCAGGTCCCAAGCTAGAGCTTACACAAATGAATATTTGCAGGGTACTTCATTCGTGTTTGACCCTGCAGCAATCTTGTGTTTTAAAAGCTAGGTTGAAGACCTATCGCATTCATATATGAGGCTTATGTTTCGCTTTGCTTGTGCTTTTATTGCATTTTCACTTGTGTACCACCTACTAATAGCATAGGCAGCTGTAGTGATTTATTAAATCAGTTCACAAGTTATATCAGTCTTTAAAACATAAAAAAAAAAAAAAATACCATGCACACCATAAAAATAATGAATACATTTAAAACACCTTATGCATCTTTAGTGATCTGATCTATGTGAAAATTAATGGTGCACTCACTTTTTCCATTTGGCCTTTTTCTGTATTACCACAGATGATATGTGAACTAGTGAGTGATTTGTACAATGGTTGACTTCTGTATGTATTTTCTTTAGTCCACACCTTGTTATTATTTTTTTTAGTCTTGTATGTTATAAATCAAGATTTTTTTTTTATATATAGGATATGCCTTAAAATACCTTCATCTTTAAGTAAAAAATGGTACTTCTTTCCCTCACACTGCAGTGCCCTGTGCTAGCAGAGCTGAGTAATAGCCACACCACAGCTTTGGTAAATTACAGAAAGCATCGGGTTTTACTCTGGTGCCTACTGAACTTCACGGTCATATTCAGACATCCGTCACAACTGTTGTAACAGTGATGTAGAGGTGTGGTTATGAAAATTGAGGTTATTGTTGTAATATCTTTGTATCTATTTCTGTGAGTTCAGTTTGGATTTAAGAATTTAAAGAAAAGTAATTCCTAGCAATAATTATGTTTATGATTGTTCTTTAATTATGTTTCTAATGTGGGGCTAATGGGTATAATCAGACAGAGGTAATCCTCAGGGAGTCATCTGTTTTATACAATTACTAGCGTTGGATACAAAGCTTTGGTAGGGGAGTATGTATTTAAGTGGTTTTAATGTCACTTGTGTAGTCTGCCTTAATTAAGTAAATTACGATTTTTTTTTTATGGTGCGTACAAACATTGGTGTACAATATGCTAAAAAAAGAGCCAATTTTGAAGGTGCCTGATCGACAGTGTATGAATGTTTGTATGCATGAAGTATATGCATGCACAAAAAATGATTTTGCTATTCGTTGAATACATTCTAAATCACCGTTATGGCATACTCTTCTATGCATATTAAAAACAACTGTATAGCAAGTTAAACGGGGTAGAAAATGTAATATATGATTATTTTGCATACAGCAATTCTTCCAACATAAATATTTAGATGTTGTTTATGACATCTGTCATGTCCATTGAAAATTACGGTTTGCAATCAAATTCATAGCCATGCCAGAAGGCATAAATTAACCCTGCCTCATAACAAATGAAAGGAATAGGGTCTAGTGAAATATTGATTTCCTTTCTTCCTATATAGCTCAAATAGTAGTATATATTCATCCGGTTTTATTTGCATACTCACGGTGATCTTTATGTAGATATTATGTAAATAGTTGCATCATTGCCATTAAAGTTTAATACTGTATGTGAAATATAGCTGGATGGCGATATGTAATTTTCCTTACCAGGCTAAGATGCAAATGAGTTGGAATGGCTCAGTTACAACTGGTCAGCGCAGTAGCTAATTCCTACTCAATAGAACACAACATATTAATTTATATTATTAAAGTCTATGCGTATTTAACAGCATTTTATTTATACATGTATACCACTAAACAAACTTTCTGGCATATAAATATCTAGATTAAAGATCTAAAATAAAAATCAGTTTCTTGATGAACACTGAATATATTATTCAGAATATTTTGTATATCAGTATTTGACAATCTGCTCTCTCTGGTGATTTTCATTGTCATTGTACACCATAATAATTTTAAGCTGGTAACAGGAATGTACTGGATACCTGCTTTAGCCTAACCTAATAAACAAAGTAAGGCGCAAAAGACTCAGAACAAGGTGTGGTAAAACAATGTTTTCCTGAATGAAATATTTCACTGCTACAACTTACCACTGAGTACCCAAATTCATTGAATTTTTGCATGGCCTTCTGTGATAAGCAAACTCTGCAACTGCCCTCTATGTTGACCTATTTACATAATTATTATTCAAGATTTATATAGTGCCAACAGTACAATATAAAGGGAGACTGTGTGATTAAAATACAGTATAACACAAAAGGAATAGGGGGCCCTGCTCGTAGTGCTTATAATCTAAGGAGGGGGAGGTGGTGCAAAAAGTAATAGCTGCAAGTATAGTCTGATAGAGACGGCTGAAGTACATTTTGCATGTGGGGGTGGGCTTCCCTAAATTAATGAGTTTTCAAGGATTGCCCAAAGGCAATCAGCATTCCATGGGATGGGTGAGGTTCTGGAGATGTATTGGAGGCAAGCATGGGAGGAGGTAACAAGGGAGCTAAAGAGCAAGATATTTTAAAAAGACTGGAGAGTATGGTTTGGGTGATATTTTCGAGCCAAGATTAATGATGTAACTTGGGGCAGTGTTGTGGATAGCTTTGTATGTTGGGCTATTGGCAGCCACTGAAGGGATTGCTAAAGGACAGCAGCCACAGATTGGTTAATAAGGTTTAAGTCTATCAGCAGCATTCACGATAGGCTGAAGGGGGGAATAGACTGTAAAAAGGGTAGGCCAGTGAGGAAGGAATTGCAGTAGTCAAGGCAGGGAATAACCAGGGAGTGAATACGTTGTTTGGTATCGTTAGTTAAGAAGTGGCAAATTCTGGAATGTTGACTCACTCAATGATTGGATGTGGTCAGAGTCCAGGATCACACCTTGAACTCTGGTGTGTGCTGGGGTACCAATGATTGTGCCATTGATCTCACTGGTAAAGTTTAGAGGGGGATCAGGGAGTAGGAAATATTACAAACTCAGTTTTAGATTAGATTTTTTAGATTGCGTTTGAGGAAATGGTAACAAATATATGGGGCCAGATTCAGGAACAGTTAGGCTGGCGGATCCAGTGATCCGCCAGCCTAACTGTGACTTTGAGCCGGCGTTTCTGTTTTCATACAAGTCATTAGGTGGATCAAGCCTGCCTCTAAGGCCGCGTACACATGATCAAATTTATCTGCTGAAAACGGTCCGGCGGACCGTTTCAGCAGACAAATTCGATCATGTGTACGGGCGAGCAGACGGGTTTTTCCAGCAGACAAATTTTAAAATCTGTCTGCTGGGAACCCGTCTGTCCGACATGTCTGCTGGTTAGTACACTAACCAGCAGACATATCTGTCCGCACATGCGTCGAATGGATTTGACGCATTTGCGGAAGTGTTTTACTTCTTGGTGACGGTGACGTGGCAGCATGAACGTCAGCCGCCACGTCACCGTGCTGTCTGCCGGCGGGGATTTTGGTTTGATCGTGTGTACACCATCAAACCAATATATCCCAGCAGACAAATCCGATCAAAACGGTCTGTCAGACCGATTTGATCAGATTTTTTTAATGGTGTGTACACGGCCTTAGTTGCACAAAGCCAAGAGTTTTCATTATGCACCATTATGACTTTCTAGACACTGGCAGCCTAACGACCAATGATGTCATCAGTTAATAAGGAGGATGTCTGTTGCCTCCAAAAGCATTTTTGCTTGATCCTCTGCCCCTTTCCCTCAGCACTGAGGTCACATTAGCTTGGTATACTAGTCATTACTAGTGTTCAAAAGTGTATTTGCTTTGGAAGAATAAATCAGCTCTAACGTTGGGCGTTCTACATGTGGATGTTGCTGCACTAGTAAAACTAGTAGAATCGTTTGTTACATTTTAGAATATGGCGCCTCGAGACTGTCCATAATTTTAAAGGGTGCCTTGAGAAACACTGTTCTAGGTCATAATACAGAGTTTGTTTTTTGACAACCACTTCTGTCATTATGGTATCTGTTCTTTCAATAAATCCTTAAAGGGTTTGTAAAGGATTTTTTTTATCTTAATAGCTTCCTTTACCTTAATGCAGTGCTGTTTTCATGTCCTCATTGTTCTTTTTTGCTCTCAAGTTGCTGTAATCCTTCTCTGATCTCCACACTTCCTGGTTGTCTGTTTCCTGATAACCACAGTACTGGGAGCTTTCTCTCTGTGGTCACTAATCAAGGAGGTTTGATTACTGTGTGTCTAAAACCCCTCAGCACCAATCCGTTTAGTTTTCCAAACCATCACTGCCCTGTATTGGCTCTGTACATCACAGAGGCAGGAAACAACATGCAACAATGAAACTAGAAACTGTAGGTACATTATATGATTGATTTTTATCTATTTTTAATCGTTTTTAAAAGGAATCAGTTAACTATTATGTCTGTATACCCTGTAAACAGTAATTTCAGCAAAAAAAAAATGTTTCCTTTACAACTCCCTTAAGTTTTGATTTAGTAAACACAGTTTTCCCGAGTCGAACAGCGTGGATGGATGAATCTCTCATCCTCTGCTACTGTATTCTGACAGGCTGTTTCTGTTGTTGCCCTAGAACAGGGTTATTGTGTCTGACTAATTTTGTTTAAAATTAGGGAGCCATTACTCACCTGTCTCACAGCTAGATCCAGTGAAACCTTGTGGACAAGCACACATATTAGGAGAAATGCAAGAGCCTCCATTCCTACAGCCATCTTTGCAAAAAGCTAAATTGAAAAGAAACAAAAAACACACAAATGACAGCATGAGAGCTTTCATGTAGCTGAATAAAAATGACTATTTTAAGCCAAATCAGAGAAGCGCAATAAACATAGCTACTATTCCTATGGAAATTCTTAAACAGATGGTAGAGAACAGTTTGAATGGTGGGTGTACTGGCAGTGTTTAAAAAGAAGATATAATAGCTCACAGGCCCACACACAGGGACCAGAACACTAGTCTGACATGCTTACTAAAAGTGAATGCTTTCTCTAGGACATTCGTGCAACCACAATTTGGGGTTCATTTACCACAGCCAAAAAGGTTGTTTACTTTTCATTGAAAGTTGCATTTTGTTAAATAACTTTCCCCAGAGCTTAGTAAATATGATGATGTTTCACATTGCAAATATTAACCCACAATATGCAAGGAACAATTTTGTGATTGGATGATGGAAGCCAATAGAGCTCCACCTCTTTCACTGATCTAGGGTGCAAATTGCCCTGCAAACTGCAACATCATTTACAAAATAAACAGCTAGTTTGTCGTTTAGTAAATCATTAAATTAACACAATATAGTGTTCACTTATGCCTTGTACAGACGATTGGAATTTCCGATTGGAAAAAGTCAGACGGAATTTTTTCATCGGATATTCCGACCATGTGTATATTCCATCTGAGTTTTTCCATCGGAAATTCCGATGGACTTAGAAAGAGAACGCGTGTCTGTATGTATGGAACTCCGACGGAGAAAAAACACATATGCTCAGAATCAAGTCGACGCCAACTCGTAAGCATTGAACTTCATTTTTCTTGGCTCATCGTAGTGTTGTACACCACCGCGTTTTGGACGGTCAGAACTTGGTGTGACAGTGTGTATACAAGACAGCTTAAACGGAATTCCGTCAGAAAAATCCGTCAGAGTTTATCCAGATGGAAATTCCGATTGTTTGTACGGGGCATTACAGTGTACATTATCATTCTTACAAGTTGTTTGAACACCGTAATGCCTGTAAAGAAAAGCATTTTCTGATATAGTATGTTGGTACTTTCCAAACAATAATGTTAATTTTATGTTATTTTTAGAATATTACCTTTGCATATGGTGCCGTTTCCTGTGTATCCGGGCTGACAAACACAGTTATGGCCGCCCACAGTGTTAAAGCACAAAGCATTTTCATCACAATTATGCTGGTTTGTTACACACTCATTATGTTCTAGGGAAGAAAAAAAAATGCATAATTGTAAGAATGATCACCATAAAACTGTGAATACTTGGTGTTAAATGAATGCTATCGATATGAAAAATGTCAAAATATATACATAAACTGTAATAAAAACATGCGCTTTAATAGGCAAATAAATCAATCACAACAAAGGTTAGACATAGGTAAATACATTTCAGGTTACCATCGGACCCTTATTTGGATCCATAAGTATTAAACCCTTGGTGTTAAAAATCCCTATTTCTTATTTTACAGGTAGCGATCTAAGCATTTTATGGAATGTCATGTTTGTTTGGTGCTCCACCATAAGGTTTTTGAAGTTATTTTATTTTGCTTCATTTAGTTTATTCTTAGAAAATCTATAGATTCTTACGACTAAGTCAGCTAAGTCAGTGCCATGCATTTTTATAATTATTTTTCTTAAAGCGATTCACATACAATAAATAATGTAACATTTGTAGTCAATAGCTATAGTATAGTTAGAGTATATAGTGACAGAATCTATATTTCTCAACACAGTGCAGGTTTGCTCTAAATCACCCTATTCTGATTTTTTTTTAATTCTTACATGATTACTTAACCACTTAAGGACCGCCTACTGCACATTTACGTCGGCAGAATGGCACGGCTGGGCACATCAACGTATATATACGTTGGTTTTAGTACCCAGCCGTGGGTCGCGGGCGCGCGCGCGCCACCCGGTCCGAAGCTCCAGGACCGGGACCGCGGGATTCGCGGACCCGATCGCCGCTGCAGTGCGGCGATCCGTCCCTGGAGCGGAAGAACGGGGAGAGCCGTGTGTACACACGGCTTCCCCATGCTTCTCTGTGGCCGGAGCATCGATCGCGTCATCCCTGTAATAGGGGGACGCGATCGATGACGTCACACCTACAGCCACACCCCCCTACAGTTGTAAACAACACATTAGGTCACACATCCCCTACAGCGCCACCTGTGGTTAACTCCCAAACTGCAACTGTCATTTCCACAGTAAACAATGCAATTTAAATGCATTTTTTGCTGTGAAAATGACAATTGTCCCAAAAATGTGTCAAAATTGTCCGAAGTGTCCGCCATATTGTCGCAGTCACGAAAAAAATCGCTGATCGCCGCTATTAGTAGTAAAAAAAAAATAATTAATAAAAATGCAATAAAACTATCCCTTATTTTGTAAACGCTATAAATTTTGCGAAAACCAACCGATAAACGCTTATTGCGTTTTTTTTTTACCAAAAATATGTAGAAGAATACGTATCGGCCTAAACTGAGGAAAAAAAATGTTTTTTTATATATTTTTGGGGGATATTTATTATAGCAAAAAGTAAAAAATATTGCATTTCTTTTAAAATTGTCGCTCTATTTTTGTTTATAGCGCAAAAAATAAAAACCGCAGAGGTGATCAAATACCACCAAAAGAAAGCTCTATTTGTGGGAAAAAAAGGACGCAAATTTTGTTTGGGAGCCACGTCGCACGACCGCGCAATTGTCTGTTAAAGCGACGCAGTGCCGAATCGCAAAAACCCCTTGGGTCATTTGCCAGCGTATTGGTCCGGGTCTTAAGTGGTTAAAGGATCACTCAAGGAATTTTTTTTTTTAGCTAAATAGCTTCCTTTACCTTACTGCAGTCCTGGTTTCATGTCCTCATTGTTTGTTTTTGCTTTGAAGTTGCTGTAATTCTGCTCTGATCTCCACACTTCCTGCTTGTCTGGCTCCTTATGAAAAATCTCATGGCAGATTTTCACTGTGATCCAAGCTGTCATCACTGTGTGTCTAAAACTCCTCAGAACCAATCAGATTCATTTTAAAAACAAAACACTACCCTGTATTTGTTTGTTTTTGTTCTGTGTGTCTCTTTACATCACAGAAACATGAAACCAGTTTAAAAGTGAAACTAAACTGCAGGCACATTATATGATTGATTTTTATCTATTTTAAATCATTTTTAAAAGGAATCAGTTAGCTATTATGTCTTTATACCCTGTAAACAGTCATTTCAGCAAAAAAGTTTTTTTTTTCCCTTTAGTGACCCTTTAAATTGCACGTAAATCCAAACAATGAACATGAATTATTGCTCCTTTTTATTTAAAGGTTTGTTCATCTTTACTGGCTTTTGCCCAAAATCCCTTATGCAATAAAGTGCCCCTCATACTTTACCATGCTGTGCTTCATTGATATACTTGCTAGCTTACTAGTTTCATTGCCCCCCTCCTCCTGAAAATGTTATATTCCTTTATAGCCACAAATGATATAAAGCCACTTTGTGTGTACCAAAACATGCAGTTTGTACCTCATAAAAGTCAGAGGGAAGGAAAGTCTCTGAGGCTAAAGAAAGGGAAGAAGGTTCCACTTCTGAATCCTGAACAGGATCAGGGGGAAATCTAGGATGTGCCCCGTGAAAACTGAAAGTTCTAGATGTACTGAGAGTTTACCAGATATACAGTGATCTGCAAAAGTATTTACCCCCTTGCCATTTTTCATGTTTTGTTGCCTCACAACCTGGAATTAACATGGATTGTTTGAGGATTTGCATCATTCAATTTACAGAAATGCCCACAAATTTGAAGATGTTTTTTATATTGTGAAGCAAACAACAAAAAGGACAAAATAACAGAAAGTCAATGTGCATAACTATTCACCCCCTGTAGCTGGCCAGCTAGAACCTGTCCTATGTAGCTAATATAACCTACAAGAACCTAATGTAGAGCACATGTTTATATGTGAGAGACAAAAGGAGAGTTATTCACTGCGATTTTGTGCTTTGATGTCAAATAACAGTTGTATGTTGTGTTCACAGAAGGAAAAGAAAAAATATGCCTTTAAGAGTCATTTGTTTGTATGGCAGCAGGAGGTAAGGAATAACACAGTTGAATTCATGCCAGCAAGCATAGAGTTAAGCTTTTGTGACTCATCAGAAGCCTTAGCCAATCACAGATAATCTCACATTGAGCAGAGTCTTGACCTATTACAGCCTCCTTTGCATCCATTTCTGTCTGGGAGGTTCCTAATACTCCATGTGCTGCTAGATTATTCCACCACAGAGACAGAGAGCCACATGGAGACAGAGACACAGAGCAGAACAGACACATGGCCAAAGTTGTGTTTTATGGAAGCCAGGGGCTAAAAATAGGTATGTGACACAGTTATATGTATGTTCTTATTGTAAATAGTGTGGTTAGAACTGTATACTGATCTAGTTGTGTGTTCACTTGTAGTACCACCATATCATACCTTCATACCTCCTAACCTAATTCACAAACCAAACCCAACTAAGCTAACCCTGCAAAAGCAACCCTGCAAACCAAGTTGCAAACAACAGAGTTATACTCTTCAGAGAAACACCATTTTTATACTTTATTCATCACATGTTTTTGTACATGGACTGTCTGCTGCAAAGCAGCAGCATTATATATGAAGAGAAGTGAAGTTCATAAAGAAGTTATTTTATGCATTTGGTGTGCTCTTTAAACCTACTGCTTCCATAGAACAGCGCTAGAGGAATTTCAGAGTAATAGACAGTCTTGTTGGACTGAAAAGTCAGAGATATCACAATTCTTCTAATGCCACAGTGCATGAGGCACTTCATAGTGCTGTGCCTGCCACACCCCCCTAAAGTCAATACTTTCCAAGTCGATTCGGATAAGTCTCTATGAGCTTGCCGCATCTTACCACTGTGATTTTTGTCCATTCCACCTTGCAAAACTGTTCCAGCTCCTTCAAGCTGGATGGTTTGTGTTTGTGAACAGCAATCTTTAAGTCTGACCACAGATTCTCTATTGGATTGAGGTCTGGGCTTTGACTAGGCCATTCCAACATATTTACATGTTTCCCCTTAATCCACTCAAGTCTTGCTTTAGCAGTGTGTTTGGGGTCATTGTCCTGCTGGAAGGTGAACCTCCGTCCTAGACTCAAATCACACACAGAGTGGTACAGGTTTTTCTCAAGAATATCCCTGTATTTAACACCATACATCTTTCCCTCAACACTGACCAGTTTCCAAGTCCCGACTGCTGTTCTTTGGGTGATGTGATGTGTTGGGTTTGCGCCAGGCATAGCGTTTTCTTTGATGGCCAAAAAGTTACATTTTAGTCTCATCAGACCAGAGCACCTTCCTCCAAACATTTTGGGAGTCTCCCAAGTGCCTTTTTCGCAAATTCAAAATGTGTAGTTTTGTTTTTTTGCCAAAAGTAATGGCTTTCTTCTGGCCACTCTGCCATAAAGCCCAACTCCTATGGAGCGTACGGCTTATTGTTGTCCTGCCTTTTTGATTAATGCCCTCCTTGCCCAGTCTGTGAGCTTTGGTGTGCAGCCGTCTCTTGGCAGGTTTGCTGTAGTACCATGTTCTTTATATTTGGTTATGATAGATTTGATGATGCTCATAGGGATCATCAAAGATTTGGATTTTTTTTTTTATAACCTAACCCTGAATTGTACTTAACAACATTGTCCCTTCTTTGTTTGGAGAGTTCCTTGGTCTTCATGGCAGTGTTTGGTTAGTGGTGCCTCTTGCTTAGGTGTAGCAGCCTCTGGGGCCTTTCAAAAAGGTGTGTATATGTAATGACAGATCATGTGACACTTAGATTGCACACAAGTGGACATCATTTCACCAATTGTGTGACTTCTGAAGGTAATTTGTTGCACTAGAGCTTTTTATGGGCTCCATTACAAGGGGGTCAATACATACGCACATGCCAATTATCAGTTTTTTATTTCAGAAAAATAGTTTTATGTATATATTTTTATAATTTTACTTCACAAACAGACTATTGGGTTCTGATCTATCACATAAAGGCTGTAATGTAACAATGGGTAAAAAGAAAAGGAGTGAATATTTTTGCAAGGCACTGTAATTACAGGGAAATCTGCTTTTGTCAGACAGGATGCATACTGTGTTCCTGAGAGTGAGCCAGAGTCAAATAACGGGATCAATGTCATAATGTGACCTTGCTCCAAGACCAGGAATTATTACCCTGAGAGATGATTTAAGTTTCCCATAGGCTGTCTGTGAAATGCATGCTATTTGGTCCTTTTGTTCTAGCTCCGTTATGCCGGTGGCCCACCATTGCCATGTGAGGGGTCCAGTGCAAATAGATGGAGTTTTGCATGACTGGATATAGGTTATGCATGACCCAGATGCGGATTTTGCTCTTGTGGCTGTGTCCAGCAGCAAGACAAACTCCAGAAGTTACCTCAGACTGGTAGGAGAAAAAACCTACACATTTTAAACCCTGTCATACCTTATCTATAACCACTGAGGGTCCAGGACTAACTACATATATTGCACCAAGATAAGTGCCTATCCAGGATCCAGTGCCCGAACATTACAGAGCGGCCTGACACAATGGGGTCCAGGTATGGTCTCCTCCCAACCTACACACTTTGTGTAACAAATCTGCCCAGGGGAACAGGGAACAAGAGAAGAGGGTTTTAACACCTAAGGACTATAGTGAAAAAACTGGAACCTTATTGAGTGCCTAGGATTATACAGTGCAGAAAATAAGTATTTGAACACCCTGCTATTTTGAAAGTTCTCCCACTTGGAAATCATAGAGGGGTCTGAAATTGTCATAGTAGGTGCATGTCCACTGTGAGAGACATAATCAAAAAAAAAAATTCCAGAAATCACAATGTATGATTTTTTAACTATTTATTTGTATGATACAGCTGCAAATAAGTATTTGAACACCTGAGAAAATCAATGTTAATATTTGGTACAGTAGCCTTTGTTTGCAATTACAGAGGTCAAACGTTTCTTGTAGTTTTTCACCAGGTTTGCACACACTGGAGGAGGGATTTTGGCCCACTCCTCCACACAGATCTTCTCTAGATCAGTCAGGTTTCTGGGCTGTCGCTGAGAAACACAGAGTTTGAGCTCCCTCCAAAGATTCTCTATTGGGTTTAGGTCTGGAGACTGGCTAGGCCACGCCAGAACCTTGATATGCTTCTTACAGAGCCACTCCTTGGTTATCCTGGCTGTGTGCTTCGGGTCATTGTCATGTTGGAAGACCCAGCCTCGACCCATCTTCAAAGCTCTAACTGAGGGAAGGAGGTTGTTGCCCAAAATCTCGCAATACATGGCCCCGGTCATCCTCTCCTTAATACAGTGCAGTCGCCCTGTCCCATGTGCAGAAAAACACCCCCAAAGCATGATGCTACCACCCCCATGCTTCACAGTAGGGATGGTGTTCTTGGGATGGTACTCATCATTCTTCTTCCTCCAAACACGGTTAGTGGAATTATGACCAAAAAGTTCTATTTTGGTCTCATCTGACCACATGACTTTCTCCCATGACTCCTCTGGATCATCCAAATGGTCATTGGCAAACTTAAGACGGGCCTTGACATGTGCTGGTTTAAGCAGGGGAACCTTCCGTGCCATGCATGATTTCAAACCATGACGTCTTAGTGTATTACCAACAGTAACCTTGTAAACGGTGGTCCCAGCTCTTTTCAGGTCATTGACCAGCTCCTCCCGTGTAGTCCTGGGCTGATTTCTCACCTTTCTTAGGATCATTGAGACCCCACGAGGTGAGATTTTGCATGGAGCCCCAGTCCGAGGGAGATTGACAGTCATGTTTAGCTTCTTCCATTTTCTAATGATTGCTCCAACAGTGGACCTTTTTTCACCAAGCTGCTTGGCAATTTCCCCGTAGCCCTTTCCAGCCTTGTGGAGGTGTACAATTTTGTCTCTAGTGTCTTTGGACAGCTCTTTGGTCTTGGCCATGTTAGTAGTTGGATTCTTACTGATTGTATGGGGTGGACAGGTGTCTTTATGCAGCTAATGACCTCAAACAGGTGCATCTAATTTAGGATAATAAATGGAGTGGAGGTGGACATTTTAAAGGCATACTAACAGGTCTTTGAGGGTCAGAATTCTAGCTGATAGACAGGTGTTCAAATACTTCTTTGCAGCTGTATCATACAAATAAATAGTTAAAAAATCATAAATTGTGATTTCTGGATTTTTTTTTTTTTGGATTATGTCTCTCACAGTGGACATGCACCTACGATGACAATTTCAGACTCCTCCATGATTTCCAAGTGGGAGAACTTGCAAAATAGCAGGGTGTTCAAATACTTATTTTCTGCACTGTATGTTGGGCTCAGTGGGTGGCCCTAGCAAGTGTTTGTTTTTGCCAGTTTCCAATCATCTGAAGGTAGCTTCATGTAACTCATGGTCTGTAGTGTACAAGATAACAAATAAATACAAAAAATTAACTTCAGCTTAAAGCGTTTGTTAACCCAACACTTCATGTATCCTTTGTGTGAAATCCCTGGTGTTACTGCCAGACCCTCTGCTCTCCTATCACAAACTGACCACACTAAGCAGGAGAGCACATCATGGTTAGTCCTCTAGCTATGCTGTGAACTCAGCCTGCTTTTCTCCAATTATCAGACTTGTCCTGACACACCGGTGCTAAACAGCCATTCGCTGGGAAGCTCAGTGTGCTACCATTTCTCCCCCCCCCCCCGCTCTTATGCAGCTTAGAACAGAGAGAATGTGATCACTTAAGTAAAAGGTAAAAAAAAAAATATGTTTTTATTTTACATATCTGTAAAATGTTTTGCCTTTCACTTTGATTCTAAAATGAATGGTTTGTTTTACAAGGTGAAGGTTTACAATCACTAAGTCCTGCAGCACATTTTTTGTTTTAACAGAAGGCCATGCTTTTACTTGAGGTTATTATCCTTATCCACATTACTGATACTTAGTAGTGTGGACTTACTATGCTGACCGTTCTCGGCTACCTATTGCTAATCGAGTCATTTTTAATAAGATCAGCAACAGCATTGTCACTTTAACAAGGCAGTACAAAGACCAATCTTGTGCATTAACTCATTGTCACCAATCAGGCTTCACCTTTAATCAGCATTGTGTGGTCAGAACAATGGAACATGTTCACTCATTGCTTTGGGTTACAGCACTTTGCAAATGTACCAGCATGGTTCAGTAATATTTGTCAATATATAATTTTGCTAGTGACAGGTCCACTTTAAATTGTGATAAAAGCTTATCTAACAGTTTATCTTCTTTATGAAAGTCCTTTACACTACAGGGGTAGCTGTACTATGTACTTTACATAAATCACCAACAATATTTTCCTTCAATAATCGGTTCATAAAGCAGCTTTATCACAGTTGGCCATCAGTGGAAATATTATGATTATGTGCGTTTTTTTTTTTATTAAGTGCTGTCAATAAAAATGGAGATTCACTAAAATAAAAAAGGATGTAAAATGCATGTGATAAGACATATCTAGGCATTATCTTTTAGAAAAAGGTGAAGAACAAATCATTTATTAATTTAAAGCTGGACTGACAGGCAAAGATTTCATACAAAGAAATTGATATAGGGAAGCCTTTTTACCTGTTAAATTATTTGTATTTCTGCCCATCTACTCCCTATATTTACACAGTACAGCCAAATGGATGCCATAAATTGAAGATAAGGACTAAAGACGCATCCTCACTTCACCCAAAGGCTACTGACTGGATAGTAAAAGAACAGCAGCAAACTAAATAAGTCATCCCTCTGCTCCCTCTGCTTTCTACTCCCATCAGAATGCTCCTTGTTAACAAATTTGCATGTAGCACACGTTACTAGGATTCTAGTCTTTTCCCTCCCTCTCCCAATCTGAATGACGTTATAGAGTGCGGCAAGAGAGGGATACCTAGTACAAATTTAGATACTCACACTGGTTACAACTAAATATATACCGTCAAACCTTGGTTTGAGTGTAACTTGGCTTGAGAGCGTTTTGCAAGACAAGCAAAATGTTTTAATAAAATTTGCCTTGATATACAATCTTGATATAAGAGTAGAGTCATGTCACAACTGAGTATAAAAAATAAGAGAGGAACATCTAAGTGTAGCAGTATGGTTACATTTAATGAAGGTACAACATATTTTAAACTTATTGCTACACTTAGAGATGCCTCTCTTCTCTTTTATAACCTGTAAAAAAAAATGCTTTGATATACAAGTGCTTTGGATTACAAGCATATTTCTGGAACGAATTATGCTCGCCAACCAAAGTTTTACTGTATTTAATATTTTATAAATTTATATATAGCTATATTATTCTTTATGTCTCCCTGGAGTTAAGTTTTAAAGTAGAATTTCAGCTTTTCTATCAATTGAAATAATTGTTTGGGCCAAGCTGGACCAAATTAACAACTTCCAATATATAATGGATGTGGTCAGTGTGTGTGCTGTAACCTACTGTTGTAGCATGAGCGACAAGTAAACTGTGTTGATTTAAAGTGGATGTAAACACCCAAAAAAACATTTTTTTGTTTTGATGTCACAATGTAGAGTATAAGATTTCCTATCATCTGTGCCCAGTCTTGCCACACAGAGTTAATCCAGATCTGAGAAATCCTCTTTTATGTTCAGTGAAAATGAACAGCCTTCTAGATAAAACCCTGCCTAAATAAAAAGTCAATTTTCTCTCTTCTTGTTTTGAGTGAGAGGTTATTTACATATCTAGCTAGGACATGTTTATCATATGTTATGTTGTGTTTATCATAACATGAGGTGATATAACATCATAACACATCCTAGTAATATACAATGAACTTTGGATCACCTCTTGTTATGATAAACATGTCCAAGCTAGATTTGTAAATAACCTGTTACTGAAAGCAATAACAGAGAAACAGACTTTATAATTTGGCAAGTTTTTATCTGGAATTCTGTTAATTTGCACTGAACTTTAAAAGAGGATTACTCAGCGCTGGATTAACTCTGTGTGGCAAGACTGGGCACAGATGATAGGAAATCATATACTCTACATTGTGACATAAAAACATTTTTTTTTAGGGTTTACATCCACTTTAAGGGAACAGAATGGGCAACTTCCCATCTGCTTCCAGAAGTAAACAAAAATAATAATTAAATAAGGACTCATGCTGAGTGCTTTACAGCCATTCAGTAGAAGCCTTGTATTTTTTATTAATTAATAAAAAACTTCCTGTGATTGGTGGAAGTGGAGAGGTACAATTTCCACCTTGGCCATCCAGAGAAAGCCTTATATTCCCTCCCCCTCTGATAACTCCAATAGTGGATGCCAGTGAGTGATGTAACTGCTCAATGCCGTTTGCATTTACGTGAATGCATAGAAAAATGCAATGCAAAAGATGAATTAAAATTAGATTTTCACACAGTTGACCATATTAACTGAAAATCACAGTTTGCCCTTTTGGCTATACTTGCTTTCCACAGATTATAGATGGCCTACATGGTCAACACAAAAGAAGCAGTAAGGCTATGTGGTCCATATGGCTAGGTAAAAATGTTACCATCTAAAAATAAATTCTCAATCTTATAATATTTACTTGAACAGGTTATATGGATAGCCGTAGAAAAGCTAATTCTTCAGGTGCTTTTTCTTTTAATCGAGGAAACAAAATAGTTGTTCTTTATACTGAATAAACACTAGATACCAGAGAAGCAAAACAGGTGGTACACATGTTGCAGTTCCATGATGTATCATTGAGACAGTGACAGGCGTCAGCCAATCATGAAACACCAGTGCTTTCATTTTGGAGAAAAGGCAACGAGTGAACCTGTTGATTTGCCCTGTGTGACTAAAGCAAAAAGTTTCCCATAGACATCACATGCCGGTTAGATACGTGTTTAATCCAATCACAAACATATCTCCATAAACATGCCTGGTTGCAGGGGAACAATAGGAGGACAGCTCTGGAATTAACATATCTCTGAGAAAGCATTACCTATTGAGAACAGTTGGCCAGGGACCATCTAGAAAGGTTACAGCCTATTCAAAGTCATATGTTACGGTATACTAACTGGTCAGGATGACAGTCTTATGTCAATTGGAACCCTTGGGATATTAGAGTTAGTGAAGTTTTCTATAAGGTGGGTCTTACTCTTGTAACATTAATAAGAATACAGCTGACACTATCTTATATGTTATAAGATGATGCTGGGGAGCAGGTTGAAATGGAAAATGGAAAATGGAAATGCATATCTTCTCCTTTTCTTTATACAGCATTATAAAAAACTCTTGAAATTAGGAGGGAGTAGGAATACTTCAGGACTTAATATTTAACATATACATGCTGTTTTGAAAGAAATTATTCATCAAATAGAAGTACTCGACCTGCATCTTCCTCTTGGCTGTATCAAGCCTCATAAAGCTTTGATGTCATTGGAGAGATTGTTAATTTCTTTATCAACAACCACCCTGTGCAGTGCTCAAATCCCATATCTAGAAAATTAACAGTGTGTGACAGATGGTTTGTCCCAAGCTCGTCACATCCATTGGTTTATAACAAGGTAAATGGCACCAATTACCATCTGTAATCACTGTTGCTGTCTATAAATTTTCTCTGGTGATTATGGGTAACAGGTCTTCAGAGCCCAACAGCATTTTTAGCAATCTAGTGAAAAAGTCTTTTAAAAGTGTATTATTTTTTTAGATTATAAATATGGAATTGTTCAACGCTTTTAACTTCACTTTCATTATCGTCGTTGTTACCTGGACTCTAATCGTTTTGAAAGTTGTTGCATTGTCAATTTTATGTAAAGTTACAAAAAAGGGGAGACGGCTTAAGAAATGGCTTAGAACAGTCTCAAGCACTGGGCCATTGCCTGCTGTGGGCCGCAACTTGCCTGCTGCCTGGCCACAGATTCCCTCCCAAGCTAATTGCAGAGCCAGTGTTTATTTATTTTTTGAATATGTATCCAAATTTTCCTCCCACCGAGCCAAGTCTCGGTCTGACAGCTACTGCTGTCACAATCATCTTACCACCTGGTTACTGGCAAGATGCTAGTTATATGGCTCTCTTAGGACTGAGTAGCACTGACCCAGCACCACCACTCACAGTTCTTCTCTGACATCTTATGCTCACTTCACCTAGCTTGTATCTTTGGGGTAGATCCCACCAGTACAGACAAGGAGGAGCTACGCAGAGGAGCAGCAGCTACAGCAGTTGTGAGGCAGAGAGAGCCGCAATGTGGGGGCAATGTGGAATTACAAAGTTGCAGACTTGTCTACACAGAAGCTATGTAAGCACACAGACCGGCACCCAGCTAATGTAAGCAGGTATGGCTTTTTCAGGTACTCCTGACTACGCATCTTTGCAGAACCACACTGGTGATCTGAGGGGAGGAGAGGACATTGGTAGGGATGCCACTTGTTGCAGTAAACACTGCTGTCAGGTTCTAAATATTATTTAAAGTGGCACTACAATGCTGTGTCCAGGAACTCCTTGCCGGCTGCTGATATCTTTGGCTATTTTTCTTCTGATTTTAAAGTGTTTTGATTGCTGGGCCAAGATGACATCACTTCCAAATATACACAGCAGTTCAATCAACACAGCAGATGCCAAAATTGTACACTGAGCTGCACGTGCATGGCTCAGTGTATTGTGCGAATAAATAAAAAGATTTTAATGAAAAAGAGATAAAATCCTGCTTGATCATAAATACGATTTTGAGTAAAGGTCATTTTAATGTATAAAATCCCAATGCCACTGAAGCTATAACAGCTTTGCTAACTCTCTGCACAGACTTTAAGCAAGCAGTAGTGACAGCTCTTATGTCAGGATCACCTTTTTACTGCCTGTCACTTTTACTCAACCACCTCCCAGCCTGTCAGAGATTCTTTATTTTCTGTTCTGCACACTACTCTGCATGAAGCTCAAAGGGATCTTGAAACTAAGACAGCAGCAGAAGGGGGGCTATGTTGCCAAAAAACTTTGTCCACCCAGATACCTGGGAGTTTATTCAAAATGTGAAATAATATCATAGTTTTCTCAGATCATAGTATAGTAAGCTCTTCACATTTGATCAAGTGCAGGTAGATCGTATGAGTATTAATTTTTTTAACTCAATGGTAGTCAAAGGTTTTAAATAAATTTACAGCACCCTGATTTCACAAGGGCTGAGAACCACATAAGAAGATAAATTTCCAATTTATACACTAACTGGTTGTAAGATTGAGTGGATTTTAAAAGCGTTATAAAAAAGGCAGGTCAGAGAATAGGTCTCAAAATAGCCAGCAACTGTGGAGCCAAACCATGCAGTCTTAAATTCAAAAGAGATTTTTTTATCACTTTACTTTGTATTTGTTCAGGAAAACCAAGTATAGTTGTATAAACACTGTACCTGTATGTTCCTATTGTACGATGTTCCCATAAAAGCAGCATCAAGTCTACTTACTGAGCTCACCATTGTATGAAACCATTATTCTTGGATTGTAAGTAGACCATTTGTCTTCAATCACAGGCTCATGATGTCTTTTTATGACCTGTAATAATCCTCACAGTGCAATAGCTTGGGGTAAAGTTTAGCAGCAAAGCAAGTGAGTGAAACAACAAGGTAGGAATCATGTCAACATGCATGTGACTTAAATAACTATGTCCCTTAAAATAAGGATGCATAGAGAAAAGAAAAACTGACCATTAATAAAAAATATTTATGTTCCTTTAAGCATATGGCAAGATGTTTAAGAAATAGGTGGTCCTTGACAGGCTTTATGTGCATGCATACTGTCACTGGTAATACCCACAAATGATGCTGCACCTTTATGAACTGAAATCCAATAAAAGGGGCAGGCCAGGGACAGTAAGACAGTAATGCCGTGTACACACAATCGGTTTATCTGATGAAAACAGTCCGATGGACTATTTTCATCGGACAAACCGATCGTGTGTGGGCCCCATCAGTCTTTTTTACCATCGGTGTTAAAAAATAGAATATGTTTAAAAAATTTCCGATGACAAAAATAGATAGTAAATCCGATCGTCTGTGTGGAACTCCATCGGAGAAAAATCCACTGCTCAGAATCATGTAGACGCATTCTCGGAAGCATTGAAATTCATTTTATTCGGCTCCTCTTAGTGTTTTACGTCACCTCGTTTGGCAAGGTGGGAATTTAGTCTGGTAGTGTGTATGCAAGACTGATGAAAGTCAGCTTCATCGGATTTCCGAAGAAAAAATCCATTGAATTTTATTCCATCAGAAATCCGATCGTGTGTACACAGCATATGATGATGCTAAATATCCTCCAGGAAATGAGGCAGACTGACTTTCTGCAGATCCAATGCACACTGCCAGAAAGTCAGTGTGCAGTGAAAACAAAGCATTTCAGTGCTAGTGAGGAGCCTGCACAACTGTGCAAGATTGAAAGACTGAAGGCAAGGTTGGAGATCAGCTTTAACACATCCCTGACACTTAGTTTGCTGGGAATATTGGGCTTTTATAAGGAACTTCCAGTACGGAGACTGGCACTTAGCGTCCCTTGTGTCAGTGGAGGCTGAAGTCTCGTACATTTAAACAGAAAATCCATCTTTTGTTCATCGAAGGCAGAGGCCAGCGGCACATGAGCATAGGCACATCTCTCAAATAATTGAGCATGGGCACATCACTGATAAGAATGTGCACATACGTGGGAGCATATCCAACGTTTCTGGCGTCAGATGGGCTATTTAAGTGACCCTCTTGCTCACGGTCATTGCTGACTGGTCTTCAGCTTTTCCTGTGTCCGGAGTGTATCCTGTATCTGAATTCACGTTGATGACCCGGCTTGCTACTGACCCGATTCTGGATGTGACTTGGATTCATACTACTCCTGAGTGTCCACTTCTGCTGTCCTTCATAACCACTCGAATCATGGTAGAATCCAAAGAAACATGTTGGTAATAGTCTTTGAGTGTAAAAAGATGGGCATCTAACAGCTCAATGCGTTTTGTGGCTAATTTGCCACTCTTCAGGAGCAGTTGCAAGATGGATGTAAACCAAATTTGAATCTAGGCAGAGGCATGGAAGGCTGAGGGCCAGCCTGGAGGAAAATCAGCCCTGATAGCTGAGGCAATGATCCCCATGACACAGATGGAAAGACCAACAAGACAAGGCAATCCTCAAATTAGCCCATCTAGGGCTCCTGTGTATTATAGAAGGGCCGGAGGTGCACAGTGTCCACAGGAAAAACAATCAAGCGATCGTCGAGTCTGATTGGCAGCGTGTTTCATACAAACTCCCAAACCCTGCTCCTATTTAGTGTTTTATCTTGGCCTTTGTTTTTTCCTACCCCTAATTATCATTTTCTATTTATTCATTTTTTCTTTGCTCTAAATGTATTTATTATTTCCCACCTTTTTTGCCCCTCTTTTTAAGCGAAAGTAAATAAAGCCTAGATGCCCAGACCCAATTTAGCAGCATTGTATATGATAGCTTCCTGAATTAATCCTGTAACGGTATTGAAGGATTGAAATCCTTATTCAACCACTTCCATACCAGGCACTTACGCACCTTCCCGCCCAAGCCAATTTTCAGCTTTCAGCACTGTCGCACTTTGAATGACAATTGCGCGGTCATGCTACACTTTACCCAAACAAAATTGGCGTCCTTTTTTCCCCACAAATAGAGCTTTCTTTTGGTGGTATTTGATCACCTCTGCGGTTTTAATTTTTTGCGCAACAACTAATAAAAGATTGAAAATTAAGAAAAAAAAAAAATATATTTTTTTTTCTAACTTTTTTGTAAATAAGTATGTTTTCTCTTTCAATTACGGGCACTTATATGGCGGCACTGATGGGCACTGATGAGGTAGTACTGATGGGCACCGATGAGGTGGCACTGATGGGCACTGATAGGCGGCACTGGTATGCGGCACTGATGGCCACTCATAGGCGGCACTGATGGCCACTCATAGGCGGCACTGATGGCCACTCATAGGCGGCACTGATGGCCACTCATAGACGGCACTGATGGCCACTCATAGACGGCACTGATGGGCACTCATAGGCAGCACAGAATGGCACTCATGGGTGGCACTTATGGGTGGTACTGATGGGTACTTATGGGTGGCACAGATGGGCACTGATAGGTGGGCACTGGGCATGGATTGGCACGGAGGGGTGGCACTGAAGGACACTGTGGGGTGGCACTGATGTACTTTGAGGGGTGGCACTGATGTATATGTTGCCAGTCAGTGCCCATGTGTGGGCACTGACTGGCATCTTTCTTTTTTTTTTTTAACCTGTATTTTTTTTTCGTTTTCTTTGCCCTGCCAGTGTGGGCATCCCTGGTGGTCTAGTGTGGGCATACGAGGGGGGGCTGCACTCATAAACAATCAGCGCAAACCCCCCCTGTCAGGAGAGCCGCCGATCGGCTCTCCTGTACTCGCGTCTGTCAGACGCAAGTGAGGAAGAGCCGTCGGCGGCTCTTCCTGTTTACATCGTGATCAGCCGTGATTGGACACGACTGATCACGTGGTAGCGAGCCTCCGCCGGAGACTCGTTACCGAGATCGGTGATGCAGGGTGTCAGACTGACACCCCGCATCAGCGATCGCCGCGCGCGGCATGAAATCGTGCTGGGCGTTTGAGAACGTCTAGTCACGATTTCATAACCACTTCCCGGCCGTAAATCTGCTATTGGCCGGGCGGGAAGTGGTTAAAAAACATTTTGGAGGAGTCTTGTGAGATTTGAAAATTTGTCATATGGCTAAAATGAATAAATTAAATCTCAGTGTTAACCCTTTGTAAAACTGTCAGTTAATCAGCAGGGTCTGAAATCTAGGAATCCATACATTTGAGCTCTGGTAGTCCTGTGAAAGTGTTAATGTATTCACTGCACTGTGCATTGTGTGTGAGGACTAAAGGGGCACATGCTCCGCAAACATGTTGCCGCTGCTGCGACATTCTCACTGACATCCGGGAAGTGACATCTCCACACTGACAGTGAGTTCCACGGACCTGGAAGTGCTGGAATCTATCTGTGATGGTCAGCCTACAGACTGACCGATGATGGCATCCCTCGTGGACCCACCCGACCAGTTGTCACTGAAGACTACCAGTTTCTGAGCCATTTAAAGATGCTTGCTTTTTAACTACACTTGTTAATATTTGTGATTTTATCTTACCAATAAATTACTATGTACTAACAGCTACACGTATAAGGCACTGGTGTCTTGCCCTGTTATATGGGTTTGAGACAAGCCTTGACCACTTTTAACTAGAGTGTGCATTTTTATTGTCTTATTCTTTTCAATAAATCTCTACACCCAGATGACGGTTCCCGCTTTTGAATTATAATATTTACTGAAGTATGTGTACAAAACACCTGTGGCTGCTCAAATTAGTGAAAGGGGGCATTTGGAGGGGAGGGGGATTGAGTCAAAGCACATCTATTCTTTTTTATACCCCCCCCCAATTGACTGAGGGTAACCAAGCAGTAACCTCTAGTGCTATTGTCATAAGATCCTAGTCAATGCACACACTGCCTGGGGACCTCATACTAATAATTTGTATATACAATCATACACACATACACAATATATATATATATATATATATATATATATATATATATATATATATATATATATATATATATATATATATATATATATATATATATATATATATATAAATCAGCACAGCCGTTAATGTCTAAACCTCTGCCAACAAAAGTGCACCCCTATGTAAAAATGTCCAAATTGGGCCCAAACTGTTAATATTTTGTGTGGCTACCATTATTTTCCAGCACTACCATAACCCTCTTGGGCATGGAGTTCACCAGAGCTTCACAGGTTGCCACTCGAGTCCTCTTCCACTCCTCCATGACGACATCACAGAGCTGGTGGATGTTAGAGACCTTGGGGTAGATTCACATAGAGATCCGACGGTGTATCTACTGATACATCGTCGGATCTGTGAGATCCGACGCTCGGATCTATGCGGCTGATTCCTTGAATCAGGTTCCGCATAGATCTCCCTTAGAGCCGACTGGTGTAAGTGAGTTACACTGTCGGTTCTTAGGCTGCAATCTCCCGCCGTCCGCTAGGTGGCGCTTCTTTTTTTCTACGCGACGAATATGCAAATGAGGAGAACCACTGATTCAGAACCGAACGCCCAGCCGTCGCTTTTTTTTTACGTCGTGTGCGTTCGGCTTTTTCCGGCGGATCGTTACCCCTGCTATATGCGGGGTAAGTGCGGCGGATCCTATGTTAAGTATGGCCGTCGTTCCCGCGTCGAGTTTTGAATTTTTTACGTCGTTTACGTAAGTCGTCCGGGAATACGGCCATACGTTAATTGCGTTAACGTCGAAAACAATGACGTCCTTGCGACGTCATTTAAAGCAATGCACGCTGGGAAATTTAGCCGGCAGCGCATGCGCAGTACGATCGGCGCGGGGACGCGCGTGATTTAAATAGTAAACTCCCCCTAGCCGCGGAATTTGCATTCCGCCGGGGGATTTACGATCCGCCAGGGCTAATTACGAGGCAAGTGCTTTCTGAATACAGCACTTGCCTCAAAAACTGGCGCAGGCGGATCGTAAAAAAGATAGATCACGCGGATCAAAAGATCCGCTGATCTACATGAATCTACCCCCTTGTGTTCCTCCACCTTCTGTTTGAGGATGCTCCACAGATGCAGCACTCATGCAGCCCCAGACCAGGACACTCCCACCACAATGCTTGACTGTAGGCAAGACACACTTGTCTTTGTACTCCTTACCTGTTTGTCACTACACACGCTTGACACCATCTAAACCAAATATGTTTATCTCGGTCTCATCAGACCAGAGAACATGGTTCCAGTAATCCATGTCTTTAGTCTGCTTGTCTTCAGCAAACTGTTTGCTGGCTTTCTTGTGTATCATCTTTAGAAGAGAAATCCTTCTGGGATGACAGCAATGCAGACCAATTTGATGCAGTGTGTGGCGTATGGTCTGAGCACTGACAGGCTGACCCCTCCACACCTTCAACCTCTGCAGCAATGCTGGCAGCACTCATACGTATATTTCCCAAAGACAACCTCTGTGTCAGGATGCATGAATCAGACGTACACAGATGTAAATGAAGAAGAAGGTCTTTATTTAAAAAAAACAAACAGCAAGGTAAAGTCCGTACAAATGATCAACAGCCAGAAGGGTCCTCCGCCGAAGCCAGGGTCGAAAGCCAGGGATGGAAGTCAGCCAAGCCGGAGTAGTAGCCAAAGGGTGGTGAGACGAAGCCAGGGATCAGGAACCAGAAGGAACATCCGTAGGAGCTGGGTCAGTGATCCAAACAGCAGCAAGGTCACAGGAGGCTAGTGAGACAAGGACCGAGCAATGGACTACTGCAGCAGCCGTGTTATATATGAGCTGAGCATCCAGCTCCTCCCAGTGGGAAGGAGGAGCCACAGGATGTAGGGAGTTACAAGAAGCATGACAGTACCTCCCCCTCAAGGGCCCCTCCTCCGCGGCGCAAAAAACGGCTTCTGGGGGAAGCGCGCGCGGAAGGCTCGGAACAGAGCCGGAGCATGAACATCTGTGGAGGGAACCCAGGAACGCTCCTCGGGACCATAGCCGCGCCAGTGGACCAAGAACTGTAACCGACCGCGGACCAAGCGTGAGTCCAGGATATCGCTCACCTCATATTCTTCATGATCGCCCACCTGGACAGGATGAGGCCGAGGCACCGAAGAGGTGAAGGGATTGCATATTAGTGGTTTCAACAGGGAGACGTGAAACACATTGGAAATCCGTATACCAGGAGGAAGCGCAAGGGCATAGGCAATGGGGTTTACCCTGCGGAGTACACGGAAGGGACCAACAAAGCGAGGAGCCAGCTTGGGAGTGGGCACACGGAGGTTGAGATTGCGAGTGGACAACCATACACGGTCCCCGACCTGATAGGAAGGAGCAGCCAACCGTCTGCGATCAGCCTGGAGCTTCTGGCGCTGGGCAGAGACCTCGAGGGACCTCTGGATCTGTACCCATGAAGCACGTAGAGCCGAAAGGTGGTCCTCTACAGCCGGAATATCTTGGGGAGAGAATGACTCCGGTAACACGGCAGGTTGAAACCCATAATTGGCCATGAAGGGAGACGTCCCAGAGGAAGAGTTAACCGACGTGTTCCTGGCAAACTCAGCCCATGGCAGAATGTCAACCTAATTGTCCTGGTGATCGGAGACATAGCAACGAAGGAACTGCTCCAGAGCCTGATTGGATCGCTCTGCGGCCCCATTGGACTGAGGGTGGTAAGCCGAGGAGAAGGAGAGACGAATCCCCAACTGGGAGCAAAAGGTGCACCAGAACCTGAACACAAACTGACCTCCCCGATCCGAAACGATCTCCTTGGGCAAACCGTGCAACCGGAAGACCTCCCTGGCGAATACCGTGGCCAATTCCTGCGCAGTGGGCAATTTCTTAAGTGGAACACATCTTGGAGAACCGATCCACAATCATGAGAATGACCGTATTCCCTCGGGACGCAGGAAGGTCCACAATGAAGTCCAACCCCAGGTGTGACCATGGGCGATCCCCAGTGGTAATGGGCTGTAGAAGTCCCAACGGAAGGTGCCGAGGGGACTTGTTCTGGGCACAAACAGAACATGCCGCTACATATGCGGCAATGTCTGAGCGTAGAGAAGGCCACCAGAACAAATGAGAGACAGCCCAGGACAGCTGATTCTTTCCAGGATGCTCAGCGGTCTTGGAGTTATGGCATGTTCGTAACAGCCGGGTACGCAACTCCTCAGGCACGAAGCATTTGTCGTTGGGTCTCCCAGCGCCAGGTTGAGCCGCCAGAATTTGCTCCCCAAGGGGAGAAGTCAAGCTGGTGCGGATGGCGGCCAAAATCAGATTTGGAGGTATGACCGGAGTCGGTATCGCTTCCTCCCTGGACAGCTCGGAGTACTGACGTGATAAGGGCATCCGCCCTGACGTTCTTAGAACCGGGTAAATAGGAGACCACATAATTAAAACGAGACAGGAACAGAGCCCATCTGGCCTGATGGGGTGTCAATCTCTTGGCCTCTGAGAGGTAAGTCAGATTCTTGTGGTCCATCAGGATGAGAACCGGAACCACCGAACCCTCGAGCAAGTGCCTCCACTCCTTGAGAGCCTGCACGATGGCTAACAACTCTCTGTCACCAATCTGGTAGTTGCACTCTGCGGGAGACAGCTTCCTGGAGTAAAATCCACAGGGAAGCAGGGGACCCTCTGGTGTCCGATGCTGAGACAGAAGGGCGCCTACTCCCGTCTCAGACGCATCCACCTCGAGGACAAAAGACAACCCAGGATTGGGATGAGCCAGTATAGGAGCAGACACAAAGGCAGATTTTAGAGCCTCAAAGGCCCAGGTGGCCTCGACCGGCCAGACCTGGGAACTACAGCCCTTCCTAGTCAAATCCGTGAGAGGCTTGGCCAGCGAGGAGAAGTCTCTGATGAACTTCCGATAATAATTGGCGAAGCCCAAAAAGCGATGCAGGGAACGAAGACCACTGGGCTGGGGCCACTGTAGGACTGCCGAGACCTTCTCAGGGTCTATGGAGAACCCTTCCGCGGAGATGATGTAACCTAGGAAGGTTACCTGGGATCGGTGAAATTCGCATTTCTCAAGCTTACCGAAAAGCTTGTTCTCTCGTAACCGTTTCAACACTCACTTGACATCCAGAATGTGGGCCTCCATAGATTCGGAGTATACCAAGATATCATCCAAATAGACCACCACACACTGCTGCAACAGGTCACGGAAAACATCATTGATACATTCCTGGAAGACTGCAGGCACAACCCAAAGGGCATAACCAGGGATTCATAATGACCGGTGCTGGTGTTGAACGCGGTCTTCCACTCGTCGCCCGCTTTGATCCTTACAAGGTTGTACGCAGCCCTCAGGTCGAGTTTGGTAAAAACCGTTGCTCCCCTGAGGCGGTCAAACAACTCGGAAATTGGCATTCTTAATCGTAATGCTATTTAGGCCCCTATAGTCGATGCAAGGCCTCAATTCTCCGCCCTTTTTCTTTACAAAGAAAAATCCAGCCCCTGCCGGGGAGGAGGATTTGCGAATGTGCCCCCGGGAAAGCGCCTCCTTCACATACTCCTCCATGGCCTCATTCTCCGGAACCGACAACGGATATACCCTGCCACGAGGAGGAATGGTGCCAGGTTGTAGATCTATGGCACAATCGTAAGGGCGGTGCGGAGGCAAGGCAACAGCGCGAACCTTATCGAATACATCCAGGTACTCCTTTGTATTCAGGAGGCAACCCAGAGATCGAGGAGGCACACAACAACTTGACAGGCCCATGGATGCAGCTAGCCCCACACTGTGGGGACCATGAGAGGATCTCAGCCGATCTCCAATTAAAAATCGGATTATACTTTTGGAGCCAGGGGTACCCGAAGACCACCGAAAAGTGTGGAGACGAAATGACCTGAAAACAAGCCGACTCCTTGTGAACGGCCCCAACGGCTATCTCCACAGGAAGGGTCTCATGTGTAACCTGCGACGGTTGGAGGGGTCTGCCATCTATCGCCTCAAGAACCAGCGGGGAAACACGAGCGTGCAGAGGAATGGAGTTTGCGGCAGCAAATTCACTGTCAATGAAAAACCCCCCGGCACCAGAGTCCACCAACGCCTGGGTCGTCACCGAGCCACCGACCCAGGAGAGGACAATGGTGATCAGAGGTTTATCAGTACGGGAAACCGGGGACGAAGAGACACCACCCAAGATCTGTCCCCGACAGGATCTCAGGTGCGAGCGTTTCCCGGACGGTTCGGACATGACAACCGAAAATGCCCACTGAGACCACAGTACATACATCGACCCTCATGTCTCCGGGGTGCCCTCTCCCCCTCAGACAGGCGAGCAAACCCCAGTTGCAAGGGCTCACCCCCAGGTGGGTCAGCCTCAGGGGGCGTGGGAGGAGAGGGAGGCACGGGTGGGACAGCCAACGTAGACGCCAATCTGCAAGGAGGCCTCCGCAGGCGCTCCTTAAAGGAAGGTCTCTCCCTGAGTCTGGTGTCAATTAATATCAGGAAGGAAATGAGAGCCTCGAGCTCCACAGGTAGGTCTTTAGCCGCAATCTCATCATTTAAGGCATCCGAGAGACCATGGGAGAAAGCAGCGACCAGAGCCTCATTATTCCAGCCCACCTCTGCTGCCAGGGTACGAAACTCAATGGCGTATTCGGCTACCGAGCGTGAACCCTGTTTGATGGACATGAGGAGCTTCACAGCAGAGGCAGAGGGAGCCGGCACATCGAAAACCTTCCGAAGAGAAGCAACAAAACCGGAAAAAAATGAAGAAGAAGGTCTCTATTAAAAAAAAAAAAACAGCAAGGTAAAGTCCGTACAAATGATCAACAGCCAGAAGGGTCCTCCGCCGAAGCCAGGGTCAAAAGCCAGGGATGGAAGTCAGCCAAGCCAGAGTAGTAGCCAAAGGGTGGTGAGACGAAGCTGGCGATCAGGCACCAGAAGGAACGTCCGTAGGAGCCGGGTCAGTGATCCAAACAGCAGCAAGGCCACAGGAGGATAGTGAGACAAGGACCGAGCAACGGACTACTGCAGCAGCCATGTTATATATGAGCTGAGCACCCAGCTCCTCCCAGTGGGAAGGAGGAGCCACAGGATGTAGGAAGTTACAAGAAGCACAGGAAACAAGATGCCCGCCAGCACAAGACAGTGATGAGGTGGCTGCAAAGGAGGTAAGACCATGACACTCTGGATATGACACCGAGCATGTGCACTCAACTTCTTTGGTCGACCATGGCAAGGCCTGTTCTGAGAGGAACTTGTCCTGTTAAACCGGTCTGGTCTTGGCCATCATGCTGCAGCTCAGTTTCAAGGTCTTTGCCATCTTTCTGTAGCGCAACAATTCTTTTTTTGAGGTCCTCAGAGTTCTTTGTCATGAGGTGCCGTGTTGAACTTCCTGTGACCAGTATGAGAGAGTGAGAGCTATAACACCAAATTTAACACACCTGCTCCCCATTTACACCTGAGACCTTGTAACACCAACTAGTCACATGACACTGGGGAGGGAAAATGGCTAATTGGGCCCAATTTGGACATTCTAGCTTAGGGATGTACTCACTATTTTTGCCAGTGATTTAGACATTAATGGCTGTGTGCTGAGTTATTTTGAGGGGACAGCAAATTTACACTGTTATACCAGCTGTACACTGTCTATTTTACATTGTAGCAAAGTAATTACTTCAGTGTTTTCACATGAAAAGGTATAATAAAATATTTACAAAAATGTGAGAGGTGTACTCACTTTTGTAAGATACTGTATATATTACACACACATACATATAGATCTACTGTATAGTTCCAGTTTTACTAAGACGCCGTTGAGGGCATGTTCCATATAGCCCATTTGTTCTGCAGGTCTCAGTTCTATTGCAATAAACTGAACTGTGCTCCTCCCTTCTAAGGGCTACCAATTTGTCAGTCTGTAGTGCAAGTTTTCTAGGTTATGGTGGCTAACCTGAATCAATTCAACCGTTTGCTCTCTCTTGCCTCATACATATCTTGGCCTACTAAATTAACAAGTGCAGGGACACTTGCTATTGCCACTTTTGCTGCAAGCTCCTAGTCATAGCACATACTCCCCGCAGTCTTTGTTCGGTGTGACTGGGGGAAAACTCAAATTTTCTGGAGGAGGTTAGCTTTAAATAGCCTATATTCCTCTTTTGACAATTGTCTTAATACACAGAACTGGCACTAGAGTGGGGGAGGCCAGATTGTCCTTATTATCTTTGGTACCAAAGGCTTTGCTATAGAAGCGAAATGTGTATATAACATTTTTAATATTTGGTTTGCACAATAGGAAGTGTAAACTTTGAGGGGACGTTCATCAAGACTTGTGGTCATTATTAGCAGGAGAAAATAAAGGTCTCTAGAAAAGGATCCTGTTGGTTAAATTATTTTTTGACAGCCCTTTACCTGTCAATAAGCCTAATGTTAATAGATCAGCAGTCTCTGCTTGTATTTCAATTAACAATCAAGCACATAGTTCTTCTCCTCCTCTCCTTGATAGTACAAGTCTTCATTTAAAACCGATCCTGGCAAGCAATGTTTTCCCTACACACAGCTTTGGCAAGCTAGATCCCAGCTGCTTCACTCCTACTCCTGCCTACCTCACATAATTAAGATAGTTATTATTCTTTCCCTGACCTCCTCTGTGTAGCTAATGAGACTAGTGGTGTGATTGTACAGCCTTATTAGACTTTTGTGCCATATTGCACGGATATTGTGATTAAAACACAGATGTTTTCAACTATAAAAATACCTGAGTATTCTGGTCCTTTGACTACTTAAACGATTGGATATACTTTCACGCCTTTTGCACATACAGTGTTCAGGTACTGCATTTGTACACCCAAGCTCTGTTCATTTTGTTTAAATATTAAGCATTATCTACACATACAGATGCTTAGTTTGTAGGAAACAGAAGCAAACCCCTTGGTTTTAGACTTTAAAGGCAAATTGGACCACAATAGAATATTTAAAAAGCCTATTTTATTATACATAGAAAAAACATAAAAATAAATATTTCCACATAAATGGACATGATTAAAAATGTGTATTCACATCTTGTACACAGTACGGCTTACCATGACCACTTGAAGTAAAATACATTTATTGTGTAGTAACGAATAAGTGAGTCCCTGTGCATCAACTTGTTTTGCTGATTCACTTCCTCAGGACACACAGAAGCATGACACGATGAAACAGGCCTCATTTGTCTGAATGTGAGCATACACACAAAGTACTCCCTGGGCGGGCACCGGAGCAATAGCGCAAGGCAAATAGTCTGACCCCCATGTGGTCAAATATATTCAAAAAGTTGCTAATGGAAATGTATATTTAAGGATTCCCATAAATTCAGATGGCCAAGCATAGAAGGAAATAGATGGCTGCACAAGAAATAGAGTAACCATTTGGATAGCTAATAATTGATGGAACAGGCACAGAGTTCAAGTCCATTGATAATACATTCCTGACTGCCACGTCAAACACAAAAGGAATAGGGTAAGGCACTTTTAACAAACCTTAAGGCCAATATCTGCAGTCTGGAACCTGTAACCCAAGGTTCTGTGTGTCCTGAGGAATCGAATCAGCGAAACATTTTAACACAGAGATACTTACTTATCCATTACTATGCAATAGAATAAATAAAAATACAATTGCCCATGGTACGCCAAACTTTGTACAAGATGTGAATATATGTTTTTAAGCATGTCCATTTATGTGGAAATATCTATTTTTACATTTTGCATGTATAATGAAAGCTTTTTTTAATACTCTGTTTTGGTCCAATTTGCCTTTAAAGTTTGATCCAAGGGGTTTGCTTTTGTGTTAAAGGCTTACTTTACAGCGGTTTCCTTTTATTATTATTTATTTTATTTACTAGCATCATGCACTTAAACTTGCTAGAACGTTTGATTTGATTAGTCGGTTTATTACCACAGGAGTTTATATAATCGACAAAAGTCTTCCAACATTCCTGTTGAACAGACAGTGACCTGATGATCAACTTCTGTTGAACAGAGATGTCCACACATGGGTAAAAATTTGGCCCATTTGAACCAGAAAACATTTGATCCATCTATGATCAGCTTAGATTTTCGGCAGATTTTTATCTTCAGATTTACCAGAACCATGTAGCACAAGGACCTGCCTGATTTCATACAAATTGCAACTCTAATGCTATATACTGTAAAACTGAATAATACAGAAATATTTTAAAAATAATAAAATACATGTTTCTGAAGTTGAATGCCAAAGTATAAATTGTTCCTGCTAAGGGAATAGACTTGCATCTAATAGTTTTGTAAAGAGTGAGAACCGAGAAAATGTTGACATTGTTCATGAAAGAAATGATCCTACACATTACAATTAACACAGTAGTAATAATGTAATAGCATTATAGTGGGTTCTCTCTTTTACATTAGTATTTAAATGAATATCTTAATTTAACAGCTTTGTAATAGCTTAGGTAAGGATCCTATTGAGGACAAATATTTGAGGTCTAATATATACATTTTTACACTGCTTTTATGTTTACTTTATTAATTTGCTCTCTTGTATACTAAAAACGAACATTCCAACAAGCTTATGCCTAAATGGTACCCTAACTTAAAACACAAACTCAAGTCCTCATAATAATCCTATATAATCCAAAATAATATAGTTTATCAATATTTAGGAGACAAAGCAATCCGTTCATTGATTTACTCAACTTATCAGCAAAGTGTATAGGCACATTTTGCTACAGACATTTTCCTAGTTATAAACTGCCTGGAATCAAAGTTCATTGACCATTTTTGACTTTATTGTAAATAAAAAGCATTGAAAGGACTGTACATATGTTATGAAATACAACTGATAGAAATGTGTACCTGCAAGTACAATATAAAGTGTATTGGATCAACTTGAGTTTACATTAGAATGTCTTTAAATATTTAATGCAATGTATAAGTTGAGCATAGGTAAAACGGAATCAAAGTAGAAAGAGGAGTCTAAGTAAATGTTATTTTCCCACTGCAAATATTTAAATAACTAGGTAGAAAGCCCTTCACAGCTATTTTAGCTTTATATTGTTATTCAAATGACTTCAGGAATGCAGGATTCTCTCTTTTGCTTTTACCATCCATAGATAAAAGAATACATCTCATAAAAGAGAAATAGCTTCCCCTTTTTGCTTCCAACGAAACCGACCATGTGTTACTATTTCTGTCATATCATTATACCACAAAAGCACGAAAGCCCTTTAGTGATCAAAGGATTCGTCATACAAGTGAACTGGTAGTATAGCCTGCAGATATTTTTAATTGCCTTTCAGTAATTAGCTTGCTGTATACATTAAATGTTGGCTAGGTAGATCAGATGCGTATCACAACAAAGATTTTTTTTTTTTTAAAGTTCATAACTGTCAAACTATATCCACAAATACAACACACCTACTGTACAAACTTTATTTATGTGAGAAACAATAAGTAGGCTGGCATCTTAAAATGTATCCAAAAGAACACATATCTGTTTTAACATGCCTGTAACTTTGACACGTTTTGGCAATTTGGCTTCTTTTGGGATACAAACTTCTATAACACCTCTCCGTTTTAGGAAGGCTATCAATAAGTGATATCGGTCATAATTGCATGCTCATAGGAAACACTCATGAATGTGCCTGATGTGTTTGTGATGGTGCTGGAAAGACAGAAGTGAAAATTGGTTTCAATGGATTGATCGCAGACTGTAAATTCTCGGATGTGAACAAAGGAGCACATGGTACAAACGTTCATCTTGCTTTAAGGACTTTTTGAAACATTTAAGGATTAAGAGCATATGTAGCCAACACATTTTGGGTGGGAAAAGCCTCCTCCATCTTTAAGGCTTCAGCAGGTGATGAAGCCATTTGCCTTTAGGAGATGCTAGTCAACCCTTAACACACATCAATTTGTACATTTAGTGATTTTAGTGCTTTAATCATCAGCTGCTCAACCCCCGAAAAAATACATTGGATGTATCGGATGTTCTTTACCATTAAATGCTTTCAAAAGTCCTTTCAGGGAGATAAACTTTTGCACCAGGTGCTTCTTTGTACAAATCCAAGAATACACCCATGAATATGAATTGGAGCACCCATTAACAGAAATAACCTTTTAGCTGTTGACATTTAACTACACATGTACTGACAAGGGAAACAAGCGTATTGAGCAAACAATACAAGGATTAATGCACATTAATCCATAACAAACAATAAGAATAACCTTTTCCTAAAAACACACCTAAACCTTCAGTTTAAATCAGCTAAACACATTCCAAAACAATAGATGTAAAAAGGCCTTACAATGTGTTTTTATTCTAAAGCCTAGTGCACATAGTATTTTTTATTTTTTTTTCCAACCCAGCAAGGCTGAACGAATAAAAAAACTGAAAGCTCAGGAGGAGCCGATGAACTGTGCAACAATGGTACAGCAATCTCCTATGCTGTTCAGCCACTCTGCCAGAACACTCTGGTCAGCGCTCTCAGCTGTTGGCCGAGAATGCTGATTGGCAGCCTTTTTTTGGTCATGCCCCTTAGACGGAATCTGCAGTACACATGGGCTGAAAGTTGGCTGGTTTCTATTGAACCACCCCACATTTGGCCTGAGTGTACTAGGCTTAAAGCTGCTACTGTACATCCTAAATTAAAAAGCCTGCATGCATGCCCACTGACACTATGCAGCCTATTTAAACCTAAACGCTGCACTAGCCCTTTTCTGAATGGTCTTCATTCTTGTTCCTGTTATCCAGTTTCTGATATGAATGTTGATCCTATTAATGACCTGCATTCTTTCTGACCCTGTTCTCCAATTATCCTTATCTGCTCTTGTTCGCCGTCTTCCTTTGCTACCAACCTCGGCATGAACTACTGACCATGCTTTTGTCTAGTGAATCTGTAGCTCCCTGCCCAATTGTTGCTGACTTCTCCCTGTTCCTGAGTCTGCTTGCATCTTTTCACTCTGCTATAACTAAACCAAATTTGGGGCTCGACTCCACCCTTAAATGGACTTGGCATTTCTACGTTACATCGTCAGCTTTTGCTCATCAGATACCAGTGCTTCCAAGTTTAAAGCATCTAGGCCTTGGCACTTTTGTCTTTCTTTCGCCCATGCAGACCCCATCTCAATGTCCAGGGGTGCTCGGATGGCAGCTATGCAAGGGACCACCCTCCATATCAGAGTCTGCATAATGGTAACACCACATCTGCTCTCTGTTAGCAGCTGCACTGTGCTCTATGTGGGGAGGAAGTGTAGAAATCCAACAGACTACCTACTAAGGCTGACCATACACTGTGTGAATTTCTTTCCTGCAACCATCAGCAATGGTCTTCTCCCACTGGGGGGGGGAGGCTATAGTCGCTAGCGATAATTGTAAGAGAAGGCCGGTTGCACCCAAGTTGATTGATTAATAAACTTGGTACATTCAGCCTTCCTATTATGGTTAACACTGATGCGAGTTAGAGATTGTGCACGTTCAGATGAACTCGCACAATTTCAAACTGGAAAAGCAGTCCAACGTCAGGGGGCAATTTGACAGACATCTGTGTGGGTTCCTGCACAGATGCCTATTCGAATCACCCCTAAAGCCATCAAAAGCAGTACAGTAACTACTTTTGGGAATCGGTGCGGCGCCTCACCTATTCAGACGTGCCATTGCCGGCAATAGCTGCTGATTTGCCATGTGATTTGACATGTCAAATCGCAAGCCAAATCAGCCCAATGTGAATGTGGGCTAATGGTTCTAACCATCTATGGCTGACCTAAGTTAGAACTAAAAGTTCTCCACTAACTCAGCAGGGGGTATATTGGCCATCTTTAAAGATATCACTACATCCACTTAGGGAGAAACATTTTTATTCTGCAACATCCTGGCATGAAACTGGCTATTCTACTTGAAAGCAAACTAATAAGACTTTGCGCACCCTTTTTGTTTTTATACACCTGGCATCCATGTAGGGTGGATTTGGCTGTGAATAGCCACAGATAAGAATGAAAAATAATCCACTGAAGGCCTAGTCAGGAGGGTTTGGTGTTCTGTATTAACCACTTGACCACTGGGCACTTAAACCCCCTTCCTAACCAGACCAATTTTCAGCTTTTCGGTGCTCTCACAATTTGAATGACAATTACTCAGTCATACAACATTGTACCCATTTGAAATTTTTGTCCTTTTTTTCCACACAAATAGAGCTTTCTTTTAGTGGTATTTGATCACCTCTGGGTTTTTTATTTTTTGCGCTATAAAAGAAAAACGACTGAAAACTCTAAAAATAAAAAAATCTTGTTTCTGTCATATTAGCGAGTTATTTCTCACACACAGCATATGCATACTACAAATTACACCCCAAAACACATTCTGCTATGCCCCATGTGTGAGACTTTTACACAGCATGGCCACATACAGAGGCCCAACATGCAGGGAACGCCATCAGGCGTTCTGGAGCACCCAGACCAATTCTGACATTTCTCTCCTACATGGAAAAATCATCATTTATTTGCTAGAAAATTACATAGAACCCCAAAACATTATATATGCTTTTTTAGCAAAGACCCTAGAGAATACAATGGCGGCGGTTACAACTTTTTATCTCGCATGGTATTTTCGTAGAAATTTTTTAAACGCGTGTTTTAAAAAAAAAACAGTTTTGTGCTAAAAAAAAAAAAAAAAACAGTAAAGTTAGCCCAATTTTTTTTCATAATATGAAAGATGAAGTTACGCCGAGTAAATAGATACCCAACATGTCGCCCTTCAAAATTGCGCACAATGATGGAATGGCGCCAAACTTCGCTACTTAAAAATCCCCATAGGCGACGCTTTAATTACTTTTATTGGTTACATGTTTTTAGTTACAGAGGAGGTCTAGGGCCAAAATGATTGCTCTCGCTCTAACGTTCGCAGAGATACCTCACATGTGTAGCCTGAACACCGTTTTCATATGTGGGCGGGACTTACGTATACGTTCGCTTCTGCATGCGAGCACATGGGGACAGGGGTGCTTTAAAAAAATGGGTATTGCAGAGTATTTGGGTATTGCAGAGTATTTGGGTATTGCAGAGTATCGTGCAGGGTATTGGGGTATTGCAGAGTATCGCGCAGGGTATTGGGGTATTGCAGAGTATTGCGCAGGGTATTGAAAAGTATTGCGCAGTGTATTGGGGTACTGCAGGGTATTGGGGTACTGCAGGGTATCGCGCAGGGTATCGCGCAGGGTATTGGGGTATTGCAGAGTATTGCACAGGGTATTGCACAGTATTGGGGTACTGCAGGGTACTTCAGGGTATTGGGGTACTGCAGGGTACTGGGGTACTGCAGGGTACTGGGGTACTGCAGAGTATTGGGGTACTGCAGGGTACTGGGGTACTGCAGGGTACTGGGGTATTGCAGGGTACTGGGGTACTGCAGGGTACTGGGGTATTGCAGGGTACTGGGGTATTGCAGGATACTGGGGTACTGCAGGGTACTGGGGTATTGCAGGGTACTGGGGTATTGCAGAGTATTGGGGTACTGCAGGGTACTGGGGTATTGCAGGGTACTGGGGTACTGCAGTGTACTGGAGTATTACAGGGTACTGGGGTATTGCAGGGTACTGGGGGATTGCAGAGCTGGGATGGATGGAGGGATGGCTGGATCTGTGACTGCATTTGTCACAGATCCAGCCACAGCTCAGCTGCTGACACCCCGCTCCCCCCCTCTCCTCGCACACTGTACCGAACGGTACAGAGAGGAGACGCAGGAGAGGGAGGAACCGGCGTCATCAAATGACACCGGTTTGTTTACAAGTGATCGCGCCGTCATTTGACGGCGCGATCACGTGGTAAATGGCCGCTATCAGCGGCAATTTACCGTGATCCGTGATGCGCCGGGTCTTCTAGACCCGGCGAGCACGGACACTTCCGCGAGCGCGTCCCAGGGGACGCGCAATCGTGGAAGTGAAGGACGGCGTCCCAGGGACGTCGTCCCAAGATAACCCCGCCGCGCTGTAGCAGTATTTTTGCTATAGCACGGTGGGAAAGTGGTTAAAGTGTGTGAGAAACAGTCAGTAAACGCCATGCTAAATAACCAGTTGTGGACACTGGCCATGTTACACATGCCCAAAAAATCTTCATCGAAGTTCACAGCGTATATGTAGTATGCCTTGTCCTCCTGCCTACCCTGCAGTGTTGGTCGATTCCAGCTGTTAGAATGACAGCCAGGAGTTGCTTGATGTAAATAAAGCAACTATTTTAGCTGATGATGCCCAAATAAAGACAGATGCAATGGGGTTGATTTACTAAAAAGAAAAATTGACGGTTCACTTTACAGGGGATATTACACTTTGCGAAGGAATTATCCCAGAGTGAATGAGATGAAAATCCAATGAGACTACAATCATCCAATCATATGCAGCAAAAATTTAAAAAAATCTTCTCCTCGCACGCGATTGTGTATTTTGTAAACTTTAAAAATGCACCACATTCACTAAGATCTGGGGAAAATCTTCTTTAGAAGTGTAACTTTCCTAGCAAATTGAACAGCCTGATTGCCTTCAGTACACGTACAATAATTCTACTGTGTACAAACTGTTACAATGCAAGATAGAAAGATACAAAGTAACCTTGTTACTTTTGCATTTAATCCATTTCATAGTCTGAAGATCACAGAAATTAGCTTTCATTTGCATATGATGAAGTTTTTTTATTTTTATTTAATATAGCGTGTTTCTTTTGAACTTTTCAATCTGTCTTACCCTAATCAGCTCTAATAACTAATTCTGACCCTTCTCCCCATAATTATTTTCCTGCTGATTTTTGTATTTCTATTTTTAAAACCATAAATATATTTAAACTTTCGATTTTTGTTCTTAATTTTTTTTGGAGTTGGATGGATAGAAGAGGGCTCTTTTAATTTGTAACTTTGCAATGCTTTGTTCTAGAATCAGAATTTCAGTATAATTTTTTAAACATGGCAAATTACAGAATAAAATGCATACTTTTTATATACAGAAACATTATGTATATATTTTTATCTAACATTAATCAAATTAGAAAAGTGTTTTTGTATTGCTTTTTTCTCTATCAATTGCACAAAAACAAATCATTTTTGCAATACAATATCACCAAAGAAAGTCTTGCTTGATTTATTTTCTTTTTATTCAGTTCCCAACAGCAGTACTGAATGTCTGACTTTTCATTTTATCTTGTATAATAGTAGGACACAAGTACTAAGGATAATGTGAATAGCATCTGGAGAGAAAAGATTTTAATTTGGACTCTAATAATATACAAATACTTTCCAATATTAATGGCTGATTTTATGGTACAATTGTACTTACCAAACTTTGCCAACTACGGTTAGTAAACTATGCTATTGACGTTTCTGGTTGCTATACAACTCTAAGATCAGGCCCGGACTGGCCATAGGGCATACCGGGCAAATGCTCGGTGGGCCGCGGCGGCCCGTGGGCCGGCGGTTGTGGCCCTTGACAGCCCACTGGCCGGTTCCGGCCCGAGAACGGCCCCCGACGGGCTGCGGGCCGCATGTCACATCTCCCAGGGGTGTACAACACAGCGCCAGATAGAGAGAGATGAGCTGGGCGTATCAAAGCCAGCTATGACACTTCTCCCCTCCCCTTGCTGCCCACACGACTATTTAGAGGAGAGGATCTGCTTCTACTCCTCCCCCTCCTCTCCTCCTCGGTCTGCCCCGCTCACTCTCCCCGACAGACACTGTTCTGCTATCACCACTGTGCCATGCCATCAAATGCAGTCACTGTGCCATGTCATCAAACACAGCCACTGTGCCATCAATTGTCACCACTCTGCCATGCCATCAAACACAGCCACTGTGCCATCAATTGTCACCACTGTGCCATGCCAACAAACGCAGCCACTGTGCCATCAATTGTCACCACTGTGCCATGTCATCAAACGCAGCCACTGTGCCATGCCATCAAACGCAGCCACTGTGCCATGCCATCAAATGCAGCCACTGTGCCATGCCATCAAACGCAGCCACTGTGCCATCAATTGTCAACACTGTGCCATGCCATCAAACGCAGCCACTGTGCCATGCCATCAAACGCAGCCACTGTGCCATGCCATCAAACGCAGCCACTGTGCCATCAATTGTCAACACTGTGCCATGCCATCAAACGCAGCCACTGTGCCATGCCATCAAACGCAGCTGCTGTGCCCTTTAATTGTCGCCAATGTGCCCATTGTCGCCACTGTGCCCACATTATTGCCACTGTGCCCATTGTCGCGGCTGAGCCAGAAGGGGCTCTATAGACGCACCGCCACTGTCTATCTATCTATTTATCTTTAGTTATCTTTATCTATCTATCTATCTATCTATCTTTCTATCTATCTATCTTTCTATCTATCTATCTTTCTATCTATCTTCCTTCTCTTCTTTCTTTCTAGCTTTATCTACCTTTTCTTTCTTTCTCTATCTTCCTTTCTTCCCTTCTTTCTTCCCTTCTTTCTTTCTTTCTTTCTTTCTTTCTTTCTTTCTCTATCTATCTTCCCTTCTTTCTTTCTATATCCATCTTCCTTCCTTCCATCCCTTCTTTCTCTATCTATCTATCTATCTATCTATCTATCTATCTATCTATCTATCTATCTATCTATCTATCTATCTTCCCTTCTTTCTTTCTATCTGTATCCATCTTCCTTCCTTCCCTTCTTTCTTTCTTTCTATCTTTATCTATCTTTCTTTCTTTATATATCTTCCTTTGTTTCTATCTATCTTCCTCCCTCCCCTTCTTTCTATATGTATCTATCTTTATCTATCTTCCTTCCTTCTCTTTTTTCTTCCTATTTGTATCTATCTTTCTTTCTTTATATATCTTCCTTTCTATATTTATCTATCGTTATTTCTTTATCTATCTATCTTCCTTCCCTTCTTTCTTTCTATCTTTATCTATCTTTCTTTCTTTATCTATCGCCCTTCCTTTCTATCTATCTATATCTACTATCTATCTATCTTCCTTCCTTCCCTTCTTTCATTCCATCTTTATCTATCTTTTTTCTTTATCTATTTTCCTTCCTTCCCCTCTTTCTATTTGTATCTATCGTTTTTCTTTATCTATCTTCATTCCTATCTATCTATCTATCTATCTATCTATCTATCTATCTATCTATCCGTCTTCCTTTCTTTCTATCTTTATATTTCTATCTATATCTATCTTTCTTTGTATCTTTCTTTCTTTCTCTCTCTGTCTATATTTCTTTATCTCACCCCACATCCCATCATTAACCCCCGCCCCCCCCCCCCCCCCCCTGGGCTGCTCAGTCTAAAATGCCCAGGCCTATTTTTTGTCCCAGTCCAGGCCTGTCCAAGATGCTTTGTTGCAATTTTAATATGCAACACAGATGCCATATTATGATGTACCATGTTATTCTCACCCTATTAAACACACATTTTGTACTAATAAATATTACAATATATGACTTTATGCCCAAGACACTATTAGGTGATTATTCCAAATTGTGGGTGTTTCAGGTATGACTTTGAATGCGCTATATTGCAATCAAAAAACAAGAAAGTTATTAAGCGCTAAAATTGGCAGTCATTGAGGGATATATATATATATATATATATATATATATATATATATATATATATATATATATACATATATATATATGGTCTTGTCATAAATTATGTAAGAAAATGACCAGACCACAGTGCAGTTGCCAACTTCTGGAGAAAAGTAAACAAAATTGAGCAACAAAAGCAGCGCTTGATGGGACCAGTAACAAAACAACTTTTGGCAATTGTGGTGCTTAATATAGTTCATTTATTGGATGCACACTTGAGTTAAAAGACAACTGTCAGATGAAAATGATGTAGTTAAAATCAAACAAAATAAAACTCATGGATGAAGTCCTCTGAAATAAAATGTAAGCGATACTGCCACACTTCCTGATGACAAGGGTTTAACATGAGTATACTCCATAGTGCCGATAATAACCAGATGGCTGAATGGCTCAATACACAGAGAAAACCAAAGTGGAGAGACATATCTCTCTGAGATACAGCTGCTGGTTGGTGTTAGGTGTAAAACTCACTGTGCTGGAAGGTGTACTGTAGTCAAAGCTGCTAGGTGTTGACAGTCAAGCAGACTGGTATAACGGGCTACAACCCGGCGTCCTGGATGGCACTCTAAGTGATGTGTCAGGTGTAAAACAGTGTGATGTGGTAGGTGTACTGTAGTCCTTTTCTCTGTGTATTGAGCCATCCAGCCATCCGGTTATGATCGGGTCTATGGAGTACACTGATGATGTTAACCCCTTGTCATCGGGAACTGTAGCGGTATCGCTTACATTTTATTTTGGAGTACTTCAACCATGAGAATGAGTTTTAGTTTGTTTGATTTTAACTACATCATTTTCATCTGAGAGTTGTCTTTGAACTCAAGTGTACATCCAATAAATGAACTACTGGTATATTAAGCACCACAATTGCCAAAAGTTCTTTTGTTACTGGTCCCTTTGAGCGCTGCTTTTGTTGCTCTATATTGCAATCAACTAGCATTAAACAAGCATTATAATAATATTTCCATGAAAATGTATACTGCCCACTACCCCAGGCAGGAATATTCATGCCTTAGTTATAAGTACACCTCCCTTATGCCCCGGAAACACGATCCAAAAATCAGACGACAGATCGTCCAACTTTTTTTGCTTTCTAGTCACAAGTAGAAAATGAATAGGTTACTAAAGTCACAAAAATTCTCTGAATTGTCATGATCGGCTCTCAAAAGCTCTGTACCAACGATCCGATTATCGTAGATCGCGACCAAAGCGGTATTTTTCGTCCGATTTTCGGATTGTGTATTTTACTGACCATTACTCTGTTCAGCAAATTCTAACCTCCCCATCTAAAACTATATAACTTCCATCCAGCAATTTACAGCCTTTAGCCAGCAGTAAAGACCTCCATCAACTGCACGTTTAGTCCATCTACAATTACCCACATTCTTTCCCTAGCCGGTGTTACCCTATTGCGTGCCTATATGAAGTTTTTCAATATCTGTTACATCCAACCCAGCCATTAGCCTTGACATATGCTTTAAAAAGTAAATTATTAAAACTGCCACCCTTTAATCAAGTATTGATTAGGAAAATCAATAATATTGTAAATACAGAGTAAATATCCAAACCTCTCTTTATATTTGCTTTTTGTAATCTCCTTATTTTAATCTCCCTTGTAATCTACAGTTGCATTCAGACTAGCAGAAGCAGCAGAGTGAGCAGTTAGGGTTTTACTGCATTGCATGGTCTGTTGGTCTAACACAGTTTACATGTCTACAATAGCGCAGAGCATAGAACAATTTCAGCAATGTGTTGATGCATTTTTTTGTAATTGAAAGGCTTTGAGCAAGAAAGGTAACTAAGGAAGCAAAAATTCAACAGGGATTTATTTTCTTGGACACCCATCAGAAGGATGAGTGCCTTTGACATGATTTCTATTGGACTGTGTCCATGGAGGATACAACTATAACAGCAAAAACAAAATGTTATGCCCCATACACAAGATCGGAAAATCTGATGGACTTTTTCCATCTGATTTTCCGATCGTGTGTAGCCCCATCGGAATTTTTTCATCGGAAATTCCGAGCTTAGATATAGAACATGTTCTATTTTTTTCCGATGTAATTCCGTCGGAATTCTGCAGTGATTTGGCCGGACAAAAGCCTGAATGCGCGTACGCGCCATTAGGCTGGGTTCACACCATTGCGCAATTGCAGAAGATATTGACCAGCTCTCTACGGAGCCGGTTCACATATCTCCGCGGCAGGTCAGAAAAACACTGTGCATCTTTTGGCCCATTTCAGGGTGCGAATTCAGCCCACAATTTGGGCTAAAAACAGACCAGAAACAGTGAACCAGCACGCACCAGACCCTTGCTGTGAGACAGATCCGTCTCAGGTGTGTACCAAGCCTTAATGGATGAGAGCATCCCAGGTTAGTGCAAGTCCAGTAAAAGAATAATTTTCTTCATGAAAGGCCCAAAATGTCAGTTTATGGTTACATCATAATCATTACTTGCGCTACCATAAAATTGTCTTTTTAGTATAATCCTGTATTGTAGCCAGCTTCCAAGCCTTGATGATGGGAGAGTCTTGAACCCCTTTAATGCCTCATTTACACGATCGGAATTTCCAATGGAAAAAGTCCGACTGACTTTTTCCATCTAAAATTCCGACCGTGTGTATGCCCCATCGGAGTTATTCCATCGGACATTTCAATGAATGCCATTGGAGTTTACATAGAGAACATGTTCTCTTTTCCTCCGATGGAATTCCATCGGAATTCCGATGTGGATTTGGTCGGACAAATGTCCGATCATGTGTACAGGGCATAATGGGTTGGATTTGTCTTCTGGCATTTTTTAAAGGTTAATAAGCTTTTACTGGCATTGCACCAACCTGCAATGCTCTCTTGTTTTTAAATTTTTCTTACACGTTTACAGGGACCTACAGGAATACCACACATAACAGAGAGCTGCCATTCTGTATCTGGAGATTAAACAGGTTTATCTCCATTTTTATCTAGCACTCCTTAGGCCCCGTACACTTACCGATTTGAACAGATCTGTCTGCTGGGATGTATTGGTTTGATCGTGTACACACGATCAAACCAAAATCCCCGCCGGCAGACAGCGCGCTGACGTGGCGGTGACGTGGTGGTGACGTCACTGCACCAGGAAGTAAAACACTTCCGCACATGTGTCGAATCCATTCGACGCATGTGCGAGCAGATATGTCTGCTGATTAGCGTACTAACCAGCAGACATATCGGGCGGACGGATTCCCAGCAGACAGATTTTAAAGCATGCTTTAAAATCTGTCGGCTGGCCAAATCCGTCTGCTCGCCCGTACACGATCAAATCTGTCTGCTGAGACGGTCTGTCAGACCGTTTCCAGCAGACAGATTTGATTGTGTGTATGCGGCCTAACACTCTTTTTGCAACTATAGGAGTAAGGCAGGAAGGACGGACAATTCATCTTTATGAACACACATGCTGCATTAAAAACAAAAAAAAAAACTTTGCTTCAGTGGCTTATAACCCTTTAAAAAATATCCCCATGTAAGAACTTTCAACTATTCAGGATAGAAGAAGTTATTTTTCAAAGTCAGTTTCATAAAACTTGCTAAATCAATAGCAGTGCTGAAAAAAAAAAAGAAAAAATACTTTCGTATTTTACCATCATGTTCCCAGTTATAGCATAAACAATCAAGAACAAAATATTACTTTGCAAGAGCTTTTGTAATATATTGTAAATCCTTATTCCTGATTTGAATGCCTAGTTTCTAAAAAAATCGTTATCAAAATAATAACAAAATGTGTTTTGTCCTTACCTGTGCAGGAATAGTCATCAATTTTGATGTACCCAGTTTGGCAAATGCACATAAAAGATCCTGGAGTATTAACACACACAGTGTTTTCTCGACAGTAGTGACGTCCTTCGGCACATTCATCAATATCTAGATAGGCAAAGGAAACGGGACAAAAGATTAGTTATATAATCCTGGAGCTCTTGTGCTTTTATTTAAACATTATTATGTGCTAAACAGTAATTTTAGGCAACAAGTTAAACCAATCAACAAGTGACTAATGATAGCCACCAAACATTGTAGCAGTGCCAGATCTCAAAATTCCCCTCAGCTTACAGTAAGCTAAATTATCAGCAATCCCCTGCAGTAAAAATTGAGAAAGCGTGCACCTGAGTACTCCAGCAGAATGTTGGCGAAATTACAGACAGAGTGGCTCCCTAATACATATCCTATGGTACTGTAAGATGATCAGATCATACTGCAGCCAAGTCTTAAAAATAATCTTGGAATTTACCCAGATACCTATAGCCCCCTCTGCAGAATTGGCTCTTCTTTATATTAACAGTCCTAAAATCAGTCAGAATGCTTATCATACATATTCTATTCTGCTTTCTGCCAAACTTAACCTCATGGGACATTGGTGATCATACCCAAATCGGTCCGATATACTGCATATAGAGATCTCAACCACAATTATTCACTTGAACTTGTTTGCTTTGGAAAAAACGACTTGTTTAAATGTAATTCCTAGGTCAACCTTGGAGTTCTTACCAGCTATACAAGGGCTATACAAGGGTTAAGTACTGATAAAATGCCTTAAGCTTGTTATTCTCACTTATAGTCCTCACTGTTACAAAGTGACACACTACAGCATTTAAATTGATCATCAAAATTCTTTGACCAGTACCAGAATTCCAGTTCTTTTGTTTCTCTCCAACATATCGCTCTGATGTTTAGTATATAGGTTTTGTACAATGATTCCTTCCAGCATGTTAACTCTTTGAAAGTGTGGTGCCTTTAACTAGAAGACTTGAGCACTTTTTATTGTTTGATCTCTTACAGTATATACAACCTCTTTAAACTTCAGTAAAAATTATTGGAATTCAAAATCCAAAAAGTATCTCAAATAGTCACAGTGTGTGCATTGCCTTACGCTTGTAATGCATGTATTGTTTTCTGCATCACCAATTAAATTCAGACTTCCACGTTTATGGGAAATGTCTTAGTGCTGACTTACACTTTTAGATGTACTGTACATCAGGCTCTTTGTATGTGAGAGTCAGGAAGGAGCCTGGGGTAGGGGGTTTATGTATCAGAATGCTGAAAAAGGGTATTAAGGGTAATTCTATGTATAGTGGTCCACTACTGCCATACATGGATAAAAATAATTCACTGAGCAGGTAGGTTGTGCCGTGCATGTGAATCTCAAGTTTTTTTTGCAGTTATGTTTCTTTTTCTCAACCCCTATTTACTTTATTAGTGTTACACTCTCCTGACACCCTCCCAAGGAGGCCTGAACAGATAGAAACAAAGCAGATTAGGGACAGAAGTATAAGACTTGAGAGAAATGGCATACTTTGCAAAATAAGTAACTGCACTCATTTTCAGTGGCAAGAGTATTAACTTATATGAGGCCCCAGAGCATAGTCGCTATAGTCTCTCAGCTTTTAAGCCTTCATGTCTGAAATAATCTAAAATAATTCTATAAAATGAAAGAACACTGAACCTGCTAGGAGTTTTCATGTAAATCTGTCAGAATTTACTAAACTATAAACATTTTTTACCATAAAATACTGGCATCCAGTTAAATCACTATGCAGCCTAGTCATATTGTGTAGAATAATGACAATCGTTATGTAATATATATATATATATATATATATAAATAATTTCTGTAATATTTATTTTATATATATATATATATATATATATATATATATATATATACACACACACGTATAGAGGGCTTCATTTTTAGCTACTATTCAGGAAGAAATATAGGATAAACATTCAGAGATAAAAATCTTTGCTTTTGTTCTATGTAAAGTTTGACATGAGTCAAAAATCAGTTTTTAATCCTAAAAAAATACTTTCAGTGGAATATAAACTAGCTACCTGGGAGAGGAGAGTAGTGTAGCTCTCTTTCTACACCTGACAACTACAGCTTTAAAGTGATTGTAAACACTTATATACCCACTGAAGTGACAAAACTTGGGTCATGCAGCATTCTAAATCACACAGATAAAATGTTTTTTTCTCAGCTCCAGAGGGCAGGGAGTAGGGATCCGATTTCATACACTGCACAGCATAGGGCAGGGAGCCAAGTGTAATCTGAGACCTGAGTGGGGGGAGATGGCACACTTCCCTCTACAGTCTCATAGGGAAACATGTATAGCTCAGGCTGTTAATTGCCTGCTGTGTGCTGAAGGAGGAATGGGGCCGTCCCCTGGGATTCTGTGGTGTTGGCATAACCTGTCAGAAATTACTCCTGCATAGTAGAGGAAAGAGAGATCAGATAGGAACCGCACTGGATGCATTGGATTGAGGTTAGTGAACACTATAGAGGGATATAGTCTATACATTTTTCATTTCAGCGTCGCCCCCTCTCTCCCCTGCACCGCCACAAAAATACAATACATTGATTCATGCATTGCATGAATCGATGTATTGTTGCTGCTGCCCACCATTCAGATGGCCAGCCCCCTGGTGATCGCCGGCCATGTGAATAACGGCAGCTGGTTTGGTTTTGGTAGTGCCTATCAGAGCCGGCGGCTCTGATAGGATTTCCGATTACAGCCCTCAGGCTGTAATCATCTTCCAAATAGTTATCCAGGGGACGCACGGGGGGGGGGGGGTGCGTTCCTTGGATAACACTGACAGGTGTCTCAGCCAATCAGGTTCACCGGTTCTGGTTACCGGTAACTTGATTGGCTGAAGTGTCATCGAGGGCGGGAGAAGACGGTGGAAGCCGGATGGCTGACACCAGAAAGGCAAGTGCCGGGCGGGGGGGGGGGGCAATTTACAGGGCACAGTGGCAGCATTTAACTGGGCACAGTGGCAATAATTGATGGGCACAGAGGCTGCGCTTGGCATGGCACAGTGGTGACAATTCATGGGCACAGTGGTGACAATTCATGGGCACAATGGCTGCGTTTGATGGCATGGCACGGTGGCTGCATTTTATGGCATGGCACAGTGGCTGCATTGATAGCATAGCACAATGGCGACAATTGATGGCACAGTGGCGACAATTGATGGCATAGTGGTGACATTTGATGGGCACAGTGACTGCGTATGATGGGCACAGTGGCTGCATATGATGGGCACATTGAGGCTGCAATTGTTTTTTTTTCCGTTTGTTTGCGCCCCCCACAAATTTTGAGCACTAGACGCCACTGAATTTAAGATGTAGCTTTACTAGCTGAAGTGAAATGACAACCACTTATTAGGATGTATGCAGCAAGTCACAACTAAAAGTTGTGTACTGTGGTCTTTATTTTACAAGTCTTCAAAAGGTTTAAATGCATAAGGTCTCCTGTAGCACCAAGAGTGAAGCTACTTTTTGGACAAATATTAAGTGCACCCATCAGCACATTAGGTTAAAGTTTGAGAACCAGTGACTTAACATATCATCTCATTCTCAGTGACTTCTTTGTAGATACCAAATGTATTAATTGATAATTTTGTAAAATATTTACAGTCTGATTTTACATTACCATGCATGTTTGCTAATAACACCTACGGACCAGAAGTAAAACTATATAATATAGAATTGTCACTGTGTAGGTTTCTAAACTAAAATGATAGTATGGCAGGAATGTCCTTCTTAGAAGAGTGAAAAATTAATCATCTGTTGTGGAGTGGACAAGACTTGGGAAAAAGAAATGCAAAACATTATTTTCTTGTATATGTATTAGTATTGGCACTGACAATTTTCCTTATTAAAGTACAAGTTTAATTTTACAGAAAAATCTGTAAGGTGAACTTATACAACCCCCTGAGTCCCACTGACCTGCTGTGCGGTGATCTCCTGTTCTGAGCCCCGGTATAGCCGTGACAGGGGTCCGGGGCTTAGAAATCCCCATGGCATTCATGCATTATCTTGCCCGCTGACAGGACAGGCAACACGGGTTCTGATTGGTCAATGCCACTCATGTGACGGCACGGCCCTCCTGACGGGGTACATTTTGGATAAAAAGGTTTATATTTGCAGCATTTTAATTAGGGCTGTGGAGATTAACTATTAATCGGTACTCACCTCTCCGCCGGCGTCCGGGTCTTAAGGGAGTTCTGTTAGAGATCCTGTGATGTCACGGACACTGGAGGGGCTTGCCGTTTTCATCTGAAGGGCTCCTTTGCTGTGCCTTCATATCTGCATGCCGACGGGACCTTACTATTTGCCACACACAAGGGCTGTTACACTTCCCTGTATCAACCTGGGATTCTACAGCCATCCACTGGGAGTTGTGATAGTTCCCTTCACGGGACATCTACATGCCGACGGACTGACCTCTCATCATCTGGATTCAGCAGTGCCATCATTGTACACATTTTTATACCAGTATCATACTTGGCTACATGTTTTTATGACTGCTTTTCCTACCGTTTGGTATTACTCATACTATTACAGTTTATTTTGCTACATCGATGTTATCTGCAGTGCAATATTTATTTTGTTACGTACTTGAAAACTATAAAAGTTTTAATGCTATTCCCATCAAGTGCTGCCTTTATGTGTTTTTTGTATCCTGCTATCCATTTTTCCAGTGGTTGGTAGCTGCACTGGGAATTGGCGTTATAATTAATCAAAATTAGTCGATTAATCGATTTTAAAAAAAAAAGCGATTAAACGAACACGAAAATCTTAATCAGTAACAGCCCTAATTTTAATGTAAAAAGATGATTTATAAGCTGTGGGCACAGGGGGGGGGGGGTGGATGAACTATTTTCCTATTACTGGGTTTAGTAACACTTTATCTATACATAAACAATTAGAGTTACAGATGCTGGCTGGTCCATTCAAAAGTAACAGCAGTGATGCCTACTTGGCATTCAGACCCTCTCAATCCAAGTCATTGCCACCCAAATGCGGAGAAATAAAATGATGGAATAAAATTAGCTGCAGGGAATACCATTATTCGTTTTTACCATTAGTTGTATATAAATAATATCCATTGTTAGATTGTTAGGCCTTGTACACACGAGGTTCTTGACAGGCTTGACGAGAATCTTGTTAAGCTTTCCTTGCATACACACTGTCAAGACAAAATCTCTTTGTTCTCAAACGCGGTGACGTACAACGGCACTATAAAAGGGGAAGTTTGATTCCACTGGCGCCACCCTTGGGGCTGCTTTTGCTAATCTCATGTTACCGCGTGTTAGTAAAAGTTTGGTAAGAGACGATTTGCGCTTTTCAGTCTGTTACAGCATGATGAATGTGCCATCTCCATTACGAACGCTACTTTTACCAAAGGTGCGCTCCCGTCTCATACTTTATTCTGAGCATGCGCGGGTTTCTAAGCATACACACGAACATGTTTCTCGTCGTAAACCAGCCTGACGAGAAACACGAGGAAATTGAGACTACAGACGAGAAAAAAGAAAGCATGTTCTCTTTTTTTTTCGTCAAGATCCACAACAGTTTGACGAAAAACATACACGCGACCGTTTTTCTCGTCAAAAATGCCAGCATTTTTCTTGATGGATTTTGCCGAGGAAAACGATCGCGTGTACGAGACGAGACTTGTGATTTTGTCCGATTTCATCATCTTACAGCAAAATGCTAGTTTACAAATACAGGGAGCGTAAAGTTGAGATTTTGCCTAAAGATGACCAAGCACAGTCTTTTAAAAAATAATAAATGGTTTTAGATAAGAATAAGTGCTGAACACCCAGTTGTGCTATGCTTGCTTAGATCTGTCTGTGTAGGCTAGCCTGACAATCCTCTGGGGGTGATGCATGAAGGCAGTAACGCTATATACTTCCCTAAAGAAGCATTACAGATTCATTTTTTCTTCTTTACTGGCACTTTATTCCTCTTTTGTAGTGCATTCCAAACAAGATAGCTAAAATTATCTTATTCCCGTCAAGGCTTGTATGCATTTTTGACATATTGAAGTATCTCTTGTGGCTAGTTATTAACACGTATATCTGCTGAACGTCTTTGCTTATTTTCTTGACATCTGAACGCAGCGTTACATGCGTGTACCCATATTCAGATGTCTAATTAAAATCATACCTCATGGTTATATTTGACCTCCATGGATGTTCAGTTCTATTTCTGACTACTGTATTAACTAGAATGCACCATACAGATCGTATGCAAGTCTGGAAAAAGTGCAGGTTAGTAAGCAAAGCTGAGTACATACTGGAATGCATTTCCCAAGGCAGGGAGAAAAAAAGTGTTAAATAACCAGGGTTGCTCATATACTGGCTGAAAACAGCAGGCAGGGAGAAATCTATACATCCAAAAATTATTGCGATGCCAAAGTTATGTGCATGCTGTAACCACGCACATTACACATGTTGGTGCTCTGCCCCTACTTCTGTGCATTTCACCCCACATATTTGGAATGGGTTGTTTAATGCACCACAATGTGCACCAATGTTGCATCTCCAATTAGCTAGGATGCAGTGTGGAAAGGGTGGGGCTAAATAGGAGTGTGCAAAGATTCACATATCCTCAACTCTGGCATACTATCAGTTGTATGTGTTGGCCACAGACAATCTCTATTGTGAACACAGGGTTCACACTGTATTAAAAGCTTAACAGGGTAGTTAACAGAAGCCAAAACTAGAAATTGTAATCAAACCATGCAAAGCTTATTATTAATTTCCATATAAAAAAAATGGTGAGGGAACGCACTGGACACCTTTCCTGCCATGGTACTAGATGCTGGGTGTCCAGTGCACCCCTGTGACTTTGAGGGGTGGACCCCCTCTAGGCTAACCTGCCCTCTTCATATCAATTATAATGCATGTGCTTCCAATTTGGAGGCTTTCAAAATTCAGAGTTAGGACTACAGATACTGGGGTGCCTTTACAGGGCTCTGTAGCTTATGTATTTGCAAATGCAACTGTTTTAAGTCTAGTCTAGTGTTAGACAGGACAATTCGGTTGGTTAGCAGGCTGGTTGGCAAGTTGAGCCAGGAATTTCTTTGCTTTTGTTTTGCATGTGTTGCCCTTCCATGTGCTCCAAAGGGCAGTTATAGGTAAGGGGCCAGGCAGTGGCCATTTGTTTGTATTCCTATAAAAAAAAATACCTGGGTAGCAGTGACAATAACACAATTTAAATTTAATGTTAGCTGTAAACAGTAAGCTCATACTGAATAGATAAAAATGCTTAAACTTTAAGACTTTGTTTAGACTGGGAGGGAATGTGGGCATATGGAAATACTTGAAATCGACTGTATGCAAATACACTGCAAAATATATTTCCATTGGCAATAATTTTAAAAAGCCAAGTCAACCTTCTTCAGCTCTGTGTATACAAACGAGCATGGGGAGATACAATCTATAATAGGGATAGTACTGACATAGGTTCACATAAAACAAACTAGCAATTGTTCACGTCTTTCAAAAATTATAGATCGGCAGGAATAATAAAACAGTTCTCGCCTGCTGAGCTACGCCTTCCAAACTTTTATATAAACAAGTAAAAAGCATTCTTTTAATCTTAAGATGATCATACTAGAAGGCACTGCTGTCCTCTAGAAATCCCACTGGGTGATGGATAAGCACTGAAACAAAAGAAAAAAAGCGCACAACCTCCCTAGTGTAAAGCAGTGTATTAATTCCAATGTAAAACCTTAAAAGAATGCACGCACATGGTTCCAGATTAAAATGAACACAAGGTGACACAAGGGGGAGGGAAGAGACACAGAGATATGTCACGGTTGACTTGAGGAAGGAGGCCACGCTTCCGAAGCATGTTGTCATGGCAACCGTGATATGGCTTTGTTTCCCTTTCCTCCTCCATTGTGTCACGGTCTTCTGGCTATGGTGTGCAGCACCAGCTGGACCAGGAGCATGCGCAGTAGCAACAGCACACAGAGGAGTGGCTTCTGTGGTTTAGAGCTGTCAGCAGGCTCCATTGAGAGCTTTCAGTACACCTGGACCTTACAGCAGCTATGGAGGAGAGTTGTGGCCAATTAAAGCTGTGTTCAGAATTAAGCATTCACATTCAAACTCATGTTAAATAGGAATCAGTACACACCTGCCATCAAAGTGCCTCTAATTAACTCCAAATAAAGTTCAGCTGTTCTAGGATGTCTTTCCTGACATTTTCTTAATTGCATCCTACAGCAAAAGCCATGGTTCGCAGAGAGCTTCCAAAGCATGAGAGGGATCTCATTGTTAAAAGGTATCAGCCAGAAGAAGGGTACAAAATAATTTCCAAGGGATTAGATATACCAAGGAACACAGTCATCATGAAGTGGAGAAAAAATGGCACAACAGTGACATTACCAAGAACTGGACGTCCCACCAAAATTGATGAAAACACAAGAAGAAAACTGGCCAGAGAGGCTGCCAAGAGGACTACAGCAACATTAAAGGAGCTGCGAGAATATATGGCAAGAACTAGCTATGTGGTACTGTACATGTGATAACAATCTCCCATATTCTTCATATGTCTGAGCTATGGGGTAGAGTGGCAAGACAGAAGCTTTTTCTTACAAAGAACATCATGCAAGCCTGGCTAAATTTTGCAAAAACACATCTGGAGTCTCACAAAAGCATGTAGGAAAACGTGTTATGGTCTGATGAAACCAAGGCTGGCCATAATGCCAAAATATATTTTTGGCGCAAAAAACACATCACCAAAAGAACACCATACCCACAGTGAAGCATGGTGGTGGCAGCATCATGCTTTGGGGATGTTTTTCTTCAGCTGGAACAGGGACCTTTGTCAAGGGAGAGGGAATTATGAACAGTTCCAAATACCAGTCAATATTGGCACAAAACCTTCCGACTTCTGCTAGAAAACTGAACACGTAGAGGAACTTCATCTTTCAGCAGGACAACGGTCCAAATCATACATCCTAATCAAGGAATGGCTTCACCAGAAGAAGATTAAAGTTTTGGAATAGATCAGCCAGAGCCCAGACCTGAATCCCATTGAAAATCTGTGGGGTGATCTGAAGAGGGCTGTGCACAGGAGATGCCCTCGCAATCTGACAAACTGAGTGTTTTTGCAAAGAAGAGTGGGCAAATATTGCCAAGCCAAGGTGTGCCATGCGGACAGACTCCTACCCAAAAAGACTAAGTGCTGTAATAAAATCAAAAGGTGCTTCAACAAAGTATTAGTTTAAGGGTGTACACACTTATGCAACCATATTACCACTTAGGCAACATGATTTCAGTTTGTACAGTTTATAGGTCACGTTAAAAGGTGAAAAAAAGTTCTGAAATTAATTTATCTTTGTCTAATTTTTTTATATCACAGAAACCTGACATTTTAACAGGGGTGTGTAGACTTTTTATATTCACTTTAAGTGCATTCTTTTAAGGTTTTACATTGGAATTAATAAATTGGATTACACTAGGATAGTATTCACATAGCCCCAAATTGAAATGTGTCCATAAACATTTAGACAGAATAAAGGTGAATAAAGCACCCAGACCAGATGGCATACACCCACATGTCCTAAAAAAAAAAAAAATTCAAAGCCATTGTCAAAAAAAAAAAAGCCCAAAAAAAGTTGAAGTCCATGATAAAACTACATACTAAAAACAAATGAATATTTGTTAAAAATGGTTCAATTGAACATTTAAAAAAAGTGCAGTGTAGATGCTGGCATAACCTGTCCTATACTGCGCTTTTTTTAAATGTTTAATTGAACCATTTTTAATATTCATTTGTTTGGATATTTTTATATTTTTTTAATAAAACCCCCAATATTTTGGATTTACGCTATGTGGAGGCCCTCTTTTTTTCTTTTAAACTTCATACCACCAAGAGGAGTTACAGCTTAGGCTTAGGGACTATTCTTGACCCAGAATATATCCATTTCCTGGATTTGTTGGCTTTTTGGATTCATTGCCTGTCCAGAGAGGAGGAGATTGAAAGATTTGTGCTCTGTATCCAATTATGTGGTCTGTGGATATAAGCCTGGTTGATCTACCGCTGTACGGTAAGTTGAATCCACAATCTTGGTTAAGGAGTAGCCATTTCTCCTCCCCCATCCCTTAAAGGTGAAGGCACTCCCGGGTGTCAATACTTGCTATGTACTGTATCACATCCATTGGAAAGACAGCTAAACATCTATAACAGTGTGTCATCCTTCTTACGTCACTGCTGAATTCTGCCTATGGACTTTCAGTTACCATCACTTTATCTTCTATAGTTTTTGGTTTTCACTGTAGCAATACTCGGACTGCCTCCTATTTGTCATTTTAAAGTTTTGATGCACAATCAGTGATTATTTAGTTGTGAATTTTATTTGTTTACACAGTGGTGTCTATGATCACTTTGCCTTAATATTTACTTGATATATTTAAAAAAAAAAAATTCTTTCCTTGTCAGTGATTTTCTTGCGACATTACATTGCAAGAGATCTTCATATGCACTACAGTTAGTGGCGTAAAAACCGCGGGGCAGGGGGTGTGTCTGACCGGGCGCTGAGCTGAGGGGGGCACCGGCAGCTCTGCTAATAGTATAAGTGAGCGGATCATCCACTGAGCGCACAGTCCCCGCCGTCACCTCCCAGCGGCTGGCACGGGCATGCCTGGAAGGATGCAGGGGATGCCCTGTTTGGCATAACACCAGCGTGCCCTACGGAGGCTCCAAGATGGCGATGGCCGCAGTTCCTCCTGCTGCAGCCTCCCCACCTCTTCAGTCCCGCGGCACCTGCAGGGATTCCCGATAGAGCCAAGCAAGTAAGTGTCGCTGGAATGTCATGCCGGGTGGGGGAGAATGGTTCAGCAGAGGCAGGGTGTGTGCTGGGGAAGACCTGGGACAGGCTGAGGCTGGGACTCCACTGGAGTAGAGTGTTGGCTTGCTGGTGCTCGGGGCCCGGGATAGGGTAGACTCAGGCACCGGCTCTTTGCCGCAGAGGTGATTTTGCCCTCAACTTCTCCGCTGGCTGCCCCGAGTATAACCTGCCCGGTCCATAGCTTAATAGGGAGCTTCACACTGCAGCCCTGATATCATGTTTATATAAGGGGGTGGAAAAAAAATTCGGCCCCAGGCGCCCATAACTCTGGTTACGCCACTGACTACAGTGTATTATACACGATATGTTCCCCTAATAGGAGACATTCATTCACCTACCTCACGGTTTCACTAACCTGTTTTTTCAAAGTTTGGGTTGGGTTATCCATCTAAAAACATTCTTAGCGCTACACTTTATATTTACACATTCCTTTACAATTAGTCTGATTGTTGTGTTGGCTACTCACATTCTTTAGGGTTGGTGCAGAATATCATTATATATGTTTTGCATATCATACGTGCCCTGGCAGATAATTAAGAATTATAATCAGTCAGTTGCAAAGGACGCTAGTACTGGTAGTTCATTGATTTACAGAACTCTCTGCAGATGACACTAAGCTATATAGTGGAATAACATCCTTAGAGGATGTCTCCAACTTACAAGACGATCTAAATGCACTTTTAAATTGGGGAACTACAGTGCCTTGATAAAGTATTCACACCCCTTGAAATTTTTCACATTTTGTCATGTTACAACCAAAAACAGAAATGTATTTTATTGGGATTTTATGTGATGGACCAACACGAAGTGGCACATAATTGTAAATTGGGGGAAAAAAATGATAAATGGTTTTCATTTTTTTTTTCTTTTACTAATAAATATGTAAATAGTGTGGCGTGCCTTTGTATTCAGCCCCTGAGTTAATACTTTGTAGAACTACCTTTTGCTGCAATTACTGCTGCAAGTCTGTTTAGGTATGTCTCTACCATCTTTGCACATCTAGAGAGTGACATGTTTGCCCATTCTTCTTTGCAAAATAGCTCAAGATCTGTCAGATTGGATGGAGAGCATCCGTGAACAGTAATTTTCAAGTCTTGTCACAGATTCTCAATTGGATTTAGGTCTGGACTTTGACTGGACAATTCTAATACATGAATAGAAAAGGAATAGAAAAGAGAGGGGGCACACACGCCTTGTGCATTATCCTTAGATACGTTAAATTACAATATAAAAACTACTCTCAAGCATATGAAAGAAACTGTAATGTAAAAAGCCTATATATATATATATATATATACACACACACACACACACAGGCCCAGATTCACGTAGATCGGCGCATTATCGGTCCGGCGTAGCGCACCACTTTTCCGTTAGACTTGCGCAATCTAGCCGCGTAATCCCGCGATTCACGTAGCTTTTGCGCCAGAGATTGCGCAATCGTAAGGTTTTTTCCGGAGGCGTAAGGAGGAGTAATACAAATTGGGAGGGACGTGGGCGTGTTACATTGAAATGAGCCGTGACCCCATGCAAATGAAGGGCCGGCCGACTCGTGCATGCGCGCTTGAACGAGACCATGGTCAGCTCCGATGTGCGCATGCTCACAACTCGGGAGCGGCGCAATCAGTGAAATTGGAAATGGACTAGGGCAACTTTATGAACTACGCAGACAGCATAAATAGACACACACAAATGCACTTCCTTTGCAAAAATACATCCCTTTGTATCCCTTTCTATACAGCAAGGTGCTTTTGTTTGTTTGTGACGTGTCTTTGAGATATTTGGGGACTGTTTTGCAGATTGATTTTTGTCTTTTATGTGTTTTCTTTGTTGTTATTTTGTTTAAATTATATTTTTGCTGGGCATTTTTTATTTTTGCTCGTCATTTATTTAATTTTTTTGGTTCTGTTTGTGTATGATTTTGGAATGTGGGGGTGATATTCCTGCGGGAAAAGGGGTGTCACCCTCATTTGTGGTGGAGAAGTGATCCCCAGGTCTGTGTGAATGGTGTATGAATGTACAGTGACATAATTGGAGCCGTGGCATGGCGTTGCAGCTCACAAGTCCTGCATGGTGGACTGGTGCCAATCCAATGTGATGAGGATGTGGGGTGTGTGTGCTAGGGACCACAGTGCTGTGCATGCATGCATTCTCATTGTGCCATGATTAATGTGTGTGTTTAACGTGCAAAGATGCATAATGTGAGCTGGCATGAGATGGGGTCATGAGATGGGGTACCAGTGCATATGCAGAGTCACCTTGAAGGGAAAAGACAGGAGGATGTTAGTCATGCATGGGCCACTTGTGAGGTGTGCATCACGGGAGGGGATAGTCATGCCTGACTCCCATGTCACTCACCAACCAGCCAGCTGTCCCCATACATGTTCTGTTCGAAATCTGTGGGGATGGGGCTCTGATTGTATATGTAGCTGTCATGGGTGTCATGGGTAGTGCCATGTGTTGGGCTGGTGATGTCCTCCTGCAAGGTTGTGGTAATTCCATGATGGCATGAGGGGTGAATCTGAAGATGCGAGACACCTCAGAATCACTCATGCCAAAGATGTCTATGCGTGTGTGATATATCAAGTGAAGAGTGAGGGGCTTGTATCAGATAAGAATATTGTATTAGATTAAATTGTAAATTTTATATAAGCAAATAAAAACAAAAAAAAAACATCTCCCGTGCCCTCCTTAGTGCCATCCTCCGTGCCCTCCTCCTTCTTTGTTCATCTAAAGTCAGTAGTATAGCTATGCGCGACGATGCCCCTGGCATGTTGGCATACAGATTGTTGGGCAACACGTGTGACTGCTGAACTCCTCACTAACAGTGTTGCTTTATCTGACAATTAGACTTTTTTTCAAAATTTAGACCAGCTTTTAGGTCCTCTAACTTTAGACAGAACACTTTGCTGTTGCGCACATCGCGTAGCCTGCGCAGCAACTGCGTTTTTTTGTGAATCCCCGTAACTCCCTCATTAGCATATTTGACTAGCAAATCAATGGTGTGTCTAGCGCAGTTTTGCGCGAAGGGAAGCGAATGTCTAACTCAATTACGCCGGACCAAAAAACGTAGATTTCTGGCGTATATTGTTTTGTGAATCGCGTGCAACTATACGCACGCGCACATTTAGACTTACGCACGCGCAACATCAGTTGCGCACGCGTAATCGCTCTGTGAATCTGGGCCACAGTGTATATATATATATATATATATATATATATATATATATATATATATATACATATATATATATATACACCAATATTTTAAACACAATAAAGGGTGCACTTCCCACTTTATCCTAGAAGCACTTACCACTTTAGGACTATTTCTGCCACGTCATCATTTTATTCATTTTATTTATTTAATGTGAAGCTGGACACTTATCCGACATTAGCGCTGTTTACCAATAGACCCTTTATTGTTTTTTTAAATATTGGTGTATTTAGAGGCGATTTAGTTCGCATGTGCCGCGCTATATACGTTTTTCATATTATTTTATTCGATGACTTTTCCTCATCTTATACTTAAACAGCTATTGTGCATACACCTTTATCCTTAGTTGTGATACTTGGTTTTTATATTTGTCTACACCTATTACCCATCATTGGGGATTAGAACCAGTTGATCATATTCTTTGGTGCCGGAAGTGCATTGTGGGCCCTATTTTGTGCACCTTCTATATATATAGAAGTTGAAGGAGGTAGCACTGCTAGGCTCTGAGGAAGAAGGTTATGCTTTGAAACGCGTCAAGCAGCAGTGGTCCTTGTGTCCCCTCCATCAGGATACTGTGGCCATCAGACCGATTGCCATCATTTAAAGGATTTTTACCTTGTGGTTTCTTTTGCATGCTTGTGAGTAGTTTTTATATTGTTATTTTAAAAACATATCTAAGGATAATGCACAAGGCTGGTGCGCCTACATTTCTATTCCTTTTTTGACTGCTAGGATACCCCCATCTTGGAGGGCAGCAAGGCCTGAGACATTATCCTTTTCGAACTAGAGATCGTCTGATCAACATACTTGTGCACAAGACACACAGACAGAGAGAGAGAGAGAGAGAGAGAGACAGAGGCCCAGATTCACATACAATTAGATTCGCGTAGAGTATCAGAAATACTCTACGCCGCCGTATTTCACCTGGCTCTACGTGGAATCCCGGTAGATTTTGTCCAGTAAACTACGGCGGCGTAGTGTATTTCTCCCGGCGCAAGCCATCTACGCGGGTAGGGGGCGTGAAGCATTTAAAATAGGCGCGCTCCCGCGGCGATCGAACTGCGCATGCTCCGTTCAGAAATTTCCCACCGTGCATTGCGCGAAATCACGTCGTTACGTCATTTTTTTTTTGAGTAGCGTCGTTTACGGACATTCCTATTCCCGAACGAGTTACGTAAAAAAAAAATGTAATTAGACGCGGGAACGACAGCCATACTTAACATGGGCTACGCACCGGTAGACCAGCAAATAGCTGGTCTAACAGTACGTAGCAAAAAAATGACTTAAGCGATTGCGAAGGCCGCTCGTATCTTCGTGGATCGCCGTAAAAAGTCATTTGCATATCCCGACGCTGAAAACAACGCGGACTCCTCCCAGCGGCCGCAAAAAGTTTGCAGCGTAGATCCGAAGGCTTACGAAGACGTAAGCCTCTCGGATCGAAGCCCGAAGCCGCCGTATCATGGTTTGAGGATTCAAACTAGTGATACGGCGCGCAAAATTTGAAATTACTCCTGTCTAACACCAGTTAGACAGGCGTAATTGCTCTGTGAATCTGGGCCAGAGTTTCTATTGGTTGAACTAAATGGACTTGTCTTTTTTCAACCAGACTAACCATGTGGTATCCAGGCAGGTTATTGCAAGTGTTCACTGATTTGCATTTACAATATAGTTCAAAATGTTATGTTTTTACAAAATATACTCAGATTGAAATACAGTACATACAACTTGGTAACATAGCTTGAAAAAGTCTTGTATAATTAAATCTAGAGAGATAATTTGGTAATGATATTTTCACTCTAAAAATATGAGTGTGGAATGCAATATACAATACAGAAAACTATTTCACTCTAAAAAAAACGTAAAATGTGTAATGAAATACGGAATACAGAAAAAAAATGTTTTCATTGAAATGACAATGGTGCTTTACTGGCTTGTAGGGCTGAGTGCTAATGATTTTAAAAATGTATTACACACAATACAGAAGATGATGATATGCATTTTAGCTACAGAGCTGTAATATGTAAAATATCACTGGCTCGATGATGTAGCCAATTAAAATTTCAGGTTGACTAAAAACCCAAATAATTTGGTTGTGTCCTCCAAATATGTTTGAATTTGTAGCTTTAATCTTATTGGATGTCTAATTTAAAAAGGCACACTAGTCATTTATTTGTCAGAACCTAGAGTTAAGGCAGGTCTGTCCCCATTATATTTTAGTTTTGCCGAAGATTCAGGAACCACAAAATAATAACCTGCCAGACAATGCCATACCAACTGTATTCTGCTCCAATCACAAAGAAAATGTGTCATGCTTCATTTTGAATGTTCCCTGTTCCCATCATTATCCACTTTCTAGGCAGTTGCCATGGAGGTCTTTTTCCAGAACAATTTAAAATGTATGATCATCAACCAAGTCATTTTTCACCATTGTAACAGGCTGCACACTATTACCGCCACTGTCCCTGACTTCCGCAACTCACATAAATTCAAAGCGAAGACATTTCTAATTAAAAGAAGAAACTTGACACAGAGGAAAAAATATGAAAAACAGCTGTTATATAACACTTGGGATTTATCTACCTTGCTAGGTTTTTGTCATTGGACATAATAAGATAATATCCAGGAGGTAAAACTATCTATTTCCAAGTCAATCTACTCTTCTGTCGCATTCCTGTACAAGAGTAAACAACTGTTCTTGTGTAATTAGATTCATAGTCAGGTTTATGATTACATTTTTACAACACAGAACCAGCAGTGTAATATGAATGCTGACTTTTCAATTAAGTTTTCTACAAGGATATTTGAGATTTCATACATATAGAGCACAAAAAAATTAAATTAGCATATAAAGGACTAAAGGCCAAGTCTACTTTTTGCTAATTTTTTTTTATTAATGCACATATATTTGCAGAAAAAATGTGCACTAATTTTTTTGCAATCAAGCCCACAAAGCATTGGTAACCATGATCACTAGATTATGGATACAATGCACAGGCTCCTGCAAACGCTTCCCTTAGCTCTATATCTGTACTGGGTTAGAGCTTTCAATTACTGAGCTAGAAAACGTTTCGATGGACTACAAGTACGGTAATCATGCACTTGTGTTCCACTGAGAACTATAAGTCCCTCTGCTGCAATTTGAGATGGGACTTTTTTCATTTTTCATTCACAGATCACTGTGAATGAATGACATGGCCTCCTGCACAGTAATGCAAAATTCAAGAGCGACAGCTGCTGTGGGGGAGAAGGAGATTCGCTTGGCATTGTGTAATGCCCTAAATATAGACGCAACATGTAATGTGGTCTAAATAGTGTTACCTTCTAAGAAAATAAAGTTCAAATTAAAGCAATCTATGGTCAAAATGTAAAATCGTATATTATTTTCCAGATTTTATTTCAGTTATTTCTAGCCTACTCCCAATAATCTTGAAGTCTGTAAGCTTACTTTGTGATCCCCACACATTTACTTCCTTAAATTCTGTGATACATATTCACTATGCCCTGTGGGCACTGATGTGTCACACATTTTACAGAGCCTGCCTTCTGAACTACAGAGGTGCTGAGAGGAGACGGAGTCAGTACAGGAATCCCAGCTTGCAGGCAGCAAGGTATCACTGGATAGACAGGCAGTCAGCACTCACAACATGCAAGGAGATTTTTCAAATAAGCTTATATTTAATTGTCATATAGAACTATTAAATAAACAAAACATGTTGCGCTGTCACATAACCTAAGGTAAAAGAAAGAAGGGGGGAAGGAGGGGAAGAAAAAAAAAAAGGATCAGGACTTCCACTGAACTGTATTTTCCCCCCATCATTCCTATGGGGATACATTTTAAGAAATGTTTTTAATTTTCATTTAATAATTGTCTTGTAAGTCTGAGGCCTCGTACACACGATCGGACATATCCGATGAAAACTGTCCGCGGACCATTTCCATCGGATATGTCCGATCGGGAGTTTGATCCGATGGCGTGTATACACCATCGGATCAAATTCCCCGCCGCCGGATGGCGCGGTGACGTGGCGGTGACGCGGCGGTGACGTTGACGCCGCCACGTCACCGCCACGTCACCGCACCAGGAAGTTAAACACTTCCGCGCATGCGCCGAATCCATTCGGCGGCGGCGCGGTGGTGGTGGGGGACGACATGTCTGCTGGTAAGTGTACTAACCAGCAGACATGTCGGGCGGACAGATTCCCACCGGATAGATTTCAAAGCATGCTTTGAAATCTGTCGGGTGGAGAAATCTGTCCGCTAGCCCATACACATGAGCGGAGATGTCTGCTGAAACGGTCCATCGGACCGTTTTCAGCGGACATATCCCCTCGTGTGTACGAGGCCTGAGAGCTTTTGAATTCTATTCTATTCTGTTACCGATGGAATGGCATTCGAAAGCCAGTGATAAGGAATACATTGTCGAGCTGCGCTAATCATAGACTCTGGGCCAGATTCATAGCATAGTTACGTTGGCGTATCTCGAGATACGGCGCATAACTTCTAAGAAGTGCCGGGGTATCTATTTTCTGTATTCCGAAAACAAGATACGCCGGTATTTTGCTTAGATGCGAGCGGCGTAAGTTTTACGCCGTCGTATCTAAGTTGCATATTTACGCTGCCCGCTAGGTGGCGCTTCCGTCGATTAGCTGCGTCAAATGTACAAATGAGCTAGATACGTCGATTACCGAACGTAGTTGTGCCGGCTCGTCGTTTTTTACGTTGTTTGCGTAAGGTACCCCTGCTATATGAGGGATAACTTTGCGTAGGTGAGGCGTACGCAATGTTAAGTATTGACGTCGGGACAGCGTCGTTTTTTTACGTCGTTTGCGTAAGTCGTTCGCGAATAGGGATTTGCGTAAGTTACGTTCACGTCGAAAGCATTGACTATTTGTGACGTGATTTCGCGAAAAAGCGTCAAAAACGTGGGGTCACAACACATTTCCATAAAACACGCCCACCTCTTCCACATTTGAATTACGCGGGCTTACGCGGGACATTTACGCTACGCTGCCGTAACTTAGGACGCAAGTGCTTTGAGAATACAGCACTTGCATCCAAAGTTGCAGCGGGGTAGCGTAAAGAGGATACGCTACGCCCGCTCAAATATACGCCGTCATACGAGAATCTGGCCCAATGACTTTAAATAGCTTTTCTTGGGGATGGAGTTGTGGTGTAGGAGGTATTATGCCGGATTAAAGCTTAGGTATTCTGAAGTTATCAAGGTGATGGTCTCATGTACCGACGTCCAAAAATTTTGAATAAGGGGGCAAGACCATCATGGTGGTCTTCAATTTTCAACAGGTGCAACACCCAGTGCTCCGCAAAGGACAGACAGGGAAAATATATCCTCTTACTAGGTATTTAGACCTATCAGTAAGTAATCACCCCACACTTCGGGTATAAGCCACATTTGCTGTTCAGCCTGCTTAATGGATGTAAATGATACTGCATATATTCTTTAGGGAACCCCGGACATACGATATGCCAAATAGAAGAGGAAACAAACTCATTGCGCAGAGTTCAGTAAAAGCACAAGATTTTAATAAAGGAGTCTACTTACAGCAGAAAATATTTAAACAGGCATTTTGAGAACACGCATTCCTCAAACACCCTCCACGAATTCCACATCGTCACACTATCCCTTGCCTTGCCCAAGTAGACTAGGGCAGTGGTCATCAACCTTGTCCTGCAGGGCCCACTAACAGGCCAGGTTTGCAAGATAACTGAAATACATCACAGGTGATATCATTTGCTGCTCAGTGATTGCAGTATTCTAGTCTGCCTCTCCCCAAGGTAATACATACAATCTGGCCTGTTAGTGGACCCTGCAGGATTGGTTGATGACCACTGGACTAGGGCATGAACATACCAAAATATTTTGGACAGTTTTAGGCTCCTAACTTTGTGGTTACAGTTTGGGGATAGCCTTTCTTGTTCCAACATGACTGCGCACCAGTGCACAAAGCAAGGTTTATAAAGACATGGATGAGCGAGTTTGGGATGGAAGAACTTGACTGGTCCTCACTTCAATCTGATAGAACACCTTTGGGATAAATTAGAGTGGAGACTGGAAGCCAGGCCTTCTTGTCCACATCAGTGCCTGACCTCACAAATGCGCTTCTGGAAAAATGGTCAAACATTCCCATAGACACACTCCTAAACCTTGTGAACAGCCTTCCCAGAAGAGTTGAAGCTGCAAAGGGTGGGCCAACTTAATATCGAACTCTACAAACTAAGCCCAGGATGAAATTAAAGTTCATGAGCGTGTAAAGGCAGGTTTCGCAATACTTTTGACAATATAGTGTATATGATTTATCTCATGAAATTAGCAGTGACATCAGCACTGTGCTGCATATAGCTTCTGCACAGATTAAAACTGTGGTTAGAACCCAGTATATCCAGCCATTACACACTGCCAGCAGACTACAGGGGCAGTTACAAGACCAATCTCTCTACACAGGGGGAGAGAGCATTAGTGACCAGTCTTCATTACAAGAAACACCTGCAGAGAGGCTAAGTTCATTAGTGGTTTCATACTAAATTACTGCACAACGTTTTAAGAAATACTCAAAAGATAGAGGTCTCTTGTTTTCTCTTGAGTTCAAATAAAACATTTTTTCTTCGCCATGGATGATACTAAAATGAGACAGTGATTAAAATGGAAAAGCTACAACCTCCCTGATATTTCTACAAATCCTGGGTTTGCAAGGGCTTGTGCATGTCCACATAGGCCTACATTATCATAACTTGCTACAAAAACTATTTACCAAGATAGCGCTCATAGCGCAAAGTTTATTTTCCTTGTCATATAAGCTGGTATCCTTCTTTTGCAGCTTTACAAAGACCCTTAGAGATAAAGATATGCACTCCTCTATGTACGCTCATTCTGAAAGCCTATTTCATTAAGCACTTCAGTCATACTTATTCATGTATGAAATTAAAGGAATAAACAATGTTAGGAGGCAGAACATTGTGTTAGAAAAAGATGATTGCTTTTATAGCAGGGCTTTATTTGGAAAGTGGCTGGCAATATGGCTTAAGTTCTCAACCTTTTAATATTACATGTCACTCATTAAATAAAAAAAGGGTATAGGAAACATACAGCAATGATGAAAATATTTTTAAAGAATGTACATTAAGGGATTCAGCTTTGTTCTAAATGACTGATGCCTTGACACTGATGGCTTTTCATAGCCAACATAACAGGTACATTGCTTTAAAACTGCTAGTTTCAGAAATCTCTACATCCCCACATATACTGTAATTAGTCAAGCCCATTTGTTTCCTTTCAACTTTTGTATATAAAAGGCAATTTGTCATCTACTTTTGTTCAGACTTTCTTTGAAACAGACAAGCCAAAACTTAGGCAATTTGGATTCAATATGAGGGGTCTATTTTCTTCTCTAAGTGTTTTTTAACTGAACGTTGACGACTTCAGTTTATAATTTGCTCAGCATGAAATTAAGTTTGGTTTCCTCCAGAATATGATGCTGCATCTACAACTTTATGCAATTGACTAACAACAGCAAAGTAATGAAACAAAATAGTTACATAGTTGGCAAGGTTGAAAAAAAAAAAGATACAAGTCCAACCTGTGTGTGTGCTTTTATGTCAGTATTGCATTGTGTATCCATGTATGTTAAGGTTGTCCATATGCCTAATAGTTTTTTTGAAATTATCTATGCTCCCTGCTGAAACCACTGCTTGTGAAGGAGAATTCCACATTCTTACCGCTCTTACAGTAACCTCTACGAAGTTTAAGGTTATAACGCTTCTCTTCTAATTTTAGTGAATGCTGCACATCTTTAAATTTCCCTTTTGCGGAAAAGTTTTATTCCCATTATGGGGTCACCAGTAGGGTTTTGAACATTGACATAATATCCCCTTTCAAGTGTCTCTTCTCCTGACAGTATAAGTTTGATGCTTGTAATCTTTCCTCATAACCAAGGTCCTCCAGTCCCTTTATTAGCTTTATTGCCCTTCTGTACTCAGTTGCCCTTCTGTACTCAGTTGTCAATTTTTCACAATCCTCTATTAAAACCGAAACATTACTACTTTCTATTTGGCACAGCGTTTTTTCAAAAGCCTGCAACTTTTTTTCAGAATTTCAAGCTTTTAGAGAAAATGCAATATCCCAAGACCAGTTAAGCCCTGTACACATGGATACAGGGATACATCGGATATCTGATGGAATCTAATCCGATGGATTTTTTCATCAGTCTTACCTACACACCATCAGTAAAAAATCCGACCTTGTCCAAACGCGGTGACGTAAAACACTACGACGTGCTGAGAAAAATTAAGTTCAATGCTTCCGAGCATGCGTCGACTTGATTCTGAGCATGCATGAATTTTTGACCGATGGACCTCCACACAGACGATCGGTTTTTCTATTGATTTTTTATCCATAGGAAAAATTTAAAACATGTTCTATTTTTTTTTTACTGATGGAAAACAAACCGATGGGGCCCACACGCGATCGGTTTGACCGAAGAAAAAAGTCCATTGGTCTGTTTTCATTGGACAAACCGATCGTGTGTACAGGGCTTGAAGGTAAAAAAAGTGAGCGATGCTCTCCTTTGAACTGCAGCAGCTCAATAGAGAACACTTATGAACCAATGACCTGCTTTAAATCTTGCCCGACAGGACAGGGATTTTTGTGTTTACACACACAAATCCCTGTGCTGGCTCTTGTGCACGCAATCGCACGTGGCCGGTGGCGGTCACTACCACCGGCCACGCGCATCGGATCCCCTGCCATCAAGCAAGCGCGCCCTCTGGTGGCTCTTAAAGGGAACCCCGTATATATATTATATATACATATACATATACATACATACAAACACACACACATACACACCCGTAAAAAGATGCAAGCTGGTGGGGAACCGATTAAAGCTGGTGACCAAAATAAATTATTACCTTGTCTAAGAGATGCACCATCTGGTAACGTTCTATAAACTGTACATAGTCTCACCTACAGTATACAGCACTGTGTTCAGATAGTGGGATGGGAACTTCCCGTACCACACCCAGTACAAAATCAAGCCTTTCACATAGAGGCTTGCATTCCATGAATGAACACAAAGCTTCCCCTGAAACCAAAGCTGGGTCCAAACAAACAAAATTTCACTAAAAGTTGGATCAGCTTCAAGTGCTGTGGCCTTGATTGTATTTAAGTGTCAGCATGCTTAGAAATTAATCCTATACATAAAATGTCCATGGACTTAAAAAAGGATCAGCATCAGGTCAAAAAGACTTGAGCTGAATCGACAACAATCTTCATATCAAGGGCATAAACAGAGCACTTCAGACATCGCAGATTGACTCTTTGGAAGGCAAATCACCTGGCAGTCCCTTAGGTGAATCACTGCTCCATAAAATAAGACAGCATTTCAAATATCTGAACTCACTTCCCTCCCACCAGCATAGGCATATTCAAGCACACACAACCGGCGATACAAGCTCATAGGTTTATAAATTTGTGCAAGCATAAACGGACTCTACTTTAACATCTATGGCCACCTTAACAATGTGTCAATCACTTTGCTCCCAGTTGTCAAAAAATACCTATGCTCATTGTAATAAAATGCAATACAAATTACAGGCCACAGAACTTAAACTCATGTTATCTTGTAGTGATCACAGTGGGGATACGGGCTGGTTTAATAGCTGTGCAGGTCACTTAATGTGCATAAAGAGGTTTTAAGCTTTAATGGTAATACACCTTCAGCTACCTCTATTAAATTGTTCAGCAATTTCAGAACTACTGAATCATCCTACAGTGTCACTGTCAAGTCCTATTTCATTACATTTAATCACATATACTTGTTTTCAAATATTATTAGAATACATCTTTGAAATACAAGCACAGATAATATTATAAATGTCATTCTCATTTCTCTGCTGTGAAAGACCCATCAATCAAAGTAAACATGGATATAACATTTCAGTACACCATTTAGTAGCACTGTGGCAGAATCCCTATTATTTCCATCAAATACTGCATAAGGTATAAGATTTCTCGACTCTATAAATGCATTTCTATCACTGATCTCCTGGCCTCTATTACACACACATGCCAGAGTACACTATCCCAATAGGCAGCAACTCATTTTTTCTAAATATTCGATCATTCTCCACTTTAAGGAATCATCAAAGCTGTGACTGTAAGACAAATGTGAGTGTTGGTATGTTAGACTTAACATATTTCATACAATGTCAAAGATATTGTAAACTGTTATTCTAAATACCCCCGTTACTTATCTTTCATATAAAATGTAAAAAAAATGGATGTCCGTTCTCAACTTTTTAAGGACATAATATTTGTTCTATTATCTAAACTATGTTTTAATCTAACCCACATGTTATTGGTATGCTTAGGCAAAGAGTGTTATTGGTAGGCTAAGGCAAAGCGTGTTATTGGTAGGCTAAGGCAAAGCGTGTTATTGGTAGGCTAAGGCAAAGCGTGTTATTGGTAGGCTAAGGCGAAGCTTGTTATTGGAAGGCTAAGGCAAAGCGTGTTATTGGAAGGCTAAGGCAAAGCGTGTTTTTGGTAGGTTAAAGCAAAGCGTGTTATTGGTAGGCTAATGCCGCGTACACACGATCATTTTTTGCGATGAAAAAAAATGACGTTTTCAATCATGAAAAAAACTACGTTTTTCAAACTTCATTTATTCAAAACGACGTTGCGTACACACCATCGTTTTTCTACAAAGCTCTAGCAAAGCGTGGTGACGTACACCACGTTCGACGGCACTCTTTTCCATTGAAGCTCCGTCTCATAACTTGCTTCTGAGCATGCGCGGGTTTAAACACGTCGTTTTCAACATCGTTTTGCCCACACACCATCACTTTTTATGACACAAAAAACGACGTTTTGAAAAACGACACAAAAAATTCAAGCATGTTGGAACGATCAATTTAAATGACGTTTTAAAAAACTTAGTTTTTTTTCATCGCAAAAAATGATCGTGTGTACGCGGCATGAGGCAAAGCGTGTTATTGGTAGGCTAAGGCAAAGCTTGTTATTGGTAGGCTAAGGCAAAGCTTGTTATTGGTAGGCTAAGGCAAAGCTTGTTATTGGTAGGCTAAGGCAAAGCTTGTTATTGGTAGGCTAAGGCAAAGCGTGTTCTTGGAAGGCTAAGGCAAAGCATGTTATTGGTAGGCTAAGGAAAAGTTTGTTATTTGTAGGCTAAGGCAAAGCATGTTATTGGTAGGCTAAGGAAAAGTTTGTTATTTGTAGGCTAAGGCAAAGCATGTTATTGGTAGGCTAAGGCAAAGTGTGTTATTGGTAGACTAAGGGCCCTTTCACACAGGCTTTTTCATCCATCCGTCTACGGATGAAAAAGTGACATACATTGGTCCCTAGTAGATAGCGGGTGTTAGCGGACGAACATCCGCTGACACCCGATCTCGCCTGGTTCCGCATTCCTCCGATTCTGCAGACAGTGGAAAACCCTATTTTCCTTTCATCTGCGGATCGGATCAGGTGAACACGGTCATCCGATCCCCCATAGGGGAGAGAGGAGAAATAACAAAGCGGTCCCTGCACAGTGTGCAGGATCCGCTAGCTCAGCGGGGATCAACAGAGCGATCCCCGCTGAGGTTCAGGGGGTGGATCATTACTGATGTGTCCCGTGTGAAAAGGCCCTTAGGCAAAGTGTGTTATTGCTAGGATAACCAGGTGAAAGTGAAGGGAAAGAGCTTTCAAAGCCACAATAGATACATTAAGTTGCAATATCGTATTTTTGTTTGGAGTTGTTCTACACTTTAATATAAGGATAAGTAATGGGGTACATTAAAAAAAAAAAGTTTTTGTGTTTTTTGCTTGCAGCAACTACTGTAGTTTAACCAATTGTCATTTAAATGCAAAATCACAATGCATGTTTGTTGGTGAAACACTGATTATTACTCAAAGCTTACCTTAAATAAAATTAGACATTGAATAAATGTATAATTACAAAAAAAACTGTACAATCAAAATAACTATTTTAATATATTTAGTGCTTAAAACTTGACAGTGAGAAAAATTATAAATATAATATAGCAAAACATTTGCAAGGGACATTTATTGTGATTTTGCAGATATTTTCTTTTTGTACTTATTATAGTCAGATTATAATTACATATAAATATTGTACATGCTTTCTTGTCAATCCTTATGAGCTTTGCTGAGGTTACCTACAGAGCGCAATACCTCAAGCTGCAATTTATACTCAACACAAATACATTTTTTGACCTCATGCACACTGGACGTTCTAAAAAAAGTAGAAAGTTGTAACTGCAGAATGAGTTTTGCAACATGCATTAGAGTTTTTTGGTGTTTTTTAGCTGTAACGTTTACCTTTTTTTAGCAAAACTATACTCACATAAAAGCTTATGGCTCAAAAATGCTGATAAATGCCAAACAGCTGCTTGTTCAGCATTTGTTTTTGTTTTGTTTTTAGCTTTTATAAGAGTTCAAGCGTTTTTACTGCTGAAAAACTGTTCTTAAAACCCACTAGTTCTAAAGGGCTTTTTCCAGCCAGAAAACATAACTGCCAAAAAAAGCTGATAACAACCTATGTGTGCATGGGCACATATGATAACATGCTGGGGAGTTTACTGGCTGCAGAAAAAAAACATCTGAAGCCAAAAACAGCAGCTGTAAAAACGTCCAGTATGCATGAGGCCTTAAAAGGATGACTTTTTCTGCTTTTTTCTGTCCACTCCTGGTAAAAATGTAAATGGAAGAAAAACAAGTAAAATGCAGATAGCTTCTACTGTGCTTTCTTTTTAGGAGACCCATAATATGCTGGTAATGTACTGTTTGCACTCTGTTATTAGTATAGTGTTAGTCATTAATTCAGAAAGTTTAGGTGTTGCCCTTGATTAGCCAATCAAAGGCATTAAAGATGCAAGCTTTTGGGACGCCTTAGATACCTCCTTCAGCAGGGCCGGTACAAGGCAGGGGCGAAAGGGTCGACTGCCCTGGGCGCTACCATTCCATATAGGAGGGGGGTGCGGTTCTGACACACAGGCAGCCGCAGCCGCTGCCCGCCAGACCAGTACACTTGTGTGTAATATAAACTAGTAGTCAGCGCGGGTGTGGGTGCGGCAGCCGAGTGCGCTCATCACCTCCTGGCTTCCTTTTTACTCTTTGTTTACTCCCCCTACGGAGTCGGTTGGTACATTCCAGCCGCACGAGCCACATGACGTCATGGCCGGAGGCTGGCTGATAGAGGGAGGACTTGGACAGGGCCAACATTCACAGTGCTCAGCCGCTCTCCACGCCAATCAATTGCTCCGCAGTCTGCCCACCTCTTCCATCCTCTATCTCCTGTGGCAGCGTGAGGGAAGTGTGTGGGTTGACAAAAGAAAAAATGGGTGGGACTTTTGAAATGAGACCATGGCTTGCATAGCATACAGGTCTCCATCCCCGACAATATAGACAATATGAGACCAATTAAGGACAGAGGGACAGCGGGACTTTATATGAAACACTACACTGGGATCGGAAGAAAAAATCAATGTATAATAAATAGGTTGTTTATTTCATAACATGCAGGAACCAGATGCATAAATGACATTCCTGTTACATCGGTAAGTCAGTACAACGTAAGATATAGACATGATTGGTAAATCATAATAAAGAGATCATACAGAAAAAAGACCATAGTAAACAATTTAACATATGGTAAACATAAATGTCAGCAGGTTACCCAAAGATGTATAAAAAGGTAGCATGATATAGCAACTTGATAATTCAACCAATTGTTTTAAAACCCATATGAACCACATGATTGCTGGAGTAAAACATATCTAAAAGGCTCTACGCGTTTCGTGGAGTGATATCCACTCATCAGGAGCTGATTTGGGGCACCTACAATGTAAAATAATATAATTAATGGTAATTAATTATAGCAAGAAGAGAGGGGACAATTACTGTACTCCTAGTCCTCTTACCTGGGAATAGATAAAAATGTTGAGAAACAACGTTACTACTAGTGTTGAGACTGAGCGATGCCTAGGGGCGGATGAGTAACCGACCCAGGCTGTCTGTGTGGCTGCTCCTCTCTCAAGGCACAACTGCAGCCTGACGTTGGCGGGACCTTGCTGGTCGGCGGCCCTTCTGACTCTCCACGGTAACCACCATTTCTCTCCACCTGCTTTCCTCACTTGGTGTCTAGTCCATCTTGATTTCTGCACACCAACTTTACATTGGTTTTTCAGCACCTTATCTCCATATACCCCCCCTTCTTGTCATTTTGGGGCTTTTTATCACAATTCCTCTGAACATGCTCGGTTATGTCCAAACGTGTGCAAACAGCAAATGTATGTATCAAAAATAAGTACACATATGTATAATAAGTTATTATACATATGCGTACTTGGCTGCACAGAATTTTTGTTTTTGGATACACATATATTTCCATTTTTTATTAATAAATTTCTCACAGCGCTGTATCTTTTTTTACTTATTCTAATGGTTAAAGCGGAGGTTCTGCCATTTTTTTTTTAAGTCAGCAGCTACAAATACGGCAGCTGCTGACTTACCTGTCCAGCGCGCACGCGATGTCAGCAGCCGAGGCTGAGCAACCGCTCGGTCCTTGGTTGCTTCCGCCGCCATCTTAGGTGATGGAATCAGGAAGTGAAGCCTGACTGCTTCACTGCCGGATTCCCTACTTTGCATGCACAAGGATTGCAGCGCCGTGACTGGTCCCCGCTCTCTCCTGGGAACAGCCACCATACCATCACATGCAGCTACTGTGCCATCAATTGTCGCCACTGTGCCAATCACACGCAGCCACTGTGCCCATCAAACGCAGCCACCGTAACCATTAATTGTTGCCAGTGTGTCCATCAATTGCCGCCAGTGCGCTGCCCGTTTGCCCCATCAATTGCCACCAGTGTGCTGCAGTGTGCCCATCAATTGCCGCTAGTGTGCCCATCAATTGTCACCAGCGTGCCCATCAATTGCAGTCAATGCAGCCACTGTGCCCATCACACGCAGCCACTGTGCCCATCACACACAGCCACTGTGCCCATCAGGTGAACAGTCCTTTGTTCTATTGCTTGTTCTGAAACAACATTGATTCTTTCTTAAAAACGGGGGGGGGGGGGGGGGGGGGGGGGGGCGCGTAGTTTGCCATCTTCGCCCTGGGCACCAAATGACCTTGTCCCAGAACTGTCCTTCAGGCTTTAAAAAAATTCTGAAATTGGTTCTGAAACCCACATTTCTCTGCAGAGTTACAAGGAGCAATAATATATAACTATTTAACCACTTAACCCCCGTACCATTAGGCCACTTTTTGCGATTCGGCACTGCGTTGCTTTAACCGACAACTGCGCGGTAGTGCGATGTGGCTCCCAAACAAAATTTACATTTTTTATCCCACAAATATAGCTTTCTTTCAGTGGTATTTAATCACCTCTGCGGTTTTTATTTTTTGCGCTATAAACAAAAATAGAGCGTCAATTTTGGAAAAAAAAAAAAATATTTTTTACTTTTTGCTATAATAAATATGCCCAAAAAATCTATAAAAAAAGTTTCATCAGTTTAGGCCAATAAGTATTCTTCTACATATTTTTGGTAAAAAAAACAAACACAATAAGCGTTTGATTGATTTGCGCAAAAGTTATAGCGTCTACAAAATAGGGGATAGTTTTATGGCATTTTTTTTTTTACTAGTTATGGCGGCAATCAGCAATTTTTATCGTGACTGCGACATTATGGTGGACACATCGGACACTTTTGACACCATTTTGGGACCAATGTCATTGTCATTTTTACAGCGACCAGTGCTAAAATGCAACGATTACTGTAAAAATTACACTGGCAGTGAAGAGGTTTATCCTGTAGGGGCGCTCAAGGGGTTAATTGTGTCCTAGAGAGTGATTCTAAGTGTTAGGGGCGTGGCTAAAAGTGACACATCACTGACCGCTGGTCCCGATGACAGGGAACAGACGATCAGTGACATGTCACTAGGAAGAACGAGGTTGTGTTTACACTGACATCTCCCCGTTCTTCAGCTCTGTGACCCGATTGCGGGAACATAGAGTTCATGGGTCCAGCTAGCGTGGTCACTGAGCGCGACCATGCGGCGTCAAATTAAAGGGGACGTATATATACGCCCATTTGCCCAGCCGTGCCATTCTGTCTACGTAAATAGGCGTGCGGCGATCGGCAAGTGGTTAAAGAACACTACTATTTTTTTCTTGACACACTTTAGTGGAAAAGGTAAGCGAACAAAGTTTATAAGTACTATTGGGGTAATTGAAGCAATGACTTTATTGTCAGAGGCATATTACATTTCTGCCCATATTTGGTTCCAAGTCCAATTCTGAATTTTTGTATGAATGTTGGGGAGATGGCTCAAACCGTTTGCTAACCTTCACAAACAGATGTCCCTATAAAAGGTCCATTTATGCAAAACCTTGGTTTAAAAGTAAATAAAAAAAAAGGACCAAAAATCATATTTTGTATTTACTGTATTTTTGTTCAAATTGCAATACTTTGACATGCGCTGTACAGTTATCTACAGTTGACTACAGATTACAATCTATAATTATTAGACATGTGCACAACAAAAATGTTCATATTTTTTTGTTCCATTTCGTCTTGTTCCGTAGATTCGTAAAGATTTGTAATTTCGTAAGACTCAAGTTTTCCTATTCGGACCCATTCGTATTTCGTGAGATGCAAGTTTTCCTATTCGGACCCGTTCGTATTTTCATAACAGTTTTATTTTCGTTTATACTGAATGATTCGTAATTCTGTCTAATTTATTTTCGTTGATTCGAAATTGGTAATTTTGTTAGATAATAATTTTCGTTTAATGGATTCGTAATTTTGTACTTTCGTAAATACATAGCAACACATGGCTAATCCATATTAAGATATACTTTCTCCTAAGCCCCGTAAAAACGGTCAGACTTTTTGCCAACAAACGTCAAAATTAGCGTTTTCCAAAAAAATCAGACTGTGTGTACGCTCTATCGGACAAACTTTTTCAGTTTCAAAAGTCTGGCCAACTCCCTTGAGACAAAAATCAAAAAAAGTTTGTTTGAAGTCCAATCGTGTGTACAAGGCTTTACACTGTACAATGTGATTGGCTAAGATATTAAGTAAGATACATCACTCACTACACTGCCCAGTGCCCATTCGAAAGAACGATACAAGTACACAAATTTACGAACAGACAAAGAAACGGATTTACAAAACACACAAATGAAAATACGAACATACGAATGAAAATATGAAAAGACACAGGATTTAAAATACGGAATGCAAATCTTTCGTTATACATGTCATTTTTGTTCTTTTGCTTATTCGTAAATTCTGTAATTTTCGTATTTTGGTTCTTTCAGCTTTTCGGATGTTCGTATTGATCCGAATGTACAAATACTAACAAATTCGTACGAAAATCCATTTGTTACGAACGGGAACGCACATGTCTAATAATTATGTTAACATTTCACAAACAGCAAGAACCCAATAAAAAAACATGAAATTCACTGTTGAACCAAAAATATCACAAATGTTATCTACAAGGTTGACCATTGTCCTGCCGTGTCTTAACATGCCAGGTTTATCAGGAAGGTGGGAAGTAGGTTATTTAATATCACTACATTTTAATCATTGGAAGATCACAAATTGCTCTTTAATATTAGGTCTATTACTGATTTATGCAGTAATGAGATCACTTAAGGTGGCTACAAGCCTTGTAGGACAATCAATTGTGCATGCATATGCAATACCAATGACTTTTTTTACACAACACTAAATGATAGATTCCTAGCAGTTTGGGGAAAAAAAAATTACATTAAAAAGGAGTACACTCTAACCTTAAAGGAGTTGTAAAGGAAAAACATTGTTTTGCTGAAATGACTGTTTACAGGGTATAGAGACATAATAGTTAATTGATTCCTTTTAAAAACGATTTAAAATAGATAAAAAAAAAATCATATAATGTACCTGTAGTTTTTTAGTTTCGTTTTTGCATCTAGTTTCGTTTTTGCATGTTATCCTGTATCTGTGCTATACAGAGCCATAGAGCAGTGATGGTTTGGAAAACGAAACTAGAAGCTCCCAGTACTGTGATCACAGGGAAACAGACAACCAGGAAGTGTCCAGAACAGAGGAGAATTACAGCAAAATCAGAGCAAAAAACGAACAATGAGGACATGAAACCAGGACTGCAGTAAGGTAAAGGAAGCTATTTAGCTAAAAAAAAAAATTTCCTTTAGTGACCCTTTAATGTGGCAGATTTCTGATTGGTTGATAAGGGTCACTCTACATCACTGCAGTTTGCACCGTGGTAAGCTCATTATACTTTTATTATGTTAGCATGCAGCAACCGTACCTTCACAGTAGGCATTGTCTTCTCTAAGAGACCGGAAACCATCACGGCAGATGCAGACCCCTTTGTCAACCAGGTTTTTGCAGACCGAATATTCCACACAATTATGTCCGTCTGAGCAGAAATCATAACCTAATGATGACATGTTTTGGTTAGTAAATGCCACATACATTTCTAAATCATCGTTGAGGTATGAAAATTGGAGTTGTTCTTGGTAGAACAGGCTAAGTTGGCACACAACAGAATTTAGCATTACTTTGTTAAAATTTTATGAGCTGGAAGATCTGAATTGTCAGGGAAGGAACAGAAAACGCACTATTAAGTAGAAAGCAGTGTCCTATTTCCTAACTATATAAAGATTTTATAAAAAATAAATATACAGAGATAGGACTCACTTTAACAGATTATATGCAAAAAGATAGTTTACATTTTCACAAGCTCATTAATGTGTTAATTTTTCTCATTACATTTTGGCAAATTTTTCTGATTTGAAGTGCTACACAATTGTTGTTCTTTACTGCTCCTTCTCACAATGCCAGTCATCAGCTGACCCTCACAATGCCAGTCACCAGCTGCGAGTGTGTCCGATATCTCAAAGGGTTGGTTAACATTTAAAATCAGTAAATCAGCAAAGGGGCCACATTAGGTGAAACCCAGTCTATATTGCATAAAAATAGATCTCCCTTAATAGTCATTATTTTGAGTCCCAACACGGATTCCAGTATGTGGGAATTGGTAACCGCCCCATTGTCAAAATACGTCCTGTTTTTAAAGATGGATATCTCGGTAACGGCAGCAGCTGCTGCCACAACCGAGATATCCATATCTTTATGGGGCAGTTCTGTATACGATAACAGTGGTCTCCGCGAGATCGCCGTTATCGGTGGTGGGAGAGGGTCCCCCCCTCCCGCCGCTCTCCCGTGCCCGCCGCCGCTTACCATAGCCGTCGGTAGCGGCGGAGGCGATCGGGTCCGTGGACCAGCCCTTTAGGCAAGTGACTACAAATCTCTATACTTTACAAAATATCAAAAACATGCACGATAAATCAGGTAAAAATAAAACAAGTTGCATTAAAAATACACAATCAATTTAAAATATGTGCTTTCGAAAATTCACTGAAGGGAATCTATCAAAGCTGGAGCATCCAGAATCTGGAGCAGTTGTGAATGGCAACCAATCAGCTTCTATTTTTCATTTTCAAAGATTAACTGGACAAGCTGAAGATAGAAGCTGTTTGGTTGCAATGCACAGCGGCTCCATATTCTAGTTGTTTCCAAATGCGATAAACTCCCCCCAGTGTAATTTACCTTAAAGGAAAAGTACAGCCAAAGCTTGTTAGGCTGTATTTCTGTGGATCACAAGAGTGTAGTTCGTTCAGAACTCCTGTGACCCGTTTTAGGCTGGCTATTGGCTGACATCATAGGAGCTGGTACAGGCTTGGTAAAGATCACGAAAATATGGTCAGGATCCACCTGCATGCTTAAACTGGCACCTGGCTCAACGAGCAGGTGAGAGCTAGAGTCGGTCACTCCCACACCCCTCCTCAGCCCAGCACTCCAGGGGTCAGAGCAGACAGCTCGGGAGCTCTGAGAACAGAGCAATCAGCAATGTTTGATTGCTCGATTTTCAGCCTTCGAGCCGGTGGGGAATGGTAAGTATGATTTAATTTTTTTTTTAAATCCCATACTTCCTTAAGTCAACAGTGATTGAATTCTATCATCCAAAGTAAGCTACTCGTAAGTGCTGCCTGTGTGATTAAAACACAACTTCATCCAAAGGGAAGTTATACTATTCCTCATCCAGGATGTTTTATTTTTTTAGGGGGAGGAGGGGGTACCTAGTTTTTACAGATATCAGCTCCCACTTCTGCTTGGATTGCCTTAACTCCTCCCCCTCCCTGCCCACAGTCGTCTGGGAAATGTCACAAGGCGCAGAGTGGCTCGTGTATGCCTGCTGCCCACAGTTTAGATGACGGCATTAGGGACCCAAAGACAACACTGGATCCTTGGACAGGTAAGTGTGTTTAGTGTGTTTATTAAAAGTCAGCTGTTACAATTTTTGTAGCTGCTGACTTTTAATTTTGGCACATCTGACTAAAACTCCTTTTTAAGCCATGCTCCAAATAATACATTCATTTAGTAGATTAAAGTGCACTTATAAAAAGAAGAATAGGAACAAGGCCTGGAAAAAATGACTTTACATGACTAATCCAAATTAATGGCAAGGACATCCCTAATGATTGCTGAAATGGAAAGCAGGAATAAGCAACAGGCTTCTCTGCCATTCGTCATAAGATTTTTAGCAGGAAATAAACCGATCTGCAGTGCCTAAACTGGTGAGTTGACTGTGGAAAACTGTATTTTGTGCAGAAACGTACAAACGCATATGTTCTAGTTGGCACTTAAATAAAAAATCGTTTTGTGTTGCAGTTTGGGCACTCGGGCTCAAAAAGGTTCGCCATCACTGTTCTAGTATGACATGTTTATCAATGCAACCTAGTTAAAGAGGAAGTCAACTTCTGTGTATTATATTTTCCCTATAGATAAGCCTATAATAAGGCTTACCTATAGGTACTGTAAATATCTCCCAAATGTGTGTCGTTTAGGAAATTGGCGCGTGCACTCTGAAGAAATGGCCACCTGTGCCATTGCTTCAGAACCCTTTGCTGTCACGGGTGGCTCCTGCACAAAGCCAGAGCCCGCGGACCAGGAAGGAAGACAAGCGAAGATGAATGAGGCCTCCAACGGGATGACGAGGGCTTTGTTTGCAGGTAAGTTTAACATAATGTGCTAGCATTCAATGCATACTAGCACAATATGCCTTTACTTTGCAGGTCAGAAAACAAAAAAAGGCACTTTACTTCCTTTTTAAAGCAGAGTTTCTACTAAAATAAAAATAAATAAATAAATACAAATGCTGCTGACTTTTAATAATCAGACACTTACTTTACCGTAGCCCATTCATCTACGTGGAGCCGGCATCATTACTGTGGGCGCCCGGCTGTGAAGCTGCACAGCGCACCGTGATTGGCCGAGCAATCATCTGGGACCTGTGGCGTCTCCAAGATAATTGCAGAGAGGGAGGAGGGAGAGGTGACCTTCCTTCCGGCACTGAGGTGCCCAGGGAGGAAGTTGGAGCTGAAACCCCCCCTTCCCCTAAAAAAAAAATACATGCCAAATGTGGCAGGTCAAGGGTCACCTTCTCTTAAAGTGGAAGTTCAATTTTTGGGTGAAACTCAGCTTTAAATAGGTGAGCGAAAAAACATTGGCGCATATCCTCCATGTTACCATTTGCATTACAATGTGTTCTAAGTTATAGATGTGAAGGTTTAGTCTTTAGAATTTTACCGTGTTATCCTAGTCAAAAAAAAACAAAACGATATTTCCACAATAATACAGCTATTCACTGTGGCTAGTAACCATGGCAATAAATGATCTTGACTTAGATTCCACAATGCACTTTGTGATGGATTCTGGTTATGAAAGGAGTAATTTCAGATTAGTACTGGTGTATTTTATCCAGCGATCAATTTAAAAAAAAGAAAAAAAAAAAGAAGGAAGAAAGCATTCCATGGATTGGAGGGCTAGTGTTCATTATTTAACCATGAGTTATCAGTATCAGTCAAAAATGAAAATGGCTCGGGTAGGAGAGACATTCAGGTGGTTGGGCTAGGATGGACATTCAGGTGGTTGGGCTAGGATGGACATTCAGGTGGTTGGGCTAGGATGGACATTCAGGTGGTTGGGCTAGGATGGACATTCAGGTGGTTGGGCTAGGATGGACATTCAGGTGGTTGGGCTAGGATGGACATTCAGGTGGTTGGGCTAGGATGGACATTCAGGTGGTTGGGCTAGGATGGACATTCAGGTGGTTGGGCTAGGATGGACATTCAGGTGGTTGGTCTAGGATGGACATTCAGGTGGTTGGGCTAGGATGGACATTCAGGTGGTTGGGCTAGGATGAACATTCACGTGGTTGGGCTAGGATGGACATTCTGGTGGTTGGGCTAGGATGGACATTCTGGTGGTTGGGCTAGGATGGACATTCTGGTGGTTGGGATAGGATTGAAAATTCAGGTGGTTGGACTAGGATGGACATTCAGGTGGTTGGGCTAGGATGGACATTCAGGTGGTTGGGCTAGGATGGACATTCAGGTGGTTGGGCTAGGATGGACATTCAGGTGGTTGGGCTAGGATGGACATTCAGGTGGTTGGGCTAGGATGGACATTCAGGTGGTTGGGCTAGGATGGACATTCCGATGGTTGGGCTAGGATGGACATTCCGATGGTTGGGCTAGGATGGACATTCCGATGGTTGGGCTAGGATGGACATTCCGATGGTTGGGCTAGGATGGACATTCCAATGGTTGGGCTAGGATGGACATTCCGATGGTTGGGCTAGGTTGGACAGACCGATTACCAGGCAATATTAAGGGCCCACACACACACACACACAAAAGGCGCTACATTGTGACAAAGTAGTGTCATGCAGTTCTTTTTTTCCCAGCAAATCGTGCCTGCACACCACTGCAACACAATAATATGCACCAGGCACACAGGAGAAAATGCATTTTGCCTTGCCATGCTGTGGGACTGTGCTGGAAAAGTCGACCCTTTGGCTTAGTAGTACATAGCATTTACAAAATTGCAAAATATTTTGTGATCAGGGCTGACTTTTCTTTGAATTAATTTACTCACTTAGAAAAAAAACACAGACATATTTTAAGTACTTTTTCTCTTTTTTTTATTTTATTTTTTTAAGTCATCACAATCTTTGTTCTCAGCTGCATAAGGGGTTTGGGCAGGTAGAGGTGGACAAACAGCACACTGTGATGAACAACATGTTTAGCTGTGTAGCGGGGCATGTCAGCACAAGTCTCACCATTGGAGGACAGGCAGGCTGTTCTCCCAGTACACCCAGAAAACAGACTATGCTGAGATAGATGTGCTGTCATGTCTAGCATGGTCAGTGTGAAATAGAAAAGCAGAGGGGGGGGTATCAGGATCACAAGATATTTCACACAAAGGAATAGAAAGAAATAACGCAAGTAAATGGTACAACAGGGCCATATCAGTAATATGAAATGATAGGGTAATTTATTCTTTAAGTATACCAAATACCGGTATATAGTATTTTCTTTTTATTATTTGTGCTTCTATAGTAGAACTGGCTTGAGTTCACTATCCTGGTATTTGAACCTTAGAAGTCTTTTTTTTTTTTACACAATGCAAATGTTTTCATGGCCTTTTCTTAAATTTTGTTTTGTCAATCTTAATATACCTTTGCAGACTGAACAGCAGCTGTATCTCAGTACTATTTGTTGCGATTGTGGACAGTTCAAGGGTAAACATTCTGGGTTTTCTATTCTTAGCATTTTGCTGTCCTGTGAAAAAAAAAATACAAAATACTTTTCTTAATTGAATACACTTATAATTTGCTTTTTTTTAAAGGAACGGTTAAAAAAAACAAGTTCTAAAACAGTATGCATATTTGTTTGCAGTTTTATCCATATACATGTATGCATTTTACATACTGTATGTGTAATTAACCTGGTATCACAGCCTGACTGTTGCCCTAAATCAGTGGTTCTCAACCTGGGGGTCGGGACCCCCTTGGGGGTCAAATGAGGATTTGCCAGGGGTCACCAAAACCTGGACTGTTCCTAAAGCCCACGGTCACCCACTCAGCCTCTTCACAGCTGCCCATTCAGTTTACGGCAGAGCTGGGGGCAGGGACTAGAGGTCAGCTGACTGGTGAAGAATGTGAAGTGGGAGGGGCTGGAGGAGACCTGCTGATTTCAGCATAGGTGTCACTGCTACGAGACACAGTGAGTAACACTACCTGTGATTAGAGTTGCCTTTAAAAGTCCCCGTTACAGTTCTCGGATCAGCAGATGACCTTGATCAAGAGCACCTAAGTTGGCTGATCCCAACTCCCCACCAGCACTGCCACTGATCCCAACTCCCCGCCAGGGAGTAAGAGAAGGAATAAAAATAGAGAGTACATGGAAGGGAGAGGAAAAGAGGGGGAGGAACAAAAAAAGGGAGAGAAAGAACAAAAAAGACGGCTAAAGAGGGATGGTGAAAAGAAAAAAGGAATGAGGATAGGGATAAAAGAGAAAGAAAGGAGAAGAAAATGTAGAAGGGACTCAGGGAGCACTAAATGTCCATGGGTTAGGGGCACAAAATACTTGTGCCGACAACCCACGATAGGAAAATAATTTTGGTAAATTTTATCAAGAGGACACGACACTAGAAAGGTTGAGAACCACTGCCCTACATGATCAATTATAAATATAAATTATAAATATATGCAAAGAAAATAAATAATAATAATATATTATATATTATTTATACACATACATACAATATATGTATTACACACACACAATTATTTACACCTAATTGTATGTTGTAATTTTAGCTTAAAGGTTAGATTTATAGTACATAGAAGCCTCTAATTACATAGCAGCTGCAGATCCAGGGCGGCATATAATAGGAACCAATGCACTCCATTTTCCTTCTGCAACACTTTCAGCAGCTGCAGGAGGAAAATGGAAAAAACATCAGTTCTTCTACGTGTCGCCCCATGGCCCGTCCTATCCCCCTCTTGCTGCCCAGGGCACCTGTCAGAATGGAGAGCAGGGAAGGAGCCAGTAAATGTGTAATACCATACCAATCACTGACTTGGTTTATTCATAACTGAGGCATAGTAAACTGTGTTTACTATGCTTTAGTTTGTGAATGAACGGGAAGCTCCATACACAGCTATTCCTGTCCATTCATTCTGTGCTGCTGAGAATGCAGGGATGGAGATGGATGGTGGTGTTTTTTAATTTTCTTTCTCTGTCTCAAAGGTGAAACTTAAGAGGTCTCTTTAGACCTCTGCTAATTCACCAAAACCCCCAATGGGACTCCTAAAAAATTGTAAAAAAAAATTAAAATAATTAAAAAACAAAATAAATGTTTATTTGTAAAAAATACTGACATCAGTGGCGGAACTACCAGGATCACAAAGGTCACACTTGTGACCAGGTCCTGGCATTCCGCCATCATTACGGGGGCCCGGCTGGGGGTCAGGGGGACCCCTTTATGGTCTCTTGCACCAGGGCCCTGAAGGTTAGACTGGCTAGGCACGGTTAACCCTTTGATTGCCCTGTTAACCCCTTCACAGCCAGTATCATTACAGTGGTCCCCAAAAAGTGTCAGAATGTCCACCGCAATATCGCTGTCTTGCTATAAGTCACTGATCGCAGTTTTTTACTAGTAAAAAAAGTATAAAAATATCCCATAGTTTGTAGATGCTATAAATTTTGCGCAAACTAATCAATATACGCATATTGGATTTTTTTTTTTTTTTACCAAGCAATATGTAGAATACATGATGGCCTAAATCTATAAAGAAATTAGGGGCCAGATTCACGTACATCGGCTCATTTTTGGACCGGCGTAGTGCAACTCCTTTAAGTTAGACCGGCTTAATTTTGAGGCGCAAGTACCGTATCCTCGTAGTATTTTCGTCCAAATTTGCACCGGTGCAATGTAAATTCCGAGGCGTAAGGCAGTGTAATTCAAAGTGGGAAGAACGTGGGCGTGTTCCATTGAAATGAGCCGTGACCCCATGTAAATGAAGGGCCGGCCAGACTGGGCATGTGCACATGAAGCAGACTATGGTCAGCACCTCTCTGAGCATGCTCAGAACTCAGCACGGCGCAATCAGTTAGATAGGAACTAGGCCCGTCAGACTTAGTGAGCTATGCACAGTGCTTAAATAGACAGAGAGAAATGCCCTTCCATTGCAAAAGTACATCTATTTTTTTTCCCTTCCTGAAGCAAGGTGCTTTTATTCCGTTGTCTGTTGCTGTTTGGAGGTTTGTGTCGTGTCGGTGTGTGTGTGTATATATATATATATATAATATTAAATAAGATAATTATAATAATATTACAATATTACAATTAGTAAATTTAGTTAAAAAAAATATATATATATATTTATTATATAAATTATTATAACATATATACTAAACAGAATTTTTTTTATATAACATAAATATTTACCCATTAGGGTGAAAAGAGCCACTGGCAAGGAAATGGAGTGTTGCCAGTACCTTGCCCAGTGGCGGTCGGCAGATTCTCTCCCGTGTAAGAACAGGGGAGTCCGCGCTATGGTGAATAAAGTAGCTGTTGCCTCCCAGTAGGATCCCTATGTGGGGAGCTAATATAAATATGAATAGTAGAAAGGGAAATGGCGCTGCTAAATTAATACCTTTGTCGGGTATATCCGTGGGGTGAGCCCAATGGTAATAGGCCCCCCTTTTGGCTGGAATTAGGGTGCAATTGGAGAGATACCCTGTGTTAATAGGAGGGTAGATGTTGGTTCCTCAGCTTCCACTAATTTCAGTGAAATTGAGTAAAGGTGGATTAATTAGGTCAGGAGCCTGTGCAGGCCAGCAGGCCCAAAGTTTGCTAAAGTAAAATGATCCTATGCTGCTATAAGGATGCCAGTTGTGACCGATGCACCCTAAACCATATAAAACAAAGAAAAAAATGTGTCTCCAGAGTCTAATAGGTAGAAATCCCTACTAGTGTGGTTACTAGTGTAATCAACCACACTAGTAGGGATTCTTACCTATTAGACTCATTTTTTTCTTTGTTTTATATGGTTTAGGGTGCATCGGTCACAACTGGCATCCTTATAGCAGCATAGGATGATTTTACTTTATCAATCTTTGGGCCTGCTGACCTGCACCGGCTCCTGACCTAATTAATCCACCTTTACTCAATTTCACTGAGATTGATGGAAGCTGAGGAACCAACATCTACCCTCCTATTAACACAGGGTATCTCTCCAATTGCACTCTAATTCCAGCCAAAAGGGGGGCCTATTACCATTGGGCTCACCCCATGGATATACCCGACAAAGATCCTCTCCCGTGCCCTCCTCCGTGCCCTCCTTCTTCTGCGCTCATCTAAAGTCAGTAGTATAGCTATAAGCAAGGATGCCCCTGGCATGTTGGCATACAGATTAATGTCCTGCATGTGTGGCTGCTCAGCTCGGCCCTAATGGTGTTGCTTTTGCTGACATGTAGACGGACTGTCTAATTTTAAACCACCTTTTATATGGTCTAATTTTGGACCGGCCGTGCAGCTGATAAGCACATCGTGTAGACTGCACCGCACAAACTTACTTTTGTGGATCGGCGTATCTCCCTCATTTGCATATTTGCATAGCAAATCAATGGTGTGTCTAGTGCAGTTTTGCACGCACGCTGCGCCGGTCTATCCAAATTACGTCGGTCTAAAAAATGTGGATTTCAGGCGTATATCGTTTTGGGGATACGGTGCATAGATAAGCGTGTGCATTTTTAGACTTACGCGTGCCTAACTCGTGATACTCCGGAGTAAGTGCTTTGTGAATCTGGCCCTATGTGTTTCCATTTCTATATTGGATGGGTTTTATAGCAGAAATTTAAAAAATAATTAAATTGTAGTTTTTTGGTGTATAACGCAAAAAAATAAAACGCAGAGGTGATCAAATACTACCAAACCTGGTGGGGAAAAAATAATAATTTTGGGTACAGTGTTGCATGACCGCGCAATTTTTAGTTAAAGTAACGCAGAGCAGTATCGCAAAAAGTGGCCTGTCTGAAGGTTAAGTGGTTAATAAAGAGTAATTTCAGGTACCTGGGTAAGAACTGTTGCCAAGTACAAATAGATGCAAAATACACGAAGAACAAAAACAAAAACACCACTCTAGTATTATGTTCTCCTGCTCACTTTCTGATTTAAAAAAAAAAAAAAAGTATACATCAATTTAGCCTTCTGGACACAGATGGCAGAACAAATCATTTTGTATTTAATAATTAAAGTAAAACATCACTATAGGCACTTGCAAAAGAATAGCTTTAGTGGGAAATGAAAAATAGGTGCACATGATAACCAATCACCGTGGTTCTACCGCTGCAATGATTAAAAGAGCCTTACTCAAAGGAAACTCGCTGTTATATTATGGTGTTTGTCATTCTGGTAAAAGTGTATGCAAATGCATTTGCATGCTGTCATCCAAGCATATGGGTCTGCCAATTGGGATTTTCCAGTGCCATTAAATAAACTGAATAAAAAAACATATCTGCTTGGAAAATGAAAGTAATTTGAAATAAATGACTCCTCCATCTGTATGTCTCTGCATTAGTTTAGTGGATTTAAAACACAGTTTCGAGGGCTGTATATAACCATTTAGCAAGCAGCTTTCTTGTCTAAACTGTTTTAAACATGAATATTAGATGATGACGGAATGACTTTATATTCCATCTTCACGGGAAAAAAACCTTTGTTTAAGGAATAGAAATGTTCTACTTGTTCTTGATGTACGTCACGTTTTCCTTTTCTTAAAAGAAGGGCTTGGGCATGAAACAAAGGCACAGAATGTATTCTCACATGCATTTACAATGGCAATTACTTCAACAGATGCTGTGTGGGAAAGAGAAACAATAAAGTGATACACATCTAAAAAAGCCTTGTATTAAAAATCTCTACCAACGGTATTGCGCTACACCAATCTTTTTTTTTACCAATTTACTCAAGTTATTCTATACAGTATAGAATATTAAAAGCATAATGCTTCGTACACACGGTCGGGATTCCCTGGGGAAAAACCGAGAACCTGCTCGGTCACTTTTCCCAGGGTACTCACCAGAGGGTTTTCCCCATTGGGAAAACTGCGGTGAGAGCTTTGGCCGGGAATCCCGGCCGCGTGTATGCTCCACCGCAGCATTTCTGTTGTTTAATATGTATTGTCATAGTGTCACCCATTGTTGGTTTTCCCGCTTCCCGCTCTAAAGAGCTGACTGGGGCGGACTGAGATTGGTTCAGATGCACTTCCTGATTTGGAGAAGGGTGTTTGTGGAGTGGGGGTGTCGGCCGGTGGGAGGGCCCCTGTGTCATGCACAGATATTCGCCTGTCGGGTGCGTCCACTCTGCAAGCGCATTGTCGGTTTAGCAGATACACGCTCCTGTCATCTCTCGGTGCCTGATTAACACTGTTTTGAGATGTGAGCATACACCTGCAAATAAGCTCCCCTCATCAGGAACGGTGTTCATTGGTTATTGTATTATTACTGTATTGTTGTTAAATTATTACTGTATGGTTATTGTATTATTACTGTATTGTATTGTTATTAAATTATTACTGTATGGTTATTGTATTATTACTGTATTGTATTGTTATTGAATTATTACTGTATCGTTATTGTATGTATCCCTTTTGGAAAGGTTATCCTATATTGTCCCATCCATATATGGGCATTTGCTGTGTCGAGCCCACATGCTGTGACATCACTTCCTATGGTCACATGCTGTGATTTCCTCCAATCAGCTGTGGTCTGTGAAGGCTTTTGTTCTAATAAAAAAAGACTCCATGAAGAGTGTGCTTATAGCACAAGGCAAAAATGGCTGTGTGCTCTGCATACATCCAATTTTTCCATGTCAGTTTCCCATAGGTAAACTGCCAGGAAAAAGACAACCGGGAATCACGGCAGGAAAAAAGAGAACATGCAGCGATTCATGCGGTTTTCCTGTTGGGAAACTGCCATGGAGCATACACACGGCCAGTTTTCCCCAGACAAAAACTGGTCATGTGTATGAGGCATGACAGTTTTTTAATATGCGCAAGTCCCGATTGTGTAATGCCCAAATTCTTCCTAGTAAACACCATTCATTCGTTTTCTATGCTGTACTGTCAAATCATGTAGGTAGAAAACATAGTAACTGTCAATCCTATACAGTGGAACCTTGGATTACGAGCATAATCCGTTCCAGGAGACTGCTTGTAGTACAAAGTACTTGCATGTCAAAGCTAGTTTCCCCATAGAAGTCAATGGAAGCAAAGATAATTTGTTCCACATTGACTTCTATTGCATGCAATACCGCATGTGTCCAGCAGTGGGGGGGGGGTGCTGGAGAGATTCACAAATTCTTGGAGACAGTTTGTCTGAACTCAGAAACCCTCGGAAAGGCTAGGGAACACTCAGGAATGGAGTATTTCCGAGAGTTTACAAGTATTTACGAGTGATTCCGAGTATTTCTGAACCGTTCCGAGTGTCACCGGCGCCCCTCTGGCCGAATGCAGTACTACACACCTCAGAGGCTTGAATCCTGCTTGCTTTGCGAGACAACACTCGCAAACCAAGTCAGGATTAAAAAAAAAAAAGAAAAAGGTTGCTTGTCTTTCAAAACACTTCCACTGTATACAGAACAGAGGGGGGGATTCATATATGTGCTAGAGATACAGATTGACGAAAGTTTTGGATCTTGCAACCTGCATTTTACCATAGGCAGTCATCCCTTACAACTCATACATACATTTCTCCCTGCGCTGTGCTACAATAGTACCCTTGTTTTAGACATAGCTGCACAATTCATTATTCTGGTTTTACCTAGCATAATGTCACTGCATATGCAAAACATTGCCCAGCCATAAGCACATAGAAGCCTATGGCAAGGACATGGACTAGTGGACCTTCCTTACAGCTGGTGTTCACAAGCTTAGACTCATAAGCACTTCAAATTCAGAACAAACAGCTCACATTTAAAATCAGTTTGATATCAGCTTAGAATCAGGTTGAGATGCATTTACTTTGATTTGAATGAAAAAAAATAAATACAAATAAAAATTGTTGTGAAATTATGCTTCATTGGCTGATGTCAGAAACAAAAAAACAAAAAATGAGTACTTAGTTTTAGAGAGGACAGGTGGTCAGATTGGGAAAGTATAGTCATTTTGTACATACTTTTAATGTATTATGGTCATGAATAATATGTACATAATCAAAATACTACCTATATTTTATATTTATCTAAGTAAAATAGTTTTAAAATATCTTTATTCTCCTTTTGGTGCAAAAAGGCTGAAAACAAAGCTCAATAGCTCATCCTGAAATTTAAAGGACATCTATGGTCACTGCATATACCGTATATACTCGAGTATAAGCTGAGTTTTTCAGCACATTTTTTTGTGCCGAAAACACACGCCTTAGCTTATACGCGTAGCCGTAGGTCCCCTGGACCGGTAACTTGGCACACATGTACCCCCAATTCTCCTCTACAATTGTGTCTGGGGGACCTACGGCCAGGGAGCACCGATTTTTCAAAGCCAGACACCCCTTCTATATACAAACAGATGTTCTATTAGTTTTAGGCTATTGACTTGCTATACAAAGCCCTCTTGTAGTCAAAAGAGCCACTAGAACTAAAGTTCTCTGGTAGCATTTTCTGACAATGGGGTGGCTTAGTCAACTAATAGCCCCTTTATGACCAGCCTATATTGAGTTGCAACAATCAAGTTATGGTGTAATGAAAACATGTGGATGATATTACAGGATGAGATCATTACACATCAGAGATTGGCTCACTGGCTGAACCCAGAAGAGCCAGCAAAATTAAACTGCACAGTAAAAAATAACCATCTATTTTCCAAAATAAAGAAAAACACTCAAAAGATATAAAATACTTTTGTCATACAATTAAGGTAATGTGCCCCTGACTAATGTCATTTGAATTACCAGGAGCTGCAAACCCTCCTTGTGGATGCACACACCCTTGTAAGTGACTTGATTGAACCAAATTAGTAGTCAGATCATGCAAGGGTAAACATGGGGGTGATATATGTTGTATACGAGCATCTTAAGTGCTTGCATGAAAAATCTCTGCAGCCAGTAGAGGAGGGTGTGCTTTTTCTCCATAGAAAATTGAACTATCCTTTCACTGCATGAGTGCTTTACAATTATATTTACATGAAATGCCTTTATAGGCAACATAAAACATTTTTGCAGATGAAATATATTGATATTACAAATACACATCTACTGTCTCATAGAAAGGATGGGCCTATTGCCTGAAGAACACAATGAGGCAGCAGCTTACCCTGCATTCAAAGAGTATACACACTCCAGAAGTAGAATAGGCCGTTTGCCTTTCACCTTCAAAATACAGCTGGCCTTGGTATACACACGCAGCTAATAAAAGAGGAAGAGATACAAAGAGGTTAAGCATTATTCAGAAAGTCAATCACTTTTTTTACTGCATAAATGCGAACAGTAGCTTTAACATAACATTTTTAAATATTAGCAAATATCCTAAAATATATAGCTAAACTCATTGTAGATATAAAATAGGTCTGCTGTTCAAAATCCCAGGCCCTGAATAGCCTACCTGACAGATCCCCCCAAAAATATCAACATTATATTTTCAAAAAAACACACAACTTTCAGAATTCTTGCTAAATCTAAACGATACAATTGTATTGAATCAAGTCAATAAATTTAAGTTGTGTGTTTAACAGTTTACTATGCTTCAGTTATGAATAAACACAGTAATGATCACTCACTGTGTTTATTCAGAAAACGAAGGGGCTGGAAAATGACATTTATTAGTCCTATACCCTGCTCTTCATCCTGAACATCCTCCCCCCACCCCTGTGTGCTTGCAGCAACTGAGAGGGCTGGGGGGGGGGGGGGACACAGCAGAGGAAATCGGATGTGAGTAGGACAGGTAGGATGATCGGTGCAATTACAGGAACGATGCCTGTGTCTGCCTGTAGGATCTGAAAGCAGGCTGGAGGAGAGGGGAAGAAACTGTCTTTCAGCTGCTGAAGACAGTGAAGAGAGAGACACACAGGGCATTGTTTCTGTAATTTCACCAAACATTCTCCCTGTCCTGCTCACATCTCATTCCACCTGCTGACCAGTCCCCATTCAGGAGGACTGGTGGTACCCCCTTATAAGCGGCTCTGGATATAAAAGACACACATTGTTACAGCTCTAGAACCATTAAATCGTTTTTATTTTATTTTATTTTTTAATGCAAGTACCAGACCTTTACCAGGTACCAGCCCCTTGCAGTGCCTGTACAGCAGGGCGCAAGTGTGATACGAAGAAAGAGTGCAAGGAGCCAATCAGTTCATGTGCTAAAAGGAAACCGTTTGACAGGGGAAAAAAGCAAAGCGTGACAAAACTCATCACTGTGCTGCTTCTCCTTTCACTGTTCAGTCACAGGCTGGGCCAATCCAGGACAACATGGGCTCAATGAAAGTGGATTGAATGATACAGGCCATCAGACTGGGGAAATCTAGTGGCAGAAAATTGTACTGACAGGGAAATCTTAAAAGTGCTTTTTTTTTTTTAAATATCTTTAAATGTATTATTTTTGAAGAGAATTTGAACTTAAAGGGGTTGTAAAGGTTTGTTTTTTATTTTCTAAATAGGTTCCTTTAAGCTAGTGCATTGTTGGTTCACTTACCTTTTCCTTCGATTTCCCTTCTAAAAAATGTTTTCTTTGTCTAAATTTCTCACTTCCTGTTCCTCCTCAGTAAGCTTGCCCCCATGAGGAGGTACAGGAATTGAGAAATTCAGACAAAGAAAACAAAGAAAAAAAACATTTAGAAGGGAATTTGAAGGAAAGGGTAAGTAAACCAACAATGCACTAATTTAAAGGAACCTATTTAGAAAATAAAAAACGAACCTTTACAACCCCTTTAAGGCTAGGTCTATATATAATATTCAATAAAAATAATACATTAAAATGTATTCACACTAAATTGAGGTTAAGAAAAAAAAAAAGAATCCTGCCTGGTTGTACTAGTACATCATGCCATTTTTGAAAATAAAGTAAAACAAAATCTTGAGCAACTAATATGCCAACATCATTTCATATCTTATACCCAACAACTGCATCATTTGGCAGCTACATAATTCCATATTGTACTGTATTTCCTAATTGTAATAATGAATACAAATCTAGTAAAGAGCCTGCATCCCTAAAAAAACATTCAGTTGTTTCCGTCACGGGATCTTTCCATGTAGTCTCTTTAAAACTATTTTTTTTTTTTCAAAAAGTCCACAAATCGGTAAAGTGGTCCTAAAAGACTAATAACACTTCACAGGTGCCAATATCTCATTTTAAGGTGGGTTTCTCTGTCACATACAGTCAGAGCAGGTGATAGGTTTTTGTTACACAAGTCACTACAGAATCCTTCCAACTCTGGTTTGTGAGATTTGGATGATAATCGAAGGTGACAGCATAGAATGAACACGTCTCTATTATGTGAATTTGTCTACTTCAAGATTGTTTTGGACTACCTGGCTGTGCCATAGCACTACTGGAACAACGTGGACAGATATGACAAACGTGTTTAACTCTAATGCCTCGTACACACGAGGCAATTCATTTGTTCAAATCGATTTGAACAAATCTGTCTCTTTGGATTTTGGTTTGCTCGCGTGTACACACAAGCAAACCAAAATCCCCGCCAGCAGACGGCGCGCTGACGTGGCGGTGACGTGGCGGTGACGTTGACGCCGCCACGTCACCGCACCAGGAAGTAAAACACTCCCGCGCATGCGCCGAATCCATTCCGCGCCGGTGCGAGACAACATGTCTGCTGGTAAGTGTACTAACCAGCAGACATGTCGGGCGGACGGGTTCCCACCCGATAGATTTCAAAGCATGCTTTGAAATCTGTCGGGTGGCCAAATCCGTCATCTCGCCCGTACACACGATCGAATCTGTCTGCTGGGACGGTCTAGCAGACCGTTTCCAGCAGACAGATTTGATCGTGTGTACGCGGCCTCACAGAGTAAATGGTTTGAAGAAAATCCTACCAAACACCAAGGGCCAGATTCAGGTAGAATTAGATTGCCGCAGAGTATCAGAGATACTCTACGCCGCCGTATTTTACCTGGCTCTACGAGGAATTCAGAGAGATTTTGGCCTGTAAGGTACGGCGGCGTAGTGTATTTCTCCCGGCGGAATCAAACTACGCGATTAGGGGGCGTGAGGCATTTAAATTAGGCGCGTTCCCAAGGCGATTGAACTGCGCATGCTCCGTTCAGAAATTTCCCGCTGTGCATTGCGCAAAATCACGTTGTTACGTCATTCGTTGTTTGAGTAGCATAGTTTACGTACATTTCTATTCCCGAACGACTTACGCAAAAATTAAAAAAAAAATTGAAAGTCGACGCGGGATCGACGGCCATACTTAACATGGGCTGTGTAACGTTACACCAGCTAATAGCTGGTTTAACTTTACGCAGCAAAAAAATGATGTAAGCGATTACTAACGACGCTCGTAACTTCGTGGATCGCCGGAAAAACTCATTTGCATACCCCGACGCTGAAAACGACGCGAACTCCACCCAGCGGCCGCAAAAAGATTGCAGCGTAGATCCGAAGGCGTACGAAGACGTAAGCCTGTCAGATCGAAGCCCAACGCCGCCGTATCATGGTTTGAGGATTCAAACTAGTGATACGGCGCTCGTAATTTAAAAGTACTTCAGTCTAACACCAGTTAGACAGGAGTTACGGCTCTGTGAATCTGGCCCCAAAACTTCAATCTTTAGTGTGTAACTAAAGTAAAAAAAAAAAAGAATTACATACTGAATATGCTTTAGGTTTTAATACGCAACAGTTTAACCCGGTTTCTTTAAAATTCTGTATACATTTAATCCCCATGAATACCATAGAATCATATTGTCATAAACTATGGTGAACATGGGTAAACCACAACTGCGGGTTAGGAAAGATTTCAATGCAGCTCTCTATGCGATGTAAATATATGTACTGGACCCCAGGTGTCACTCCAACAGGAGTTTGGGGGTTCACTACATCATCTCTTTCACATAAAAGAATGCGTTGAGATACTAAGGGTTGAGGTATTACAACATGCCTTCAACCTCTTGCGTTGAAAAGGTACAGCGAACATGTTCAGTATTTTAGGGCATAAGGGTGTATACTATTAACAACAAATGTCAAGCACGTAGCATATGAAAATGGTACTGTATGCAATTAGCAATTACTTAAGAAGCAACTTTAGCTTAAATGATCTGAGAGTGTATGTGCCTTTATGATTTTCCACAACTGTTACTTAAAAGCACAACAAGTAATGCCAAACAGCATAGTAGTAATGGTACTTATGCGTTTGCAGAGGATGAGAGTACGCGGAGTATTGTAGTAGCAATGGGATTCCATCATGGAGTGTCTCCTGGTGCAGGATATCTTAGGGTGTCCCCAGCCACAGCAGTAAGATCAGCAGCGTGGAAGGAGGCAGTGGATAACTAAGAGGTATCATGGATCCAGGTTGCGCTGCTATTCAGTAGAGGGGATATGCCAGTAGCTTGTATGTAGCGCAACCTGGATCCATGATACCTCTTAGTTATCCACTGCTTCCTTCCACGCTGCTGAATTGCTGTTTTACCTTTATTAATATTTTTGGTAACGCACAAGGCTGGTGCACCTTCCCTTATTTTTATATGTTTCAGTTCCAAGGACACCCATTGTTCTGAGGACGACGGCAAGGCCATTGCCATTGCATACAAAAAGGCTGATTGTACCACACACTTCTAGACCCAGCACCCAAGCGCAGAAGAATTGTTTTGTACCTTAGAATTATTCCAGAGATTCCCATCTGCTTCTTTATTGCCTTAATGCATTTGTCTACAATTCATTTGGCTCTCTTAATACCTTCCTTTGTAACCAACTACTCAGCTGTGCTGAAAGCAGAGAGTAAGAGATGGTGATGGCAAAGGATGAGTCTGAGAGGAAGGACACATTCTGGCATCCCTATAGACATGCGTGTTTCTCCGTGCTCGCCACTGGATGGTTCAGAATTTAATTATGCTGATCAGTTGATTTATTACTGTTCCCAAAGCAGGCCTGATAGAATGTAATCAAGCAACGGATGGGCAGACTGCATAGAGTCCACACCATTCAGCGGCCAGCACCCACCCTGGAACGTGCACATCTAAAGAACATCCAGGGATGTGTTTTTACTGTTGCAATGAGCAGGAAGCTTATGTATTGCCTTCCAGCTGGCTGTTATAAAAATTAGGAAATGCAAAAAAAAAAAACAGCAAATGTCACTATGGGGATGGACTGAAGGCATGCACTCATTTTCAAAAGGAAATTTTTTTTTTTAACAATATTCGTAGCACGTTTGAATCCGTAATCAATTCTCTTTATTAATACTTAAAACGGAACTAACCTATTCTTATTTACCTCCTCTCTAATTGTCTGAGGTTTGTGGGGGGTGGGGGGGGGGTAGCTGGTGTTGGCACCTTCTCCCTGGCTCCTTCCTTCCAGGTGCCAATCTTCAGCAGTCTTCTTTGGCAGGAAGGAGATAATGCAACTCCTGTATAGGCACTGTGTCAGTGATGTAAACCGAGCTATGTATGCAGGCAGGTAGGTGTATTTTATTGCAGAAGAGACACCACAAGTCTCTTCGGCGCTTAATAGCCTGCCTGCTCATATTTTTTTTATGTTGCCTTAAGTGCCAGTTTAATGTAATTAATGTGACTTTAGCACTTCTTTAACACCATAACATGGTGTTAGGAGTACAGTTGTGTGGTGTTGGTTTAAAGCAAAGTAATGTCATAATGTGCTAGTATGCATCACATAGTAGCACATTGTGTGAACCTTACCTGAAAACTAAGCATTCCAGTGATATAATGTCATCACTGGAGGCCGCTTCTATCCTTACCCGTCTTGCTTCCGGGTTAGCGGATTCCGGCTCTGTGACTGTCTGGAGACGCAATAACGTCACTCCCATGTATGCACACAGGAGCCGCTGTTCACAACACAGGGCTCTGAACGAACAACACGGGTGGCCGTTCCTTCAGGGTGCATGTACTATTGATGTTGCTGATGCATGCACAGTAAATATCTCCTCGATGGTGAAATTCTCACTACCTATAGGTAAGCCTTATGATAGGCTTACCTATAAGTACAATTTAGTGATGGACGTTTACTTTACACTTTAATTCCTCTACCAGTGATTGCATTGGAGCACTAATGTATTCCAATAAATTGCACAACAGTATGTCTATCTGGGATACAAAAAAAATAAAGTTTGGCAACACAACTGACAGTGATCAAAAACAGTAAACAATGGTTTAAGAGAAAAAATGATTTATGTGAAAAAACAGCCAAACCAGAGGCCTGACTCGAGCCTCATTAATATGCTGTAACATCAGCTGAAGTGGACTGTTCGACACCACATTAAAATAATACCGCCTAATCATATCAGTTTGATCAGCAGTTACAGAAAGCATATGCTTGATCTTAGTTCCAAAAAATAAGGTTCCACTATTTACTACTATTACAGTTTACATGCTTTGCTCAATTACATTAATAGTTTATAATACAGTTTTTTTTTTTTTTTTACATAAAATATATGTAGCGCCCCTGTACTTACGTACGCTGTTCAAATTTAGAGGGGGATGAGAGAATTATTCAGCTCTCATCCATGTAAATTATGTTAGCTTAGTGCTGTGCTGTTGCTCCATCCTGTGTTCCAAGGATGCGTTTCTATCATTGGAACAAGAGGTGGCAGCAGTGGAGACCAGTGAGAGTGCCTTCTTGCCAACAGCCAATTAGAGGAGGTTTTCCCTCGCGGGGCATGCTGGGGGAGAGCACTTCTTGGGGGCACCATCTTGGAGTCAGGATTTTGAGGTTGGCTCTGGGTGCGGCACCCACCTTTAGGGTGTGCGCACATCACGGGCCCCGGTGAGTTCCTGACTCGGGGCCCTCATGGACCGGAGCAACTAAAGCTGCAGAGGGGCCCCAGTGACTTACTGGGTCCTCACCTCTATGAGAAGATCCCAAGCGAGTTGTGCTGTTCGGTGGGGAGTCAGTCTGAGGAGAGCCCGGAGGCAGGCGATTCAATAGGGCCTAGACAAGCCATCGGGGATCGAGGTGACCGGACACTGGGAGTTTGTTTTGTGGCAACTTGTCAGTCGGTCACCTATATCGAGAACTATCTAAAGACAATTCAGACAATTGCTTACTGAGAAGGAATCGTTCCATCAAGTCACATTTTAGAGCTGGGGCCTGTGGCAGAGGTACCACTACTATTTTCATTTGAGCCAAGTCTGTGGCAGAGGCTTGTTTTCCTTCTTAGGGTTCCGAGTGATACTCCGGCTGCCAGTTCTGTGAGAGAGACTGTCCGGGTACACTACACCCACTCCGGCTGGAGTGGCGACGTATCGAAAAGGGTGTGATTGAAGCAGGACTGCTTCTGCATAACCTAGGCCTGAATCTGCAACTTCTTCTTTCATCACTTTTTCTGTATTCACCTGAGGTTACCTGTTACCGTGTTGGCAAAAGAATGCCGTTTGGACATTCTATTACTGCTCACATCATCTACTTTCATCATACCCCTAGACATGCTACAAAAGTAACACGCCGATCCCAAATCTAACCAGTGGCTCCTGAGGGGGTAGCCCTACATATGGTTATGCAAAAAAAGTGTTGATTAAATATGATTGTCTATTAAAAGGCAGCCCATACACAGTGAACATTTCTTTCCTGCAGCCACGGGTTGCAGGAAAGAAAGTTCCATGATTCCCCCCTTCAAAACATACAGTGCTGACAGGGGAATCCCTCCTTCTGAGCAATTGTCTGCTCCCGGTGGTGTGTGGGGAAGCCACCCCCCCCTCCCAGGAAAAGGCAGTGATTATCGCTAGCGGCTATAGTAGCCAATAGCAATAAATCCGGCAGGCTGGATGTACTCAAGTTGATCAATCGATCAACTTGGTACATTCAGCCTGCCAAAGTGCCGTATGGCCTCCCTAAGTATAAATAACTGGTTTGGGGCAATTGGCAACCTGCAGGTCTGCACCGCAGGTCACTAAAATGAAAGCCCAGCTGTGGCCACCTGCTATATACACCAATACTATCTAGTCAGCAAGATGGCCAGTCAATCTTAGGGGCCTAGAGGCAGGTAGAGGATGCAGGAGAGGATGGATTGTAGTTCAAGTTTTTAAAGACATATCAAAATTCAGATAATAGAATAGCAACTGGATGCTACAGTTTGTACTTTTGCTGTTAATTTGATGCTGCAGAAGACAACAAGATTGGAATTTTTGCTTAAAAACTTTAAACATTAAAGCCTCACTGGGTGCTATTGGCAAAAACGTTTGTTTAAATTGTATCTATTAGTGGCTGATCCACAATTACTAGAGAAAGTTATGTAAAGAGCCATTTCTATAAAAAAAAAAAACTTTTGTAATATACATGCCGCCCTGTGTTTGCACATAAACCACCGTCTTACTTTTACTATGGTTTACTCTCCATCTGAAAAGATGTATAATGTTTATATTCACCACCATTAACAATGACTGTTAACAGAGGTAAAGTAATTAGTTACACTAGTAGCTATTAATCTGCTGTTAACTTGCATGATGGAACAATTCAAAGAACATTAAGCCTGTAATGAAATCAGTGTCTGCATTTATAGGACTGTTAAACACATTTACTGATTAATCATTAATAAGAAAACTCTTGAAGCCAGGCGACTGGGTAATTCAGGCCTCTTTTGTTAAGGCTTTTTACTAATAAAAATTATTTAATCTGGAGTATGCAATTCTAAAATCAACAAACAGCAATGTACCAATTTATAGATGTTTAGTAGGCATGTCGTATTGTGATTTTTCACTGAGGAATTTAAAACACAAACAGCTATAAATGTTATCTGGTCATATGTAGCACCCCCTTGACCCCTGAAGCATGGTGGTACCCCCAGATACAGGAATGGGCTGACATTTCACCTCAGGGTATGGATTACTTAGGCAATATTGGTATGTAAACAGTTGATCGCCAGTCACTTTAAGGTACAAACAAAAAGTTTATTAACTCTCATTCAAAACTCCTGGGAGAAAGATTTAAAGTGTTCAGGACACCCTTTACTGGCCTTCAGACTCAATAGCACAAAAAGAAGAGACACCGTACAGTAAAGAGAAATAAATACTCAGGATTTCAGCATAACTGGTCACAGCACAGAAGAGCCTTTAAGTCAAGACAGACACCCAGCAAGTATCACCAGCAGCAACCAGATACTTATTCTCCAGCAGAGTCAACCAGCTCCTACACACAAGGTTCCAGCATAAAGCCCTGCAGACACTTCCAGTAGAATCCTCCTCTAGGACTCAAACCTGTATGCAGGAAGAACAGTCACAGGGCTCAGCTCTAGGCCTAAGCATGTTCAAGCCCCTTCAGGCAGACAGGTCTAAAGAAGCAGCTCCAGAACATGCACATTTCCCAGGCCAGAGCCTGGGAGGGAAGAGAGCTTGCACCAGCCAGCCACAAATGTTTATACCCATAAAAAAAATTTAGAAGGGAAAGTGAGGGGGAAAGGTTAGTGAACCAACAATGCACTAGCTTAAAAGGAACCTATTTAGAAAAATAAAAACAGACCTTTACAACCCCCTTTAAGATAAAATGTAAATAATTTCTTAGACAGTCGTTACTGACACAGGTTGTTCGTATGTGAAGATTAATCTTTGTCTCTTGTTCTGGCTACAACTCTACAATTTTGTATTTTCTACTACTTTCTGTGATATCAACAATGTTGGCCAAGGCAAGTTGAGAGTTTAAAATCTAACAAATGGGGATACAACAATAAAAAAATAAAAAAAATAACATGGGTTCTAGTCTTTCCTTTCTTCTATAAAAGATGGCTAAACATACACTTAAATGAATACAGATGGGAAAATATAAAATGTTTCCACTGCTGCCCAATGTCAAGTTTGTAAAATCTCTGATCGAAAACAAAATGATTCTACGCTGATTCAGACAAAGGATTCTAAGTTTTCTGTTCCCAAATATAACAAAAAAGAATGGATTTACCAGATCTAAACTAGCACCCATAAAGCAGAATTAAAGTACTGGCGTTTGTTTATGAAACATGGCCAATTAAAACACCATTAAAGTACCGGGCCACCAAAACTAACCGGTACCAAAACCCTTTGTTTTAAATGATCTCAACAAGATTTAGATTTCTATAGTTCAATTTTCCTACATTTCTTCTTAAAATGAATGAGGGCTGCTTAGATGCAAGTGAGCGAATCTCCTAAATGTTTAGATTAAATATTTTGTGCCTGTCCTGAGAGTTGTACTGTGTTAGACCAACAATTGTATTGGGCTTTTTGTTTTGTTTTTAATGGCATTATGCTTGCTCAGTTGTGGCAATTTGACATGTTTTATCCATGAATGGCTATTATTTTTTTGAATGCTATAAACAGTACCTCTTCAGATAAATTGCATTTTTCTAAAACTGCACTGGTGTTGCGTTATATGGTCAGTTTAAATGTAAATAGTGCTTAGCGGAGTTCTTTGACCATTACAAATAAATGGTCATAGACAGATGCAGATTGATCTCACAGAAGTGGCTATGCTTGCACAACAATAATTACTACAATGCCTTTGAAAGAGCTGCAGCAGCACAACTAGGTATATGTTTCACATTTGATTTCTTAACACAGCTTCAGGAATCTTGAGAAAGGAAACAAGCAGCAAATATACTTTGCATTCTATCAATCAATAGAACTGTGAGCTTCTACAGAGTTCAAGTGGGAAATTACACTTATAGAGGCTATTTAACCAACAACAAATTGCTAGTTTGAGCTGGCATATTCCAGGTTTATTGTCTATAAAACCTTTTTAATCTAAAGGCCCAAAAAAGAAAATGGTTACTCTCTGGGACCCAAGAATATAATTTTTCGTGTTCAAAGATTTTTTATTGAAAACACCATGGTGTACAAGCATTAAACGATATAAAACATATAACAATTTGATACACTCAGAAGTAGTTAGAAACAGGTTTTAAAGGTTTCATTCGTTATACTTCTGGTAATGAGATAGAGGGATAGAGAGAGACCGTGATGTAACAAACTCAAGACAATACATTTTTACCAAAATGTCAGCAAAGCCATGCAAGCACAAATAACCTGGGCTGTGCACATACATAATGTACTCAAGTTCACTCAGAAAAGTGAAACACTATCATTAATAAAAACAATTACAATCAAAAAAGATTTAATTCCAATGTAAGTGCTCATACATAAAGCTCCAGAGGTACATACAAGACACCAATTAATGCAGCTCTATACTTACAATACACCCAGATTTATTTTTATTTTTTAAGCAGTGTACAGTAGGTATTTGAATTTGACCCGTAGCAGCTTCCTCCAGTTCCTGTACGGCAGACCTTTTACCTTGTCTGTAAACATATCATCTACCACAATCTCACATGCTCTGTCAATCTTCATTATTGTGCTAGATCACTAGTTACTACTCCAAACTAGGCTACAGAGTCAAGTGGTGACCCATTACCAACATGACTGTGACCCAATTTGGGTTTCAACCCATAGTATAGGATAGACTGGTTTAGAACAATGTGGCCCTATTTTGGTACAATGGTTATAATAGCAAAATCAAAGTAAATCACCAATAGGTACTCATTGAGCTTGCATTTTCATGCAGTGCCTATTGCTAAAAAATAGGATGTATATGGTACAAACAGTTTGTGCAGCACTTTACAGTATAAACAAAGAGGACTGAACAGTTTTAAGACAAGAGGGTTAGAAGGACCTGGTTTATTGAAATACAGTACACCCCTCACATTTTTGTAAATGTTTTATTATATATTTTCATGTGACAACACTGAAGAAATTACACTTTGCTGCAATGTAAAGTAGTGAGTGTACAGCTTGTATAACAGTGTAAATTTGCTGTCCCCTCAAAATAACACAACACACAGCAATTAATGTCTAAACCGCTGGCAACAAAAGTAAGTACACCTCTAAGTGTGTTGAATTTTTTTGAGGGCACAGCAAATTTACACTGTTATACAAGCTGTACACTCACTACTTTACATTGTAGCAAAGTGCAATTTCTTAAGTGTTGTCACATGAAAAGATATAATAAAATATTTACAAAAATGTGAGGGGTGTACTCACTTTTGTGAAATACTGTCATTTTTTCTCTCCTGCAGTATTGCTATTGCCCGTTTTTACTTTACGGACTCCATGCAAATTTGCACGGAGATAGGTAGGGACTAAGATCTAAAACCATTTGTTGACCAAATTTTGAAAAAGTGCTAGTATTGGTGACTTACACTGACATCTTTATAATTCATAGAAGACCTAAAGTGCCACAGCAAAAATTAGGACAAAATGAACGCGTTTCGCACTGTAGCTTCAGTGCTTAAACACTGAAGCTACAGTGCGAAACGCGTTAGTTTGTCCCATTTTTTGCTGTGGCATGTTCATTTTGTGATCAATTTTAATTAAAGGGACATTTTTGGAGTTCGGCTGTCCAAGCTTCGTTTGTATTTTTGCATTACTATTTGCATTGCCGACACCCATGGTTTGGTTTCAGTGAGGGGGCTCTTTGATCACTACTGAGCGGTTACTCTCTTTTTCTATTTTGTCTTAGGCCCCATACACACGATCGGACATATCCGATGAAAACGGTCCGCGGACCGTTTCCATCGGATATGTCCGATCTGGAGTTTGGTCCGATGGCGTGTACACACCATCGGATCAAATTCCCCGCCGGCGGATGGCGCGGTGACGTGGCGGTGACGTGGCGGTGACGTTGACGCCGCCACGTCACCGCACCAGGAAGTAAAACACTTCCGCGCATGTGCCGAATCCATTCGGCGGCGGCGCGGCGGCGGTGCGGGACGACATGTCTGCTGGTAAGTGTACTAACCAGCAGACATGTCGGGCGGACACATTCCCACCCGATAGATTTCAAAGCATGCTTTGAAATCTGTCGGGTGGACAAATCTGTCCGCTAGCCCATACACATGATCGGAGATGTCTGCTGAAACGGTCCATCGGACCATTTCAGCGGACATATCCGCTCGTGTGTACGAGGCCTAAGGCGGCGTACACACGAGGGGATATGTCCGCTGAAAACGGTCCGATGGACCGTTTCAGCAGACATCTCCGCTCGTGTGTATGGGCTAGCGGACAGATTTCTCCACCCGACAGATTTCAAAGCAAGCTTTGAAATCTATCCGGTGGAATCTGTCCGCCCGACATGTCTGCTGGTTAGTACACTTACCAGCAGACATGTCGGCCCCCACCGCCGCCGCGCCGCTGCCGAATGGATTCGGCGCATGCGCGGAAGTGTTTTACTTCCTGGTGCGGTGACGTGGCGGTGACGCGGCGGCGTCAACGTCACCGCCGCGTCACCGCGCGGTCCGGCGGCGGGGAATTTGATCCGATGGTGTGTACACGCCATCGGATTAAACTCCCGATCGGACATATCCGATGGAAATGGTCCGCGGACCGTTTTCATCGGATATGTCCGATCGTCTGTACGCCGCCTTAGACTTCACACAACACAATCTATTGAGTTTTTTGGATTTTATATCTAGTACTGAGCTACAAACCAATTCACATGTTGCTGATGTTTGAAAAACAAGACCTGACTAAATCACATCAATGTAAAAATACACATATCTCCACTGCCAATAAAAATGTCTGTATTCAAATAATTGCTCTTTGGGGAAAAAAAAACTAAAGCGTAGCACACTCTGAGCCTTGGGAGCACTCTGCACATGCTCAGTTTGGGGTGTAATGCTTGTAAACATGTGCGGTTTGTTTCAAATTAATATTCGGATATATCCAAATACCCGAATTGCAATATAAACACATTTTACCGAATACTCCGGATAGCGTAACTAAATTTGAAATTTCACATTGAACTCCAGTCGAATTCGCACTACACATTGCTGAAATCAAAGACTGTGTGTTACTAGAGTGCCATTTCGAAATAATGCTGTTTTTGTTAAAGTTGATTTAACCACTTAAGGACCGCCTCACGCCGATATACGTCGGCAGAGCGGCATGGCTGGGCATATTCATGCATCTTTAGGTCTCCTTTAAGATGCTCAGCCGTGGGTCGCACTCGCAACTCGGTCCTGAGCTCCATGACTGGACCCGTGGACCAAAATCGCCGCGGGTGTCCTGCGATCGGGTCACAGAGCTGAAGAATGGGGAGAGATAAGTGTAAACAAAACTTTCCCTGTTCTTCCTAGTGGCAGTGGTCGTCTGTTTCCTGTCAGCAGAACAAACGATCAGTGATGTGTCACACCAGGCCACGCCCCCACACAGTAGGAATTACTTTCTAGGAAACACCTAAATCCTTAAGCACCCCCTAGTGGTTAACCCCTTTACTGCCAGTGTAATTTTCACAGTAATCATTGCATTTTTATAGCACTAATTTCTGTGAGAATGACAATGGCCCCAAAATGGTGTCAAAAGTGTCCAATGTGTCCGCCATAATTTCGCAGTCACGATAAAAATCGCTGACCGCCACCATTACTAGTAAAAAATATATATATATATATATATTAATAAAAATGTCCCCTATTTTGTAGACGCTATAACTTTTGCGCAAACCGATCAATAAAAGCTTATTGCAATTTTTTTTACCAAAAATATGTAGAAGAATACGTATCGGCCTAAACTGAGGAAAAAAATATGTTTTCTTATATATTTTTGGGGGATATTTATTATAAATGTTAAAATATAGAATTGTTTTAAAATTGTCGCTCTATTTTTGTTTATAGCGCAAAAAATTAAAACTGCAGAGGTGATCAAATGCCACCAAAAGAAATTTTGTGGGAAAAAAAGACGCCAATTTTGTTTGGGAGCCACGTCGCACGACCGCACAATTGTCAGTTAAAGCGACCCAGTGCCGAATCGCAAAAAGTGGCCTGGTCCTTTAGGCCTCGTACACACGAGGCAATAGATTTGTTCAAAACGGTCTGTCCGACCGATTTGAACAAATCTGTCTGTTTGGATTTTGGTTTGCTCGCGTGTACACACGAGCAAACCAAAATCCCCGCCAGCAGACGGCACGCTGACGTGTCGGTGACGTGGCAGTGACGTTGACGCCGCCACGTCACCGCACCAGGAAGTAAAACACTTCCGCGCATGCGCCGAATCCATTCGGCGCCGGTGCGAGACGACATGTCTGCTGGTAAGTGTACTAACCAGCAGAAATGTCGGGTGGCCAAATCCGTCGGCTCGCCCGTACACACGATCGAATCTGTCTGCTGGGACAGTCTAGCAGACCGTTTCCAGCAGACAGATTTGATCGTGTGTACGCGGCCTTAGCTGTAAAATGGTCTGGGTACTAAAGCGGTTAAAGAGTCATTGTAATCATTTGATGAAGATTTTTCTTTTGTTTGTTCACTTTGCTGCATTCGAATTAAAAAATATATAGAACATTTTTGTTTTGACCAATTCAAAAATTTACTGATTTGATTATTTAAAAAAATCCGTAGATTATGAGATAATTCGAATACCAATTCCGAAAACGAAATCAATCAACCAAAATGTATCTAAACAAAATAACTAGATTAAAGAATCAAAACGAAAACTAAATGAAACACGTTTTTTCATCATGTTCATGTCTAATTGCTTGAGAGTTTTTTTGTTTGTTTTTGGGGGGGGGGGTGCATGTGATTAGCACAAGGCTAGTCAACACTATGCAGGCAGGGATACCAGATATAGTGAATTCAGAGTCCTGGGTTTAGAAGCACTTTAAATATAAGGCTCCTCTCACACGGAGGGGTCCGTTTTTCAGTCCGCTCCGTGTGTCCGTCAGCTCAGCGGGGGGTCTCCGCTCAGCTGTCGGCGGACAGGGCGGTCCCCGCACACTGTGCAGGGACCGCCCTGTCTCTCCTCCGCTCTCCCCTATGGGGAGTCGGATGGAAACGGACCGTCTGTCCGTTTGCATCCGATCTGTTTGGCCGGACGGAAGAAAAATAGGACATTCTTCCGTCCGCAAAAACGGATGCGGATCCGGCGGACGTTAGCGGATGCATCATCCGCTAACGGATCCGCTCCCATAGGGGCTCATTACAAGTTCGTAAACGGACTTGTAATGAGCGGACGAACGGTCCGCTAGTGTGAAAGGACCCTAAGCACTGCACATAGCTAGGACATGTCCATTCCTAGTTGCTCAACCTACAGCTGGTAAACTGGGTCCTGTACAGCAGAATCTTCGGGCAGCACATATAAAGACTTCTGTGGCAATGTGACCACAATAGGAACAGGAAGAACCATGATCATTTACTCATTCAGTGCTGCTACTATGGATCACTGGATTTGAGAAAGCAGATATGACAAATGTCCGGTTTTCAATATGTATTTATAGCCAGTCCTATACTATTGCACCATGCCTGCTCAATATCCTTCATGAAATGATCCTCTATTTGAACTTCAAGCACCTCACAAAGCTGTCAGAATATTTTGATAAATATTTTCCTCCCTGTATAGAAATTGAAAAACTACAGGTAGATAAACGCATAAAATACATATTCTGTCATAAAAAGAACGTAGCGATATCTCTTCTTGTACTTCACTCCAGGTTCTGTGTTTCCTCTATCTTCATTCTGAGCTAGTCTTAGACTCTCTCCCGAGTATAGCAGATAAAGAAATCTGTAAGCTTTTACTGTCTGTGACAACGTGTATGTGCGATAGTGGATTTGCCAATATTAGGAGTACAACTAGGAGAAACAAACAGTCATGATGTGTCAGCAGACATTCGCTGTGAATTATCATTGACACCTAATTATAGCAAACATATTAGAGAAAATGTACAGCAATAGGTCTCAGATGTACAGTCTTTGTTTTTTTTTAATTTTTGCATATGGATTACCTTTTTCATTATCCACTTAAGGACCAGGCTTATTTCTGACATGTGTTGTTTACAAGTTAAAATTAGTATTTTTTGCTAGAAAATTTATTAGAACCCCCAAACACACACACACACACACACTATATTATATATGTCCCACTGTATTTGCGCAGGAGTTTTGCAAATGCAATTTTTTTGGGAAAATATATAACCAAAAAAACAACAGTTTTTATTGTATAATATGAAAGATGATGTTTCGCCAAGTAAATTTATACCTAACATGTCATGCTTTAAAAATTGTGCACGCTCGTGGTATATCAACACACTATGGTACTTAAAAATCTCCATAGGCAACACTTTATTTTTACAGGTAACCAGTTTAGAGTTATGCCACGTAAACATGATCGATTCATCCGATGAAAACAGATCGATGGATTTTTTCATCAGATATCCGATGAAGCTGACTTTCATCAGTCTTGCCTACACACCATCAGTTAAAATCCGATCGTGTCCAACGCGGTGACGTAAAACACGACGTCCTGCAGAGAAAAATGAAGTTCAATGCTTCCGAGCATGCGTCGACTTAATTCTGAGCATGCATGGATTTTTAACCGATGGATTTCCCCACAGGCGATCGTTTTTTTCTATCGTTTTTTTAACCATCAGAAATTTTAAAACAGGTTCTATTTTTTTTCACCGATGGGGCCCACACACGATCGGTTCGTCCGATGAAAATGTTCCATCGGACCGTTTTCAGACAAACCGATCGTGTGTACAGGGCATTAGAGGAGGTCTAGTGCTAGAATCATTGCTCTTATTCTAATGACCGCGGCGATACCTCACGTTTACATATGTGGGCTCGACTTGCGTATGCTTTTGCTTCTGCGCGTGAGCTCAGAGGGACAGGATGCTTTCTTTTTTTTTCTTACCGTATTTTCCGGCGTATAAGACGACTTTCTGCATGTAAAATCATGCCCCAAAAGTCGGGGGTCGTCTTATACGCCGGGTACCTGTGTGTGCCTGTGTGTCAGTCGGCGGCCATCCATTATTAAAAAGCCGCGCCTCCTTCACAGGCTGTTCCGTGATAGGCAGAACACTAATTTTCCCATCAGAGCCTCTGTTTAGTGTTCCACCTATCACGGATGCCTTCTCATCCTCAGCCTCGACCTCGGACGAGAGGACATCCGTGATAGGCGGACCACTGAACAGAGGCTCTGCTGGGAAAATTGGTGTTCCGCCTATCACGGAACAGCCTGAGGAGGAGGCGCGCTTTTTTAATAATGGATGGCTGAGTCGGATGACAGCACGGCTTTTGAATAATGGATGACCGCCGTCAGGAGAAGGAGTCTGCAAACAGGAGAAGGTAGGGAATGGTGGGACACAGTGAGGCATGTTAAAATGGCACAGCAGGGCATGTAATAATGGCACAGCAGGGAATGTAATAATGGCACAGCAGGGAATGTAATAATGGCACAGCAGGGAATGTAATAATGGCACAGCAAGACATGTAATAATGGTACAGCAAGGCATGTAATAATGGTACAGCAAGGCATGTAATAATGGCACAGTGAGGGGTCGTCTTATACAGTGAGTATATCCCAAAACCAACATTTTAGCTGGAAAATTAGGGGGTCGTCTTATACGCCCAGTCGTCTTATACGCCGGCAAATACGGTATTTACTTTATTTTTACACTGTCCCTTTAAAAAAAAAAAAAAATATTCCCATTACAAGGAATGTAAAAAAAAAAATAGCTGGACAGGGCCTCTTTAATATGAGATCTGGTGTCAAAAAGACATCAGATCTCACATTTACACCTAAAAGAATTTTTCTTTTTTTAATATTACACAAAAGAAGGGCCCTTTAAGGCCGGAGGGTGGAAGTGACATTTGACGTTGCCCCGGTCTTCCCAGGGCATAGAGTCAAGTGGGGGTTAACTTTCCCCACAATTGACTTCCCACACATCGCGCCAGGGAATGGGATCGTTTCCCCCTTTACCGGCTCTGGTAATCGGGGAATCTACCGTAAAGCTGTGGGAGGGGCACCTCTCCCGCTGCCTATAAAAGTGATCCTGTGGAGATTCTCCTGCTGGGACCATTTATATCGAACGCTGAATCGCCTTCCGTTTAAAGAAAATATTTAACGTCAAAGTAATGACGTACATTTAGAGCCGGTTCACACTGGGGCGACTCGTGAAGAATCAACAAGTCGGACACAATCATGAAGTGGAACGAAATTTATTGGATATTTCAAACTTTGTTAACAAATAAAAAAACTGAAAAATTGGGCGTGCAAAATTATTCAGCCCCTTTACTTTCAGTGCAGCAAACTCTCTCCAGAAGTTCAGTGAGGATCTCTGAATGATCCAATGTTGACCTAAATGAATAATGATGATAAATAGAATCCACCTGTGTGTAATCATGTCTCCGTATAAATGCACCTGCATTGTGATAGTCTCAGAGGTCCGTTTAAAGCGCAGAGAGCATCATGAAGAACAAGGAACACACCAGGCAGGTCCGAGATACTGTTGTGGAGAAGTTTAAAGCCGGATTTATATACAAAAAGATTTCCAAAGCTTTAAACATCCCAAGGAGCATTGTGCAATAGATAATATTGAAATGGAAGGAGTATCAGACCACTGCAAATTTACGAAGACCTGGCTGTCCCTCTAAACGTTCAGCTCATACAAGGAGAAGACTGATAAGAGATGCAGCCAAGAGGCCCATGATCACTCTGGATGAACTGCAGAGATCTACAGCTGAGGTGGGAGAATCTCTGTCCATAGGACAACAATCAGTCGTATACTGCACAAATCTGGCCTTAATGGAAGAGTGGCAAGAAGAAAGCCATTTCTTAAAGATATGCATAAAAAGTGTCATTTAAAGTTTGCCACAAGCCACCTGGGAGACACACCAAACATGTGAAAGAAGGTGCTCTGGTCAGATGAAACCAAAATCGAACTTTTTGGCAACAATGCAAAACGCATCCCCACTGTCAAACATGGTGGTGGCAGCATCATGGTTTGGGCCTGCTTTTCTTCAGTAGGGACAGGGAAGATGGTTAAAATTGATGGGAAGATGGATGGAGCCAAATACAGGACCATTCTGGAAGAAAATCTGATGGAGTCTGCAAAAGACCTGAGACTGGGACAGAGATTTGTCTTCCAACAAGACAATGATCCAAAACAAAGCAAAATCTACAATGGAATGGTTCACAAATAAACATATCGAAGTGTTAGGCCGCGTACACACGACCGAGAACCTCGTCGGGCTAAACTCATCATTCCGCCCGACGAGGTTCTCGGCCGGCCATCGAGTTCGTCGACCAGGCTGTCGAAAAAGGCGTCGAGCCATTAGTCCCGATAGCCCGTCGAGCAAATAGAGAATCTGCTCTCTATTTTGGCTCGACGAGCTTCCCGACGGGACGCTCGACGAAAGTGTACACACGATCGAGCTTCTCGGCAGAATATGGATCCCAGCGAGCTTCTCGCTGGATTCTGCCGAGAAACTCGGTCGTGTGTACGGGGCCTTAGAATAGCCAAGCGACTTACAGCTGTAATCGCAGCAAAAGGTGGCGTTACAAAGTATTAACTTAAGGAGGCTGAATAATTTTGTACGCCCAATTTTTCAGTTTTTTATTTGTTAAATGTCTTAAAAGTTTGAAATATCCATTAAATTTCGTTCCACTTCATGATTGTGTCCCACTTGTTGTTGATTCTTCACAAAAAATTACAGTTTTATATCTTTATGTTTGAAGCCTGAAATGTGGCAAAAGTTTGCAAAGTTCAAGGGGGCCGAATACTTTCGCAAGACACTGTAGAAATCTTTAAAACATTTGCAAATGTATGCAACTAAGACATTGGTTTTAAATCAAATTAAATTTGAAAGGCTTATTTTCCTAATTGGTAGAGCATATGCCAGGGATTTTTTTGCTTTGGTGAATACCCTCTATACAGGGTACAGCACATTAGAAAAGCTCCACATGACAGCGGTGCAGCTTCCACATACATTTGTAAATGTATGCAACTATTGCTCTAAAATGAGAATCCGCAAAGACAGTTTTTTTTCCATTTGCTGGTTGGCAGTTATCCGTGCACTGTAAAAGATTAAAGAAAGTCATTATCAACTGCCTCTAATGTGCCTATTTGTTTAGCAAAAAAAATTAAGACTGGAAAAAAATAAGTTTTTGTTCCTGTTATAAACTTTCTTTGTGAATTTAGCCCAACATGTATTCTGCTACATTTCTTTGGTGAAAATAACCCAAATCAGTGCATATTAATTAGTCTGTAGGAAAGGTTATACAATACACACACTATGGTACATATCTGAAAAGTGATCAAGTGCAGGGCAGCATCATCAAATACAGGTGCGTCGGTGACTTTTGTTTTTCAATTATTTTTATTTACCATTTTTTTTAAAACACACTTTGATCAGAGCAATATATTGTTACCATAGTGACATTGTACTACTCTGGAGAAGTAATCAGTGTTTTTTTTGTTTTGTTTTTTAACACATTATGTTTGCATATAGCAATGAATTTCTTTGCAATATGCAAGCATTTTACTGAATGAAATCAACTAATTGTTTGTTTTGTTGTGATTAGCTGTGTATGGCCACAGCTGATCACATGGCACAGATGGGCCGTGATTAGCCAAGTCTGTAGCATGTGATTAATCACAGCTAGCACTACAAATGTACACAATAGATGGCATGAAAAGAAGCCACCCATTGCTTAAAACTGTCATGTGACCCATTTTGATTGGTTACAGTGGTCACATGGTACTGGCAGAAGGCCGATATAGTGATCAGTCATGGACTTTGTCTGTCCACCCAGATCCACAAGAGGCCAGCCCTGGCGTAATTCACCCATAGGCCGGACGGGAAACGGTTAAAGTGTCACTAAACCCACATCATAAAAAACATGCTGTATTACATATGGTTCATACATTCACTGTCACTATGAGATTGGTTTTCTGCAAACAAATAAAAACTGATTGATCCTGCTGCTCTCGATCTCCGCCCTTTGTCAGCTAGGGATTTTGCAGATGTCGATGCAGCTCTGCACATGCTCAGCTTTCAGTCGGTTTCCATGCTGAGCATTTCCTCCCCATCACATCTGAGCAGTCCATGTGACTATAGAGTCACACATGCAAGTGTATACTTAGTGGTAACTGAGGGCCCACTACCTTCCACCTCCATGCCCACTAATCAGCTAAACACAATGGGGCAGGATATTTTATGTAGATTATTGGTGGCTTCACCTTCCTCTAATTCTAAATCACACACATTATTATATATATATATATATATATATATATATATATATATATATATATATATATATATATATATATATAGCACTACCCCTTCAGGAGCCGCTGGATAGATTTGGGATCGGCGTGTCACCTCTGTAGCATGTCTAGGGGTATGATGATGAATTGATGATGTGAGCAATGACGCAATGTCCAAACAGTAAGGTGTCGTTTTCTGTGCTTTTATTTTCTTGCCCAACACGGCAAAGAGGTAACTTCAGGTGGATAGAGAAAGAGTGTGAGAGAGAAAAGAGAAGTTGCAGATTCAGGCCTTAACTATTTGTGGAAGCAGACCTGCTTCAACGGTGTAGTGTATCCGGACAGTCTCTCTCACAGAACTGGCAGCCGGAATATCACTAAGAACCTTGAGAAGGAAGACAAGCCTCTGCTACAGACTTGGCTCAATAGAAATTAGGAGTGGTGCCTCTGCCACAGACCCCTGCTCTGGACCGCAGCTCAATGCAGCAATTCCTTCTCAATAATTAAAGTTGCCTGAATTCCCCTCAGGTAGCGTCTTCGATTTTGGAGTCACCGACTGACAAGTTACAACATATAATTTGTCAGTGTCCGGCAACTCGGATCCCCGGTGGATTGTCTAAGCCCTGTTGGATCACCTGCACCCGGGCTCACCTCAGGCCGACTTCCCCACCGAACAGCACAACTCGCTTGGGATGTTCTCATGGATGTGGGGACCTAGTAAGTCACTGAGGCCCCTTTGCAGCTTTAGTTGTTCCGGACCATGAGGGCCCAGAGTCAGGAACTCTGCGTAACACGTGCACCCCGGCCTGGTCGGCCATATTGCCGGGGGCGTGTACGCACACCCTAAAAGGTGGGTGCCGCACCCGCAACCAGGAATGGGTAGAAGACCCCACAAAATTGCGTCACAGAAATACCCTCCCCCAGCATGCTCCGCAAGGGAAACACTCCTCTAATTGGCTGCTGGAGAAAAGGCGTCTCTGCCTGGACCCCTCTGGTGCCACCTGTCACCCAGAGATGGAAAAGCATCTCTGGAACACAGAATGAAACCGCAGGCAGCCCAGACTGTAATTGATTTTTCTTTCAGTTTGTTGCCCCCCCAAAAAATGTAAGCACCAGATGCCAGTGGTCCCCAGTGTCCCTCTCTGTCCTGGTCGCACTGCATTTCCTCCCTATCCCTGGTTATCTGAAAGGTTTCAAATGTTTTGACAGGGGTGCAGTTTCAGTGCTTGCCATAGGCGCCGTTTTCACTAGATACGCCTCTGTGTGATGGATAGTGCATCCAAGTGTAAAATCATGGTCGACAGACTGCATTTCATGAAAAATAATTTTGACACCCCACACCCGCAATGTATTGCTGTGGCATGGTTTATATTGCAATAAGTTGTTGCCAGCTGACTTGTGACATGTATGTAAATAATTCTATAACAAAAGGACTTTGACAACGCTTGCAGCTAGAATATGTCAAACTGACTGACCCTACAACATATTCTATTATTTTGTTCAAATTGCCAAACATTTTGCTGACATAGAAGTTAAATTTAATAAAATACCAGGAATATAATTTTGAAAGAAAAGTGCCAGTGCACAGCAACAACAGCCAGCCAACTTATATAATTCATATTAAATATAATGCCCCTAAGACCCTAAGTAAACATAGAAAAGGATAAAAGGCAACACAAGGAGAAGCAGGATTTGGGTCTATTTTTAAAGAAGTGAATGTAAGGTCGCGTACACACGACCGAGGAACTCGTCAGGCGAAACACATCGTTTTTCTCGTCGAGTTCCTTGTTCGGCTGTCGAGGAACTTGACATGCCAATTTCCTCCATTCCCGTCGAGGAAAAAGAAGACATGCTCTCTTTTTGGCTCGTCGAGTTCCTCGACAGTTTCCTCTATGAAAAACTTACACACGACCGGTTTCATGTGTACGCGGCCTAACTTTCAACAAAAAAATTTTTGGTGGAGAATCAATTGCTGCCATTTAAAAAAACAAAACAAAAAAAAAACACATGGATTTTTGTTAAAATTACAGTTTCATGGCTTTGTAAATGTATACATAAATGTATCTGTGGTGGCAACAGTAAGGAGTCATTCATTCATAGCTGCTCTCACTTGCAGCCATTAATCCTAGATAAACGTTGAAGATAAACGTTAAAAATATAAAAAAAGACCTCCACCATCACTAACTTCTATAAATAAAGTGACACGATCTAATAAATGTTGCAGCCAGCCACTGTCATGTGTTCCCACACCACAAATCACAATTAAATACTAAGAAATGCAATGCAACAAAAAGGAAATCAAAACATTTAAATAAAGCAATACAAACCCAAAAGGTCTTAAAACCTATATAAATATATATTTAATTCATAAGGTTTCAGTTCATAATGTGTTTAAATATATGTTCAATTCATAAGGTTTCAAAACATACATCAAATATATTAACACCAGTCTTTGATATGATATAGGGATATGAATCATATCAATGGGTAGTTCTCCTTTAAATCTTAGTGCAAAATATTATTAAACGTGTCCATAATGCTCCACATAAAAACCACGCTCCACCGCTGTGTCCCACCACCTGCTGCCCCTTACCTAAAAAGGTATGACTTCCACACAGGGAAGGTCCATATGCACAATCCCAATTAAACTGGGGTAGATGTATTGCAGTAATTCACCTGAAGGTTCAAGAGGTTGATCACTATTCACCCAGGATCAAGTGGCTTAAAGCAAGTGAATGGAGTTTTTCACAGCGATGTCAGACCCAGTACTAGACTAGCATTGAATGTGTTTGTTTTGTATCAAACTTGCCATGCTCAAAAGCGATTTATGTGTGATCTGCCTGTGCATAGCAAAGTTATTCTAATTGTCTATGCAGATGCATTTTGCAGTTGTAAACATCAATGCGGTCATAGTTGGTGTCTGTGTACTATTACTTCTCAAAGGGAGCACGGATTATGGAATACTGAGTTTACTAGCTGGTGTGTGCAATATTTGAATAGCTAACTGGTCTTTACATACAGGGCTGTAGATAAGGAGGTACCAGCAGTCTTCCTGTACAGGGCATTGGCCAGCAGGTGAGCCCAGGCAGCAGAGTGAATTAGATGGGGACTCCTCTTCCTCCCATTGGCTTTCAGCTGCTGTAGAGAGCCATACAAAGGATAGGTTTCCAGCAATTGTAACCCACCCCCCCACGCCCCTCTGTGTGTCCCCTACCCCCTACCCCTGCAGTGCTGATGGCTTCCATCCTCTCGACAGCTGAAAGCACAATGGGATCCTTCAAGATTGAGAGTGGGGGAGGGGGATCTGGTAAATATGTCATGGTATATGAAAATATATGTCATATTCTAGGTTCTTCGAAGTAGCCACCTTTTGCAGGTACATATACCCCCTTCCTGCCCAGATGAAATTTCAGCTTTCAGCACTGTCACGCTTTGAATGACAATTGCGCGGTCGTGCGACGTTGCACCCAAACAAAATTGACGTCTTTTTTTCCCCACAAATAGAGCTTTCTTTTGGTGGTATTTGACGACCTCTGTGGTTTTTATTTTTTGCACTATAAACAAAAATATAGCGACAATTTTGAAAAAAACATTTTTTTTTTACTTTTTTCTATAATAAATATCCAATAAATTAATATTTTTTTCTCAGTTTAGTCCGATACGTATTCTTCTACATATTTTTGTTAAAAAAAAAAAATCGCAATAAGCATATAGTTTGCGCAAAAGTTATAGCATCTACAAAATAGGGGATAGAATTATTACATTTTTTTAATTTTTTTTATTTTTTACTAGTAATGGCGGCGAACTGCGATTTTTGTCAGGACTGCGATATTGCGGCGGACACATCGGACACTTTTGAGACATTTTTGGGACCATTCACATTTATACAGTGAACAATAATATAAATATGCACTGATTACTGTATAAATGTTACTGGCAGGGCAGGGGTTAACACTAGGGGGTGAGGAAGGGGTTGATGTGTACCCTTATTAGTGATTCTTACTGTGTGTGAAGGGGAGTGACTGGGGGAGGTGACCGATGGTTGTCCCTATGTACAAGGGACACACCATCAGTCTCCTCTCCCTGACAGGACATGGAGCTCTGTGTTTACACACAGAGCTCCACGTCCCTATCTCCGTGACCGCCGATCGCGGCCTCCAGGCACGTGCATCGTCAACTGACTGTCGCAGCGGGCGTGAGCGCGCCGCCAGTGCAGCTCGCGCGCCCCCAGTGGCCTGGAGGCCGGAGGCTGTGTAAAGACGGCCTCCCGGGCAATTCAGAGCCGCATTGCGGCTGTAAAAAGCCACCGTGCGGGTGGCAAGTGGTTAAAGAATCCCAAGTAAATTAGATACAAAATTACATTATGGGCCAGATTCAGGTAGATGGGAGTTTCTTTACTCCGGAGTAACGCTTCTCATTTACGTTACTCCGCCGACACTTTCGGCGCAAGTACTGTTATTCACATAGCAGTTGCGCGTAAACTTGCGCCAGAGTAACGATAATGCGCCGGCGTAACCCCACGCAAGTGGAAGTGGGTGTGATCATATGTAAATGATGGGCGGAGCCCAGCGCAGAGGCTTACGTTCAGCGCATCATCCACGGAGCATGCGCAGTGAGTGAGGCTCCACTCGCCCCCTTGTGCGCATGCTCACAACTTCCGTCGGCACCACTTCACGGGAAACGTCAGCGCAATGTGTTCCGTTGTGCGTTTAAAAGCGCTAGCGGAAACACCATTCCGGCGCAAAAGTATTTCCGTTTCCCCCCACCCCAGGGAAGATACTTTTGCGCTGTAATGGCTGCTCCCGCTACCCCCAGAGAGAGGAGGAACCTCAACTTTAATGCCCAGGAGGTCTCTGTGATCATTTCTGCTATGGAGACATTTAATGACATTAAAGACATTTAAGACCAGCCGGGAGAGGAAGCAGGCCATCCTGGACACCATTGCCAGCAGGGTGAATGTGCTAGGGTACTCCACCCGGACTGCTGGTGACATCCAAAAAAAGGTAAACGACCTGCGGCGCAATGTCCGTGGCAAGGTGGCCACCATCAGGAGGCATGAGAGTGGCACAGGTGGTGGTCCCCCATGTCCGGTCAGCCTGACCACGGAAGAGGAGGTGGTCGCTCGCTGCCTGGACAGGGAGCAGGTGGAGGGGGTCCCTGGATATGACTTTGTGGAGGAAGGCTCCAGGACAGGTAAGTGTTTTTTATCCCCTATTTGATGTGTTGCATGTGGGGGGGGGAGGGTACATGTGCCAAGTGTGTGGGACCACCAACATGTGTCTGCTTTGTGTCATCCACAGATGACGGAGCTGGGCCATCATCTGTCGGCGGCCAGTCCACCCCATCCCCCCAACGCCATCGTGTGCCCGAGCCCCTGGGTGGTGAAGACACCGAGGTGGAGGAGGAGAGTGCCCACACCACACCTGCCGAGGTGGTTGTGGAGGATCCTGCTGTGGCAGAGCAGGACTTTTCCTTATTGTTGGAGGACTCCTCCCCTTCTCCAGGGCCGTCTGTCATCCCCTCCCCCATCCTTGGAAGCCCCTCAAGGGCGACTCCCCCCCGGGGACAACCATCTGCTGGCCCCAGGAAGGTGACCCAGAAGACCAGGGGGGTGTCGGATCTTGTCCAGGGCCAGTTGGCGAGGGATCACGCCAGACAGACTCAACAAATGGGGGACATGGTTGGGCACTTGGACAGAGTGGCTGACAGCCTGTGCTCCGTGGCCCAGATAAGCAACGCAGTGCAGGATGTGAGTTGCAACTGCGCTGCAGTGGTGACCAGTTTGGGGGAGGTGCAGGGGGATATTAGGCACCTCACTGCAGCCGTACAGGCAAACACTGCTGCCATCCAGGGAAACAGTGCTGCCACCCGGGACCAGGGGAGGCTGAGTCGGCGGGCCCAGCATTATCAGGTCACCCGTCAGCTAAGGATGCAGGCCCAGCAGCTCAGGGTGCAGGCCCAGACCAGTGCGTACCTCGGCCGGATAGCCATGGCCTTGGAGGGCATGCAGGCCACACCTGCCAGGAGTGGCCCACCTGGGGATCAGCCACCTCCAGATGCCCCCCCACCCCCACCCACTCCATCCAGGCATCTGAGGAGCCAGAGAGGTTCGGCAAGAAGGAGCCCCCGGCATCCCCGATGATTTTTTTTGAATTTTATTTGGATTTAGACTCAGGTTATGAGTTTTTTATTTTTTTTGGATTTATACTCGGGTTATGAGTTTTTTATTTTTTGATACTGCACACGTTGCAGTGTGAATGGTGTGTGAATGTGAGGGGGTGGCATTCCTGCCAGTAAGGGGTGTCACCCTCGGCCGTGGTGGTGAAGTTAACCCCACGGCTGTATGAATGACGTGTGAAAGGTGTATGAATGGACAGTGACATCATTGGGGCCTTGACGCTGGCGTTGCTGCTCCCAAGTCCTACATGCTGGACTTGGGCTAATCCAATGTGATGTGGATGTGGTGTGTGTGATCTAGGGACATCAGTGGTGTACATGCGTGCATTCTCTGTGTGATAAATGTTTTGGTTTAGTGTCCAAAGATGCCTACGGCGAGGACCCTCCTGACTGCTCTTCCATCAGCAGACTGGTTGTCCTCTGGCAGGTGGGGACTGTGTGGGTCGGGGGTCAGGTCATCACGTATGTCAATTTGCAGGCCTTTTCTCATAGCAAAGTTGTGCAGAATGCAACATGCACCGATGATCCGACACACAAAGGTAGGGGAATACAATAGGGTCCCCCCGGACTTATCCAGGCAGCGGAAACGGGACTTCAGGAGCCCAAATGTTTGCTCCACCACTGCACGGGTTTTGATGTGTGCTTCATTGTATTTTCTCTCTCCTTTGGTTTGGGGGTTCCGGAAAGGAGTCATGAGATGGGGTCCCAGTGCATATGCAGAGTCACCTGTAAGGGAAAAAACAGGAGGATGTTAGTCATGCATGTGCCACTTCTGATGTGCATCACGGGAGGGGATAGTCATGCCTACCACCCATGTCACTCATCAACCAGCCAGCTGTCCCCATACATGTTCTGCTCGAATTCTGCTGGGATGGGGCTCTGACGGTATATGAAGCTGTCATGGCTGGATCCGGGGTGTTTGGCACGGACGTGCCATATGAGGCGTTGGGCATCGGCTATCACCTGTACGTTGATGGAATGCCAATGCTTCCGATTGCGGTATATGTGCTCTGTGGCACTGGGGGGCTGTAGGGCCACATGTGTGCAATCAATGGCCCCCACAGTGCGTGGGAATCTGGCAATGCTGTAGAAATCTGTCATTGCCTTGAGCCGCAGCTCCTCAGTGGTGGGTCTGATGAACTGGTTGGACATGCGTCTGAGGATTGCAGGGACAACCTGGTGCACACATCTGCTCACGGAGGATTGTGACATCCCAGCCACCACTCCACTTGTACGCTGGAATGATCCACTTGCAAGGAAATGAAGTGTTGCCAGTACCTTCACCAGTGGCTGCACTGCTTGTGAGCAGTGTGTCTTGCTGGTGATGTCATCCTGCAGGGTTGTGGTTAGTTCAAGTATTGCATCTGGGCTGAATCTGAAGAGGCGATACACCTCCTCATCCCCCATGCCAAAGAGGCTCATGCGCGTGCGGTATATCCTCTCACGTGCCCGCCTCCTTCGTTCCGGGGGACCCATCAGTAGTTCTAGGACCACGATTGCCCCTGGCATGTTGGCACACAGAGGTGTTGTCCTTGCACGTGTGGTTGTTCAGCTTGCGATTTTCGTCGGTAGCGCTGCTGCTGGAGCTGCTCTCCTGCTGACCTGAGGTCGTCTGGAGTAAAGATAAAGCAGCCATTTGTAGAAATAACTTTGCGACGGACGGACGACATATGCGCGGCGCATGTAGCCGGCGTATGGTGCTAATCCGTGCGAGAATTGGGAAATCTCCCTCATTTGCATATTTGCAGGGGAAATCAATAGGCACGACTGATGCGCCAAGCAAAACTATGCGCTGACGATACTCTGGCGTCGGAACGTTAAGCCGGTCGGAAATGGCCCGTTTTCTGTCGCATCTAGTTTGGTGGGTACGGCCACATAGAAACGACGGCGCATCTTCACAGTTACGCGGCGCATATCGAAATACTCCAGCGCAACTCTACCTGAATCTGGCCCTATATATATATATATATATATATATATATATATATATATATATATATACACACACACACGCTCACAAAAGTGAGTTCACCCCTCACATTGTTGTAAATATTTAATTTTTTAATGTGACAACACTGAAGAAATTACAGTTTGCTACAATGTAAAGTAGTGAGTGTACAGCTTGTATAACAGTGCAAATTTGCTGTCCCCTCAACATAACTCAACACACAGCCATTAATGTTTAACCCGCTGGCAACAAAAGTGAGTAAATGTCCAAATTGGGCCCGAATTGTCAATATTTTGTTTGGCCACCATTATTTTCCAGCATTTCCTTAACCCACTTGGGAATGGAGTTCACCAGAGCTTCACAGGTAGCCACTGGAGTCCACTTCCACTCCTCCATGGCAACATCACAGAGCTGGTGGATGTTAGAGACCTTGCACTCCTCCACCTTCCATTTGAGGATGCTCAATAGGGTTTAGGTCTGGAGACATGCTTGGCCAGTCCATCACCTTTACCCTCAGCTTCTTTAGAAAGGCAGTGGTCGTCTTGGAGGTGTTTATTGGAATATTGCCCTGCAGCCCAGTCTCTGAAGGGAGGGGATCATGCTCTGGTTCAGTATGTCACAGTAGATGATGGCACTTATGGTGAACTGTAGCTCCCCATTCAGCCCCAGACCATGACACTCCCACCACCATGCTTGACTGTAGACACACTTGTCTTTGTACTCCTCACCTGGTTGCCGCCACACACGCTTGACACCATCTGAACCAAATACGTTTATATTGGTCTCATCAGACCACAGGACATGGTTTCAGTAATCCATGTCCTTAGTCTGCTTGTCTTTAGCAAACTGTTTGCAGGCTTTCTTCTGGGATGACAGCCATGCAGACCAATTTGATGAAGTGAGCAGATTATGGTCTAAGCACTGACAAGCTGACCCCCACCCCTTCAACCTCTGTAGCAATGCTGGCAGCACTCATACTTCTATTTCCCAAAAACAACCTCTAGATATGACGCTGAGCATGTGCACTCAACTTTTTTGGCCGACCATGGTGAGGCCTGTTCTGAGTGGAACCTTCTTTGCAATGGGATGCCATGTTGAACTTCCAGTGACCAGTATGAGTGAGTGAGAGCAATAACACCAAATCTAACACACCTGTTCCACATTCACACCTGAGACCTTTGTAAAACTAATGAGTAGGGATGAGCTCCACGTTCGATTCTAACGTATGTTCGACGCGAACATTGTCTGTTCGTACGTTCGTCGAAATTCAAACAAAACGGGTCGTTCGCGCCAAATACGAGTGATGCGCAATGGCCCATAATTCACTGTCGCATTGCGCGCTGATGATTGGCAAAGCATGCAGGGTCATAGTGCATGTTTGGCCAATCACAGCGCGCAAGAAACGGAGAGCCATAATTGGCCAAAGCCAGGGTGGCTTTTGCCAATTATGGCTGAGGGCTTTAGCACACGCCCCACACTATATAAGGCCGCCTGCTGGGCGGCCTTGTGTAGTGTGTTACAGCGCTGAACAGAGATCAGTCAGAGAGACAGAGAGATAGTCTTTTTATATAGCTAGATTGAGCAGGCAGGCTAGTCAGTTTAGCTTATTTACAGTGTGTAGAGGATATATATACATCCCTAGGAGTTGTACATATATGTATACACTGTATAGCTTAGCTAAATCAGTTCTTCCTAATTTACTGGCAGGCAGGTGATTGTGCTATTTAAAGACGTTATCACAGGTATAGACACCCAGCAAGTACAATATTTAAAGGAATTTTTCATTTATTTTTAATTTAAGCATCATTAAAATCACTGCTCCTAAAGCAGTGATTTTTTATTTTTTTTTCCACAAAAAAAAAAGCAGTGATTTTAATGATGCTTAAATAAAAAAATATATACAAAGAAAAATTCCTTTAAATATTGTACCTGCTTGGTGTCTATAATTTGCCTGTGAAAACGTCTTTGAGAACCAGGGTCTTGCCCGAGGGAACATGTATCAATGGAAAAAAAGTTTTAAAAACTGTTTTTTCAGGAGTCCTGCTCCTGAAAAAACGACCGTTTTTAAAAAATGTTTCCATTTATACATGTGTCCTCGGGCAAGACCCGGGTTTTCAAAGACGTTTTCACAGGCAAACTATAGACACCCAGCAGGTACAATATTTAAAGGAATTTTTCTTTTTTTTTTTTAAATTCAAGCATCATTAAAATCACTGCTCCTGGAGCAGTGATTTTAATGATGCTTAAATAAAAAAATAAAAATAAAATTCCTTTAAATATTGTACCTGCTGGGTGTCTATAGTTTGCCTGTGAAAACGTCTTTGAGAACCCGGGTCTTGCCCGAGGGAACAAAGTTTTAAAAACGGTCATTTTTTCAGGAGTCCTTCTCCTGAAAAAACAACCGTTTTTAAAACTTTTTTCCATCGATACATGTTCCCTGGGGCAAGACCTGGGTTCTCAAAGACGTTTTCCAACAATAACTTGAATATTGGGCTTTAAAATTAGCACTTTTGAATTCGAACGTTCGAGTCCCATAGACTTCAATAGGGTTCTAAATATTTGCGCAAACAGTCGGTCTGTTCAAACATTCTGGTGCGAACTGAACGCGGGGATGTTCGGCTCATCCCTACTAATGAGTCACATGACACTGGGGAGGGAAATGGCCAATTGGGCCCAATTTGAACATGTTGCCTTAGGGGTGTACTCACTTTTGTTGCCAGCGGTTTAGACATTAATGGCTGTGTGTTGAGTTATTTTGAGGGGACAGCAAATGTACACTGTTATACAAGCTGTACACTCACTACTTTACATTGTAGCAAAGTGCAAGTTCTTCAGTGTTGTCACAAGATATATTAAAATATTTACAAAAATCTGAGGGGTGTACTCACCTTTGTGAGATACTGTGAGGAGGTACAAAAGAACAGTCAAAAGACCTGCATAACAAGGTAATGAAAGATGGAAAAGGATATAAAAATATATCAAAAGCCTTGACAATGTCAGTCAGTATCATTCATTCACCTTATAAGAAGTAAAACATTTGGGGATCTCTTGATACCAAGCCATTGTCAGGTAGATCAAGAGAGATTTCAGCCACAACTGCCACAGAAACTGGGATACAAAGAAAAACCCACAGGTAACCTCAGGAGAAATACAGGCTGCTCTGGAAAAGGATGGTGTGGTTGTTTTAAAGAAGTAAAATATGATGATGCTTGAACAAAAAAGAGCTGCATGGTCAAGTTGCTTGAAAGAAGCCTTTACTGTATAAGTTCCACAACGTGCCCAACAATACCTTGAAATTACTCTTTGGCTTTTTTTGGGGCATTGGCACAGTAAAGGCATTTACAGCTCAACCATGCAGCTCTTTTTTGTTCAAGCATTGTTGGATTGTGCTCCTTAAACAACCACACCGTCTTTTTGGAGAGCAGGCTGTATTTCTCCTGCGGTTACCTGTGGGTTTCTCTTTATATCCTGGGCAATTCTTCCACCAGTTGTGGCTGCAATATTTTTTGGTCTACCCGACTGTGGCTTGGTATCAAAAGATCCCCTCATTTTCTAATCTTTTTATATCCTTTTCCTTCTTTGTAAAGTTTCATTACCTTGTTACGCAGGTCTTTTGACTGTTCTTTTCTACCTCCTCATGGCTCAGTGTCTAGCCTGTATAGTGCATCCATATGAGAGCCAACAAACTCATTGACTATTTATACGCAGGACACTAATTGTGATTTAAAAAGCCACAAATGTGGGAAATTAACCTTTGATTGTAATTTTAACCTGTGTGCGCCATCTACCGCCATGAGGAGGTAAAAAAGAACAGTCAAAAGACCTGCGTAACAAGGTAATTAAACTTTACAAAGATGGAAAAGGATATAAAAAGATTAGAAAATGAGGGGATCTTTTGATGTCTGTACCAAGGCCAAACATTCCAGGGTATGTAAACCATTTATGAGGGCCATTTAAAAAAGACCCAAAAAACAATGTGATAATAAATGGCTTCATGTGATTGCTATCCTTAAATTAAAATTTTTTTTTGTTACGATCAGTTATATTTTCAATATTTTTGCCAAAATACCCACAACCCTTGCCCGGTGGTTGTGGGGGTCTACGGACGGGGGTTTATCGGAATCTGAAAGCCCCCAGATCCCACCCCCCCCTATGTGAATGGGTACCCTTACCCATTCACCAAAAAAAGTGTCAAAAAAGTAAACAGGAGATCGTTCGGCAAATCCTTTATCAAAAAAATAATAATAATCATGGTGCCGAAGGTCTAGAAAAAAAAAAAAGAAAAAACTCTGCCTCCATTGGGGGTCCTGCTGACTGCCTTCTTTTTGCTTTGACAGCTGTTATTTAGCCAAGGACGGGGCCAGCCAGTGACATAAATGGTTGACCCCACCCCCTTTGATGTCACATGACTTGGCTATATAACAGCTGTCACTGCGAAGATCCCCACAACCACCGGGCAATGTACCCCATACTGATTCACATAGGGGGGCGGGATCTGGGGCCCACCTTGTTAAAGGGGGCTTCCTGATTCAGATAAGCCCCCCCGCCTGTAGACCCCCACAACCACCGGCATCCAAGCCGTTCTGGCTGGGGGTTAGTCAGCGTGCTTGCCCCCTCCCGCCAGCGTCTCCCCGCAGGGATGTAGTCCCAAGGGAGGGTGCAAGCATGCTGACTAAGCCCTAGCCAGAACGGCTCGGATGATAGGGGCAAGCTTACTGAGGAGAAACAGGAAGTGAGAAATTAAGACAAAGAAAAAAAACATTTAGAAGGGAAATCAAAGGAAAAAAGGTAAGTGAACCAACAATGCACTAGCTTAACCACTTTAGCCCCGGACCATATTGCTGTCCAAAGACCAGAGCACTTTTTGTGATTCGGCACTGCGTCGCTTTAACTGACAATTGCGCGGTCGTGCGACGTGGTTCCCAAACAAAATTGGCGTCCTTTTTTTCCCACAAATAGAGCTTTCTTTTGGTGGTATTTGATCATCTCTGTTGTTGTGGGTGTTGGGGTGGTGTGATGGTAATGACGAGTGGGGGGGCAATGGTGGATATTACAGTGATGAGTGGGGGCAATGGTGGACATAAAATATTTTACTACAGCATTTGGTTCAGAATCTCTTTTTTCTAGATCTTCCTCCTTTAAAATTTGGTGCGTCTTATATTCCAGAGCACCTTATACGGCGAAAAATACGGTAACATTGACAATCTATTCTGCCAGGGCTAAACCACTTATTCCTGAGATTTTCCTTGACGATTCAGTGCTACAGTATCTGGGTTGTGAAACAGCAGGTCTTTAGTTGTTTAATAGCGTGGAGGTAGTCTGTACTGTTCAGAACTATACAGATGAGCAATCAATTGCCATCAGCAAAAAGCAAAGTTATAACAAGAAACTTGTAGCACAACCCTATGCAATTGCCCAGGATCTGAATAAATAGTTTAAATTGGCATTTAACACAATTTCCTATCCGCATTCTTTCACAGACTGCATCGATTTTGAGATCCTTGCAGATTTCTTGATTTTGCAGAAGCTTTCTCCAACGCTGCAGCTTCTACGTCATTCCTTTTGAAAAGAGGCTAAAAATAGAATCTACCAGCCATGTAAATAATTTATTTCCTTTGCTTTAGAGAGAAGCATTTTTGTTTTATAGCTAGCATGTCTTAATGGGTATGCCTCTATGACAGATGTCTCTAAAGAATCATTGCTTTTACAGGTTACTGCAATGTAATATGATTTGTGTTATATCATATTAGGAATGCTCCAGTTCTGGTCTAACTAAGCAAGGAAGAAAAATATTGAGTATGTTTGCAGGACATAGCAAAAGCAGCAATCCTACACGTCATCATAACAACCAATCAGATTACGGCTTTACTTGCCAAGTGTTGCCAGAGCCATAACGCTCTGAAGCCGATTGGTTGAGCGTGCCAAAACATCTGCATTAAAGCAATACATCATTTGCACCTTATTATATTTACAACAGTCTGGATTTAGAATACAGAGTAGGCTGGAAGAAGATATTTAAAATGTACACTACGAAAAAAATGGATGTATAAATGAGAAATATAAAACCTAATAATTTTATAGCAGTAAGTCCAGTCTCCATTTTATCATGCCGCCTGTTTTACAATGCTGATAATTCAGTCCACCATGTTTTTTCATTCATATTCGTTTGGCTATTCAAACAATTATCCATACACTACCTGCATACATTTTTGTTCACAGATTTCACAGTGTACAGTAGCTATATAAACAGCTAGGATGAAGTGTGACTTTAATGTAATAACTGTTGTCATAGCAAATACAAAGCACAAATTTGATTCCCCCATAAGCAGTAATGGTGTGGCGATGGGGAGAATCTTTCAGAGCAATGATTGCTCTGAAAATGACCAGCAGCAGAAATGTTTAACCTCATCATTCATGATCCTAATTTCTGAAAGGATGCTTTTCTTTTGGAAAATATTTCATTTAAAAAATTGTTATCCCATGAAACAAAAACCTGGGTCATATGACCAAATAAGGTGTAAATATACTTTCCATAAAATGATCACGGGACAGATCTGCTTTTCAATATTAAAAAACACAAAAAAGTCACAGAAATGTTTGAACTGATGGATCTATAAGTTTTTTCACATGTAACTGTAAATTTACAAAATGCACTCAGCCAAAAATATAACATACAATAATACAACCACATTTATGTCTAATAGACAAAAGAATATTCACTACTCCTTAAAACAAATGCCTGTCAAAATGGGTTGAGACTCTAATGCCGTGTACCCACGACCGTTTTTCGCGATGTGAATTATATATATTTTTTTAATGTCATTAAAAACAATCGTGTGTGGGCTCCAGAGCATTTTTCGTGACGTTAAAAATGGCCATTAAAAATTTCGAACATGCTCTAAATGTTCGCGTCGTTTTTCACGTTGTCGTTTTTAACGTTGTAAAAAATGGTCGTGTGTAGGCTTTAACGATGTGAAAATAATGCGCATGCTCAGAAGTTATGAGATAGGAGCGATCGTTCTGGTAAAACTAGCGTTCGTAATGGAGATAGCACATTCATCACGCTGTAACAGACTGAAAAGCACAAATCATCTCTCACCAAACTTTTACTAACACAAAATCAGCAAGAGCAGCCCCAAGGATGGCGCCATATGAATGGAACTTCCCCTTTATAGTGCCGTCATAAGTGTTGTACGTCACCAGGCTTTGCTAGAGCATTTTTTTTTTTAACGATCGTGTGTAGGCAAGGCAGGCTTAACAATAATCGGGTTGAAAATGTAAAAGTACTACAGCGCTACTAAAATAAATACAAAAGGAAGAAACAACAAAAATAACCAAATGATACAGCTGCATACATATAAGTTGTACAAAAACCAATAAAGAAGTGAATAAAAAGTATTAATGCGCTAATATCAACCCTTGCTGCTATACAGTGACCAGCATGTAAAAAGATGCAATGATACCAAATATCACACAAATAGCGAAGAGTTACCAAAAAATGTTGACAGTGCAAAATAAAAGTGAACAGTGCCAGAAACACAATAAACAGCAAGAAAAAACAATTCACAGTTCGTGCTTTTTAGACTGAATCAATGGTGGGAAATCCTATGATACGCTGGGTCCATCCCAGCATTTCCTGTCACAGTCTAGGGCTAGTTGCTTCAGAGAGGCACAGGAATCCCTGGACAGAATAGACATAAAACAGCCTCTGATGCCACTCAGTGAAACAAACTCTTCATACGGATTCGATTCAGGCTTCGACTCCATCGAACGCGTCACTCAGGCTCCTCCCCCGCGCGTTACGGCACTTGTTTTTTTAGACCATTAAAAATAGTCCTGTGTACGCGGCATAACTTTTAAAACCCATGGTTTTACTACTATCCATTATTTCTGTGAGTGGTTCATTAGAAAAATAATATCTGTAAAAGCCCTACCTTCCCCTAGGTAAAACCGATCTTGTGCAGTTTGCGAATCCTTCCGATTTAAAATCAGCTCAATTGTGCAGCAGTGATCTTTAAGATATGCACTGCACAGGAGGCTTTCATCCACCTTAAATTTTGAACATTTCAACCCTGGGGTAATATTGATTCCTTCCAACCCATAGCAGCCAGGGAAAGAGCCCAGCCAGTGCATGAAACTTCCGTCTGTGTGGAATGGTGAAGCTATACAGTAGCTTGGTTTGGACATGCTGTGAGACAGTGTATGGATTTTAAAGTGTGCATACTAGGGTTGGTTCTAAAATACACTGGTGGTTGGCTTGCTGGACTAGCTTGATTTACTATCACTTTTTTTTTTTTTTCATCCAAAGTGGTAATAGTTCCAATGAAAAATATACAGTATATAATGTGAGGCACTGGCTGGCAGGCAGGGTTGTGGCTGGTAGAGGGAGTCCAAGATTTCCGTTGGAGAAACTAAAGTCTAGTACACACAGGGGATAATGAGCTGAATGTTGGGCGATATCGGCCAGATCAATAAAAAAGGGCCATCGTTCAGCCAGTGTGTATGGCAGCCGGTCTGACAGAAGCCAACTTCTGTCGGACGAGCATACTAGAAAACCAGCAACCGACCATCTCCCAAACAGCATTCTCAGGCAGTGGCTAAGAGTGCTGACCAGAGTGTTCTGGTGGAGGGGCACAACACAATAGCACAGCAGTGGAGATGGCTGCACCAACTTCAGATCATTACTAGTGATAATGGAGCACTGAGGCTATGTAGAGTTTTGGGTGGGTTATAAAGCCTTCATGCTTAGGCCCACATATGTGGAAGCCGAACCTCAAAATTAGTCAACTTTACTCAGTCCTTTATATATTTGAGCCGACTGAAGAATCTTACACCTTGGACTGTTCATGCATGAATGGTTACCGCTTCCGCTTCCAGTTGATCCCATCTCCCTTACAATACACACAATCTATGATCTTTTTATGAGAACATGCAAGAATATACAACTTTAAATTGCCAACATAGTTAAATAATCCATGACCAATAAACTGAACACTTATATAAAAACAGTCATCTGTGACTGAGCCTGCAGCTGCCGTCCTGCCGCAGTAAATGTACTGGTGGGGCAGCAAGTGGTTAAATTACATTTTGTAACATTCAATGTTGTCATTAAAAACAATGTGCAATCAGTAAAGTTTCCCACCATTTTCATTAAGCATTTTGGAGCCCTGGCATGCAGAATGCTAGGTTCTGTAAAATAATGTGTTGTGTCTTTGTATGTATGAAATTTGGAACATTAATCATTTTATCCTCTTTTTGAGCAAACAGGTGGAGCTTTAGCTTCACTTCTACGTTTTTGAATGTCTCCCAACAACCAATTGCAAGAAACTTGTTAATAACAGAGCTCAGTAGATCAGTATTAAATTTACATACACAAATAAACAAATCAGAGAAATTAAGTTTCCCCTCTCTCTAAATGGTTTTGGCTGGGGTTCAAATAGGAGACTGCCTGTCTGGAAGGAGATAACCACTGCCGTTCTACCACTTAAGCTATTAAATGCTTATTTGTATAAGAAAGATTGTATGCATATGACAAAAAAAAAAAAGGCCCAGATTCACGTAGATCGGCGCATTATCGGTCCGGCGTAGCGCACCACTTTTCCGTTAGACTTGCGCAATCTAGCCGCGTAATCCCGCGATTCACGTAGCTTTTGCGCAAGAGATTGCGCAAGCGTAAAGGGTTTTTCCTGAGGCGTAAGGAGGAGTAATACAAATTGGGAGGGACGTGGGCGTGTTACATTGAAATGAGCCGTGACCCCATGCAAATGAAGGGCCGGCCGACTCGCGCATGCGCGCGTGAAGGAAACCATGTCAGCTCCGTTGTGCGCATGCTCACAACTCGGGAGCGGCGCAATCAGTGAAATTGGAAATGGACTAGGGCAACGTTGTGAACTACGCAGACAGCATAAATAGACACACACAAACGCACTTCCATTGCAAAAGTACATCCCTTTGTGTCCCTTCCCATTGAATCAAGTGCTTTTGCTCTGTTGTTCGTTAGAGTGTGTTTTGTAGTTGTCAGATTAGTGTTCTGTGTGATCTAGTGCTTGTTGGTAGTTTTGTGAAAGTGAGTTTTGATAAGTGTTTGAGACTGTTTGTTTGATTGATAGATTTCTGAGCGTTTGTTTTCTTGCTTTATTTTTTCATCTGATTTTTTTGTGTCTGTTTCTTGCTGAGTGCTAGTGTGATTTTTGGGTGTTCTTTTTCTCTTTGTGTGTGTTCTTGTCTGATTGGTTGTGCTTGTATTTGTGACAGATTTTTGGTGACTGCTAGTGAGTTTGTTTGGAAGTATGACTGAGAGAAAGCGAAAGCTGAATTTTACTGTGGGGGAAAAAAGAATTCTTGCCCGGGCCATTAGCGAGTATGGGCGTTTTCTCCACGGCCCGCAGAGTGCCACCACCACCCCGGCCAGGAGGAGGGAGATATTGGATATGATCACGGAGCAGGTCAATTCATCGGGGGAGGGGGAGACACGGACCCGGTCTGGGATTGAAAAGAAAATAAATGACCTCCGGCGTGAGGTGAAAAAAAAACTGGCCGCAATAAATGCCCATGCCAGGGGCACAGGAGGGGGCCCACCATGCCGGATTAGATTTACAGCGACGGAGCGTGTGGTGGCCCTGACCTTTCACCGGCATGAAGTGGAGGGCCTGCCAGGCTTTGACACAAGTCCGGTCCCCGCGGTGCCAGGTAAGGTTTTTATTTCTCTCAGGTGTGTAGCATGTGTGGGGGAGGGGGTGAAAGGGAATATGTGGCAAGTGTGTGGATCCTCCAACCTGTGAATGGTTTGTGTCATCCACAGCTGTGCAGGAGGGTGCAGGGCCATCTGGCCTGACCGCTCCAACGCCAGGACAGCAGCCTAATGAGGCCCCCCCAACAAGGCCAGAGTCCGCGGAGGAGGAACAAGAGGAGGAGGATGATCATGCGGAGGACGATCATGAGGAGGAGGAGAATCATGAGGAGGAAGAGTCCATGGCAGGCACTGGACGTTTGGTTTCTGCGGACTCTTCCCCTCTGGCTGCAAGAAGCCTGCCCTCCCTAAGGGGGAGCCCCCCCCTCCTCCCCCAACATGGCTCCCCTCACAAGGGCCTCCCCTTCTCCCCGGCCACAACCATCAGCTGGAGCCAGGAGGTCATCCCAGAGCACCAGGGGGGCGCCCAATCTCCTGCCCGCCTGTCTGAGAAGGAACCTGGCCACCCAGACCCGCCTTCTGAGACAGCTCTGCCAGACTATGGGGCGGGTGGATCAGAGCCTGTCCTCCATCAACGATAGGCTGGGTAACCTGGACTCCCACTCCCGGGCCTCCACAACCTGCCTAAATGACCTGCAAACTACAGCAGCAGGCGTTGGGCAGGATGTGAGGGCCCTTACCCAGGCTATCCAGGGCAACACGGCAACACTTGGTGCTGCCCTGGACAGAATAGCCGTGGCCTTGGAGGGCAGGCCGCCAGGTGGGCAGATCTCAGGGGCTGCTCCTCCTTCCCCGGCTTTTCCCCTCCCCCATGCGTCTCCCCTGAGGGTCCGGGGCCATGGCCGGGGGCGCCCCAGGCGTGGCTCAGGCAGAGGGCATTAATTTTTTTTCCCCCCTTTTTTTGGTTTGAAAGCATTTTTATTTTTGTTCTCTGCCTTTTTTTTTTTTCTATGCCTTTTTTTTTTTTCTATGCATTTTTTTTTTTTTTGCTGACATTTTTGGCATATTTTGGGTTGTGAATGATGTTTGAATGTGGGGGTGACATTCCTGCTGGAAAAGGGGTGTCATCCTCAATTTGGGTGGAGAAGGGTTCCCCAGGACCAGGGAGAAGTGATTCCCAGGTCCGTGTGAATGGTGTATGAATGTACAGTGACATAATTGGAGCCTTGACGTGGCGTTACTGCTCACCAGTCTTGCATGGTGGACTGGTGCCAATCCAATTTGATGAGGATGTGGGGTGTGTGTGCTAGGGACCATAGTGGTGTGCATGCATGCATTCTCATTGTGCCATGATTAATGTGTGTGTTTAACGTGCAAAGATGCATAATGTGAGCTGGCATGAGATGGGGTCATGAGATGGGGTTCCAGTTCATATGCAGAGTCACCTTGAAGGGAAAAGACAGGAGGATGTTAGTCATGCATGTGCCACTTGTGAGGTGTGCATCACGGGAGGGGATAGTCATGCCTGACTCCCATGTCACTCACCAACCAGCCAGCTGTCCCCATACATGTTCTGTTCGAAATCTGTGGGGATGGGGCTCTGATTGTATATGTAGCTGTCATGGGTGTCATGGGTGGTGCCATGTGTTGGGCTGCTGATGTCCTCCTGCAAGGTTGTGGTAATTCCATGATGGCATGAGGGGTGAATCTGAAGATGCGAGACACCTCAGAATCACTCATGCCAAAGATGTCTATGCGTGTGTGATATATCAAGTGAAGAGTGAGGGGCTTGTATCAGATAAGAATATTGTATTAGATTAATTTAAATTGTAAATTTTATATAAGCAAATAAAAAAAAAAAAAAAAACATCTCCCGTGCCCTCCTTAGTGCCATCCTCCGTGCCCTCCTCCTTCTTTGTTCATCTAAAGTGAGTAGTATAGCTATGCGCGACGATGCCCCTGGCATGTTGGCATACAGATTGTTGGGCAACACGTGTGACTGCTGAACTCCTCACTAACAGTGTTGCTTTATCTGACAAGTAGACTTTTTTTCAAAATTTAGACCAGCTTTTAGGTCCTCTAACTTTAGACAGGACATTTTGCTGTTGCGCACATCGCGTAGCCTGCGCAGCAACTGCGTTTTTTTGTGAATCCCCGTAACTCCCTCATTAGCATATTTGACTAGCAAATCAATGGTGTGTCTAGCGCAGTTTTGCGCGAAGGGAAGCGAGGGTCTAACTCAATTACGCCGGACCAAAAAACGTAGATTTCTGGCGTATATTGTTTTGTGAATCGCGTGCAACTATACGCACGCGCACATTTACACTTACGCACGCGCAACAGCAGTTGCGCACGCGTAATCGCTCTGTGAATCTGGGCCAAAGTATCTAACATTTTAATATTTATAAAAAAAATGATATTAACATATATATTGACCCAAAACAATTAGAGCGAATTTTGCGCTTGTCCATTTATGTGTGTTGGAGTGCCAATGTACCGAACAGATACATACATGCAACATTTTCTCCTCATGCTACGCATCACAACACATGGTAGTGTGTTACTTTGTATTGTTGCTGACAGCAAAGCATGGGTATCAGAGCTGCATTCCCATTGTGTGTGGTCATTCAAAAAAAAATGAACTGTAATGCCCCAATGTGCACTTTAATGTGCATTGTAGGAATACACATCATCACAATACACCACAGCACAAAGGGACATTTGAATAATTCCTTAATGGCAACCAACCAATATATTTGCATAGGACTGCACAGGGGGTGTGCAGTGCCAATTCCCCTTACTGTCCAGCCTCCCCCCTCTAATTGTGGTTCCCCCCACAGTGCTGTTGGCTTCCTTCCTCTCCCCCCAGCTGCTCTGGGGGATGTTTCAGGATGAAGAGCAAAGGAAGGGGCTAGTTAAAGTTATTTACCGGCCCTTTCCTTTTCCAAATGAACACACTCACTCAGTTCGTAACTGAAGCATATTAAACTGTGTTTACTATGCTTCGGTTTGTAAATGAACAGGAAGCCACTCAGCACAAAGCACTTCCTATTCATTTTGTTAAACCGGGTGGACTTGTGTCTTTTGAAACTATGTAACCATGTGGCTTCACAAAGCCTGGGGACCTGCCATTTATTATTCAGTGCAACTGAGGCTGCAGAGAAAGACACACCCACACACATACATAGATAGAGAGAGAAATGTGTGTATGTATATCTATCTCTCTCTCTCTCTCTCTCTCTCTCTATATATATATATATATATATATATATATATATCCCTCTCTCTCTATATATATATATATATATATATATCCCTCTCTCTCTCTATATATATATATATATATATATATATATATATATATATATATATATATATCTCTATATGTATAGATATATAGATATCTCTCTCTCTCTATATCTATATCTATATCTATATAGATATATATATCTATCTATCTATCTATCTATATATATATATATATATATATATATATATATTCCATCTATCTATATCTATAAAAATAAATAAATACAATAAAAATATAAATTTTGGATTTACTTATGCAAAACGTATGCATGGCATTCAGAATACTAACATTATTTCTAGGATAAAATACATGCACAATTACAGCTGTAATATAAATACACTTACGTTGACACTCCTTACAGCATTTGTCAGGAACAAAAGCAGGCGCAGTATTAGCTGGACAAGTTGGTTCTGTGCAGATTATATTTTCACACTGGGCAGTTCCATTCTGTAGCAAATAAAAACATATATTTTTTTAAATTTGCGATATCTTAAAAGACACTGGGGGAGGGGGGGGGGTGTTTAATAAAGCTGCTGCACCACTTTCCTGTCATGAATCCCTTTGTTAAAGGGTCACTAAAGGAAAAAAAAAATTGCTGAAATGACTGTTTACAGGGTATAGAGACATAAAAGTTAACTGATTCCTTTTCAAAATGATTAAAAATAGATAAAAATCAATCATATAATGTGCCTGCAGGTTAGTTTCACTTTTGAACTGTCTTCAAGTTTCTGTGAAGTAGAAATAGACACACAGAACAAAAACAAACAAATTCAGGGCAGTGTTTTGTTTTTAAAATGAATCTGATTGGTTCTGGGATGTTTTAGACACACAGTAATGACAGCTTAGACCACCGTGGTTATAAGGAAACAGACAAGCAGGAAGTGTGGAGATCAGAGCAGGATTACAGCAACTTCAAAGCAAAAACGAATAATAAGAAGGACATGAAACCAGTACTGCAGTAAGGTAAAGGAAGCGATTTAGCTAAAAGAAAAAATCCTTTAGTGATCCTTTAATGCCTGCCAAACTCATGAAGCATTTGTGTCGCTTTTGGTTCTGACAGCGACTAGTTACATTAAATCGCACCAAATGTTAAAGTGGAGCCAAATAAGACCAACTTTCTTTAGACCTACAGAGAGAAAACCTGTCTCAGACAGATTTTGCGAAAGTGTCTTACGTTCATTGTAAAGGGTGGAGCAGCTTGAGACAAAAGCACATGTTTCATTGTAAAATCTGTCTGCACAAGGCTTTATGGACTCCAAGGACTATATGTAGCTTCATAGCATTAGATTTGACAGAGGACTGTGCAAACAACATCATCAGGTTCACTGGATATACAATTATTTTCCCACAATGAAGTTGGGTGGAACAGAGCATAATTTGCTTTCTGCAGTGACCTGTGACTTTCTATAAAAGTGGAATGGAGTATCATAAAAAAATAAACTAAAACTGACCACCAATTATGATTATTATATGCACACAGCAAAAAAACAGGGGAGTCAGTTAGCGGGCCATATGCAATAGGTAGAAGAATACGTATCGGACTAAACTGAGGGGAAAAAAATGTTTTTTTTATATTTTTTTGGGGGATGTTTATTATAGCAAAAAGTAAAAAATATTGCATTTTTTTTTTAAAATGTCGCTCTATTTTTGTTTATAGCGCAAAAAATAAAAACCGCAGAGGTAATCAAATACCACCAAAAGAAAGCTATTTGTGGGAAAAAAAGGACGTCAATTTTGTTTGGGAGCCACGTCGCACGACCGCGCAATTGTCAGTTAAAGCGACTCAGTGGTGAATCGCAAAAAGGGGCCTGGTCCTTTACCTGCATATTGGTCCGGGTATTAAGTAGTTAAAGAGGAACTGCAGTCTGCTGACATTTTTTGTAATAAAAGCATCTTTGCCACTCTGAAGCTGCCCTCCAACCACTTTGCATATTTTATATATACTGCGATTCTGTACTTATCAAATATGCTGCAGAAATATCCCTCCACTGAGTCTGGCTGCAGCCATTTTAACTATGGGCAATTAAAGCTTCTGCCTGTTCACTTCCTGTGGATACACAGACACACCTCCAGCTCTGCAGCCCTGCAGGTGTTAGTAACCACTATATGACTTAACCCCCCTCCCTTCCTGACAAACTCCCACGAGAGTGAGCGAGAGAGCTGTGCATGATGTCATAAGCCTAGGCTAATGACCAGACAAGAAACAGAAAGCAGGCTGTATTAGGTATTTACTAGCAGAAAAAAATGTTTTACTATCCAAAGTTAAAACAAGGGCAGAAGATTCAATGGATGGAACGTTTAAAAAATTACTAAAGGTCCACTTTAAAGACAACCCGTCACTGAATTAAAACATTTTTTTTAATTAAATATATCTCTCTCTCACACACACAGACACGCCTATATACAGTGTCTGGAAAAAGTATTACTACTCCTTGAAATTTTCCACATTTTGTCATGTTGCAACCAAAAACGTAAATTTATTTTTTGGGGATTTTATGTGATAGACACAAAGTGCACATAATTGTGAAGTGGAAGGAAGGACAATTAAAATTGTTTTCAATTTTTTTTACAAATAAATATGTGAAAAGTGTGGTGTGCATTTGTATTTAGCTCCCCTGAGTCAACACTTTGTAGAACCATCTTTCTCTGAAATTATAGCTGCAAGTCTTTTTGGGGACGTCTCTACCAGCTTTGCACATCTGACATTTTTGCCCATTCTTTTTTTGCAAACTAGCTCAAGCTCTGTCTGATTGGCTGAAGAGCATCTGAACAGCAATTTTCAAGTCTTGCCACAGATTCTCAATTAGATTTAGTCCTAAACTTTGACTGGGCCATTCTAACACATGAATATGCTTTGATCTAAAGCATTCCATTGTAGCACTGGCTGTAGGTTTAGATCTGTTGTCCTGCTGGAAGGTGAACCCCTTTTGCAGGTTTTCTGCCTGTTTTTGGCTCCATTAATCTTCCCATCAACTCGGACAATCTTCCCTGTCCCTGCTGAAGATAGCGTGTTCAGAGTGATGTGCAGGGTTAGTTTTCCCACACTTATGCCCCGTGCACACGTGCAGGATTTCCGATGGGAAAAGTTCCCATCGGAAATCCTGAGAGGAAAGCCGAGAACCTGCTCGGTCAGTCTTTCCCCCCTCACACGGACGGTTTTCCCTCGCAGTTTTTCCCATAGGAAAACGTTTTGGGCAGTTTTCCCGTCAGAAAAAATGCAAGGAGCATACACGGCTGGGATTCCCGGCCAAAAGCTCTCCTCGCAGTTTTACAGTCGGGAAAACTGGCCGTGTGTACGAGGCTATAGTGTTTTGCTTTTGGGCCAAAAAGTTACATTTTGGTCTCATCTGACCAGAGCACCTTCTTCCACATGTTTACCATGTCCCCCACATGGCTTCTCGCAAAAACGGGACTTCTTATGGCTTTCTTTCGACAATGGCTTTCTTCTTGCCACTTTTTTTTCTATTGAAATTTTGTTTGCTTATGCTTAAATAAAGACATTGTTTTCCGAGGAGTGCGGCGATCCAGGATTTTTTCCTTCATCCCATGCTAATTGTGCACAGCCAGCACCCTCTTGGTTTGATTGGTATGGAAGCAACAGGGATCATTTGTTTTATGGAGCGGTACACTTCTCTTTACTCTTCCATAAAGACCAGATTTGTGGAGTGCACGACTTAGGCCACGTACACACGATCAAATTTGTCCGCTGAAACTGGTCCGTCGGACCGTTTCAGCAGACATCTCCGATCCTGTGTACGGGCTAGCGGACATATTTGGCCAGCAGACAAATTTTAAAACATGCTTTAAAATTTGTCCGCCGGAGATATGTCCGTCGGATATGTCCGCTGGTTAGTACACTCACCAGCGGACATATCTTCCCGCACATGCGTCGAATGGATTTGACACATGCACGGAAGTATTTTTCTTCCTGGTTCGGTGACGTGGCATTTCTATTCTAAAGCATCCCCTCACAAGCACATCTAGAAGGATTAATGAAGCTAACAAGATTCACCATTTTGCATTATTAAAGACCCCATCTAAGCTAGCAAAAGAAAAAAAAAATAGTTTGGGGACAATCTTCTCTTAATTATCAGTACTTGTCTCAATATTAGAATAAAGATTTTTTTAAATAAATTAAAGCCCTGCAGGCAACTTTGATTTATCAAGGCCATCCCTGAGTTTCAGAGGTGGCTTAGCTCCCTGAAGTTTTAACATTCTTGTAGCTACTCTGTTTGGACTCTGGTAGTTCTGTTACAAGTCAAGTCTGTTTTATGACCATTGCACAGTAGTTTATTTTCAAGATGGCAATTATATAGTGTATAACCTTGACTTTGTTGGCTCACTTACCTTCAGTATACTCTAGGTCATTTTAAATTGGTCTGGTTTGTGTAAAGGGTGTGTCAGAGTGGTTGAGGTATTACAGCACTCAAGTAAAAGCAGAATTGCTCCAGAGGGATCAAACTAGCGGCTCCTGCAGGGGGGGATGCGCTACACAGTTGAAAATAATTCCAACCACACAACAGTGTGTCTGATTTACTTAAAGATTTGTTCACACACACACACTGTGTATATATTCACTTCAAGCATGCAATCATGGGCAGGTGAAATAAAAACAGATTTTTTTTTCACATGGTTGCTTAAGTGAAGTGAACCTTCACACATTTTACTAAGTGAACATTCCCAAGACCTTTATCAATTTAATATCTCACAATAAATGTGTAATGCTCATCAGATGAACCCTTTAGAAACATCAAAACAAACTATTTTATTAAGAATATGTCCTGTTGTCTTATAAAATATTTTTAATAAAATATGGTTATTACTAATCAGTCATAAACTAGCATTTGATAATGAATCTACATTATGTTATGTTGGACATATTTGATGACAGAAGGCAGGTACTTATATTGCAATGTTGTTTGCTACAGCTGTGGCATAATAAAGAAAAGTGTTGTTTTTTTTTTAAACACTTAGAACACTATTTCAGTAGTGTACAATATTAAGACATGAAGCCTTCCTGTCACATTGGCATATACAGTCAATGCCTCCAAACAAATATGACAGGGCCAGGCAAAACACTAGTTCAATTCTTCTGAAAGTGCTCAATAGCATTTAGCTTAATTGTCAGACGCAGTGCGAAAAGTGTCGATATGACCTTGCCCTTAAGGAAACTATTTCACGCAGAACGGATGTGTGATAAAAACATAAAATGGAAAACCTGATAAAAGCATTTTACTAGAAGCACGACTAAAATATATGCTTTATGAAATCTTAAAGATTAAGGGTTTGTAATCTATTTATCCAGTTTAACTCAGATCTGAGTTGTAATTTTCTGTCTATAGTCTGCTCATTGCTTTAAACCCCTGTTCAGTAACCTGACATTGTAAATGAAATACTATATGCCGGCTCAGATAAAAATGTAGATGCACAATACTCCTAAATCCTAATGTAAATGTACAATGCATTTAAATCTCCCACTGATGCTTCTTAGGCTTAATACATAGTGAGAGTTTCTAGCAGTTTCTTAAAAAATCTGCAAAAACATATAATGCTATAAAACACGTACTTATATCATTGTGCAGTAGGGATAAATCAAGAACATTTCCTTCCTTACTTTGGTGACCTAAATTTGCCTTTATCAAATGATCTGGTTGGTTTCTAGGACATTCATAGCATGCCATTGATTGCCTTTCAAACCCAGATCTCTTGAGATGAGCCATCTTCAACAAACCACACTGTCTGTGTAAACAGCAGCTCATAAAATATAAAAACAAGGTGTAAACATACAGTACATTAGTAGTCGGCTGTATTAGTATTAGGATGGTAGTTTTCAAAAGATGTTTTTATCGTTAACAGCAGATTTGAATATCATATTAAAAACGTATTGGTTCTTATTAGGTTAGCAACTGTGCATACAGTATGTAAGAGCATCTCATTCAAAGATTTCCAAACATTGTTTCCATTTAAGCCTTTTTTTGTTTCACATGAAGGATTATGGAAGTTATGATGTCAATTAGTGTTCTTTTTAATAATAATAAAAATCCTGAAAATACTCACAAGAAAAAAAACAAAGCGAGAATTAAATCTTCAAAATCATTCCCTTCTGATTTTACAGCATTACAACCAGGGGTAGGGCTGGCAGCCTTAGGCCTGGGGGGCAACTTCAGTCAAGTGGCCATTGAACCGCCAAATCAGCTCACCATCTATGGCCCATCTGTTTTTTCAATGCAGCCTCATCAGTGTAGCCAACTCCAGTGCCCATCAATGCAGCCTGATCACTGGGGCAGGTTACATGGGGTGTATGGTGGGATGGGGGGTCAGCTATGGGTTTCAGGGTTTCACCCCAGTGATCTCAGCAGGTCCTTGCATGCCACAGCCTCCTGGGGGGGTAATGCTCATGGCCCTGGAGTCAAGTTGCAGCCAGCACACAGCCCTGTGTCCCGACTTCCTGGGACACCCTGCCTCTGCCTGCTTCCAAAAATCCAGTCTCCGGGAGTTGTAGTTTCTTCTGTGCTGCTCTGTTTTCCACCAACCGGGAGCTTGAGCGTGGGCTACAACTCCCGGAGTGCAACAGCTAGCAGTGGGCCGCCGTGGCCATGCCCCCGGCACAACTTCCTAGACCAGAATAAAAAAAAAGTAGCGGGCAGCGGCTGCCGGCCATTTTGAACATAAGTCAGGGCAGCCTGGGAGGCAATTGCCACCCTGCCCCCTGGCCCAGCCCTCCCCTGATTAGAACAATGTTTAAATCATTTTATTATTTTTATGATGAGCAATTGGGCACTGAAATACACTGCAACAATGTTAGCGTTCCCATTAGCAGTGGATCCTGGTGCTCAGTAGACTTGTAAAAAGGTGGCCAGCTACTTGACTAGGGCTGACCATACATTGTACAATTTTCTTTTAGATTTACCAAAACCAAATAGGAAGGTCAAACCTAAAAACTTTCAGTTTGTATGCAATCAGGCAGGCCATTGCACTACATAGTTGAAGGCAAGTCTAATGCCTTGTACACACGATCGCTTCATCCGATGAAAAAGGACCGATGGATTTTTTCATCAGATATCAGATGAAGCTGACTTTCATCGGTCTTGCCTACACACCATCAGTTAAAAATCTGATCGTGTCCAATGAGTGACGTAAAACACAACGACGTGCAGAGAAAAATGAAGTTCAATGCTTCCGAGCATGCGTCGACTTGATTCTGAGCATGCATGGATTTTTGACCGATGGATTTCCCCACAGACGATCATTTTTTCCATCGGTTTTTTAACCATCAGAACATTTTAAAACAGGTTCTATTTTTTTTTTCCTACCAATGGGAAAAAAACGATGGGGCGCACACACTATCGGTTCATCCGATTAAAACGGTCCATCGGACCGTTTTCATCAGACGAACCGATCGTGTGTACAGGGCATAAAGGAAATGAAATAAGAAAATTCTATAATGTATGGCCAGCTCAACTTGCCATTTTGGAACTGGCCCTACTGCTTTGCAATTACTGTTTTGATACTACGATTGTATAGTTTAGAATGCATAACCTAAGGAAAATACTACAGTATTAAAAAAAATGCTGTAGTGGGATCTGTTTCACTGAGATACTTTTTTTAGAGCCTCAGTTGTTAGCCTTTTTTTCTGGGTTGCCCAAAAAGAAAATTTGGTTCTCAATAGAACATAGTGGAGTGTTACTGGAAGGACTAACCCAGAGGTTGTAGTCATCTATGCACATAAAAAGACCAAACTTAAAAGCCTTTGTTAAAATAAAAGAACGTGTAACTGTTTAGTCATTATCAGGATATTCAAAGCACAGAGCAGCATTCTGAAATTATGTGATATAGCCTATAGTTATGCATAATTCATACTCTCATATCTTGTGTGTGTAATTACACAGTGGCACATTTCCAAACAGGACAGTTATTCATATAAAAAAAATTAAGGGGTTTGTTCACGGCACAATGTGTGTCAACCTGTCAAAGAATCAATTTGGGCTGCCATTTCTGACCTCCTTTTGAAAATGCAGTTTTTAGGTTTGCTATGCTGACCCACAGCCATAGAAGCTGTCTGGGTTACTGACCCCAAATAAGCAAGTAGATAAGGAAAAAAAGTTAATTGAATGTGTAGTCTGGGTTAGTGAAGCAAGATGGCGAGCATGACAGCCAAGAGCCTAGGTCAGCAATGGCTGCCTCTGTTTTCCTTAACATTTTACCGTTAAATGTCACATTTTTACTAATGCTTTTAACCCAATAGTGGTCAACACACTAAAAAAAAAACTTTAAGCAAGACATTGTCTAATGCACTGCAGCATAACACATTGACAGCAGACTATTGATTCCTTTTACCTGAACTTGTTCCCTTGTACCAGATATGTATTGCAAATGTGAGCATGTTTATTTTTACATGTTTTGGTAAATGCTGCATCTGGCAGAGACCCAAACAAATTCACACCAATTAAGGCCCCTTTCACACGGCCGGACCGTTCAGGTCCGCCTGTCAGTTTTGTTGGCGGACCTGAACGGCCTCCTCCATGCAATCCTATGGAGACATGTCTGCTGACATCCAACTCGATCCAATAAACTCAGAAGTATGGCCATACGTCCACATCCATCCATGGCGAATTGGATCTCTCCATAGGAGACAGCAGCGCTGCACAAGCCTCTCCCCATTCAGTGAGCAGAGAGGGACTTGTCATCCGCCGGCTCAGCGGAGACAGAGTCTGCCTCGTGTGAAAGAGGTCTTAGAAAAATTTAAGGAGATACAAGCAGTGGTGGATCTAACACCCATGAAAGCATACAGGGGCCTCTGATTTTCTCAAACTCTTTACAGGTAGGACCACCCTGCACCTGAGACTTCAGTGTGCTGAATACTTTCAATAAATGAAAGGACCCTGGCCAGCTTATGGAATTTTTCCATTGGTTGAATGATCACCTAACTGTACCTGAATAGTTCTGGCACTGAAGTTATTTAGGGGTCAAATTGATCAAATATATAAAACTCACACACATGTACACACACACAGATTTTGGACTTGTGTTGGTGGAGTGAGCACTAGAGTTTCCCCTCACAGTTCTCTCTTTGGGTAGGTAAACACTCTCTATTTGTTATTCAGCATTTACACTGAGCACCATTGCATCAGGGGGTAGTCAGTGTAAATGCCCCCATTCCATTGGTAGGGTCTGTATAAAAACCCTTATCATAGAGATTCATAATTACCAACACAGTCCATACTCCCAATGGCCCTAGTCTGGCCCCCCTAAAGTCTGAAGGACCATTAACTGGCCCCCTTGTTTAGAAAGTTTGGAGACCCCTGCCTTAGGGAAACAAAATAAAGGCACTGCAGGACATTGCAAACTCTACCTGGAAGATGGCTGAACATGTGATACACAACTCGCTATTTAGGTCATTGGGCCCCCTGAGGATCCTTTAGCTGTTGCAATCCACCTCTGCCTTTTTGAGTGCCCAATGACTCAATATGAGAGTGAATATCAAACCACTGGTCTAGTGTAATACCCAATTTCCTTCATATATACAAGACTTCTCTTGGAAACATTCCAAACTCTGCTCTGCTTCTTGAATCGCTGATAACAGGACCTTCAAACATCTCTTTCACCTGCAGTGCAATCCAAAATCTGCTGCCTTACCATTTCTCTATCAATAGATACCAGAAATTCAAATCCAAAATTATTATTTGCTGGCACTGCACTCCCTCTCCCTTCTGAATTATATATACATTTCTGTATCAAAATCCTGCTGCACAGACATTAAGGATGCAGGTTGACAATTGTTTAAAAATTTACTGACCACCCTGTACCAAAAGACCCAGCATATTTCCTTCTTTACCACAATAAAGTTCCCCTGAAAAGCATATAAAATATATCTAAAAATCTGTGAATATACACTTGGCCAATGCAACTCATTCCTGTATTCCAGCACTTCAAAGTTACAACAATGGCTTCATCAAACGATACAACAATGGCTTCATCTTGTTGAAGACATCAAATTGGTGGAGGACCCAACTAGCTTCCTTAAGGGTAGGAATGCCAATTTCTAGAACACTTGGTTTTACTGGATATACTTTTCCTTTATGAAGAGATACAAACCATTTCTCTCAGGGTCCACTCTTCCTCACCTTTCCCAAATGCCATCTATCCCCAGTACTGTCCAACTGTCTTTCTCCCAGATTTTTTTCCCTGTGATTTAACCCCTCCTCAGCACCCCCCCCCCCCCCACACTTCTATATACCTTCTTCTCCTCCCATCATACAGTGGAGAAGTGGTTCCTCTATCTGGCATATGCTTTCTTCCCATTTTCTCCCCTCCTCCTGACCTACAGTTCCACCCATGACAGAGTAAATTTACTGAACAGACACAAACCATTAAAACCTGACAGAGGTTCTAAGTCTTCACAACTCCAAGAAAAGAAAAAAAGGTTTGGCTTTGACTACACTTTCTGTTAAATAGTATTAGAGCCCTAGTGCCCAACACGCAGCTTGGGACACACAAGGCTGATGGCGTCAGTGCGGAGAAAGGGGCGGTACCGCCATCAATCTTGTGTGTCCCACAGTGTACCCAGAACACAGGCTTCCCTGCTGCCTCCTCTCTCCAGTACGTATGAGAAATCTTTACAGCTGCTGGATAGTGTTGAGTGGAATACGCCATATTCGATTTCGCGATATTTCACGAATATATAGAAGAATATTCGTGAAATATTCGCTAATATCGAATATTCCTGATATTTTATCAAAAAAACAATATTGCGAAATTTCGCTAATGCGAATGTAAAATTTCGCTAATGCGAAATTGATTGCGAAATTCTCGTCAACACGCAAAAACGGAGATCATTTCCTGGATTACTAAACTAATATGCACTAAACACTAACTCTACTTACACAAATTTATATGACTAAACTAAAGCAAATTTTTTTTTTTTTTATACACAAAACACAGAAGGGCAGAGAAAGTATTTTCGAATATTCGTAATACGAATATTCGCATTGCGAATATTCGGCAACATAAAAGGATCGCCTCAGCTACTCGGCCCAGGGTCTCTAATCATACCAGCAATGCTTTTAGACGTCGATAGAGATCACTAGGATGTGATCTGTTTTAAAAATAAATTTGAAAAAATATGAATATTCGCAATATCGAATATTCACCACGATATTCGATTTGTTCGCGAATACTCGAATATGCAATATTCGTTGCGAATATTCGTGAGCAACACTACTGCTGGACGGCTCTACACTGCTCTCTACCACCGTGCCGAGGATGGATTCATGATACAGATGAGGACTCCTGATTGTATTCTGCTTTTTAACACTCAATGATCTTGTAAGTGCTTTTAACCATTTGTACACTTTATTAAATTTTGCATACTGCACTTAGAGGTGCCTTTCTTTTCCTTTTTATAATTTCAGAGTGCATCTTTTCTAACCAAAGTGCTGCCAGAAGTGTCATCTCATCACTATCATCCCTCTGACCAGCTATCCACCTCCACCAAGGCACCTTTATCTCCTCCCCAAGGCTAAAAGAGATGCTGCACAAGTTATGTAACTGCCATTCATAATCCTGCTTTATTGAGCTTCTGCACTCTCCAGCCCAAGGTAGGGAAATAAAGCTATATAGTATGAATCAGCTACACAGCAGTCTCAAAAAGTGTTTTATGGACAGCAAGTCTTACACAGAGCTCCCCTGAAATTTCAGGTAACAAGCAGCAGCATAATATATTAAATCCAAGTAACAGGGTAGTAAAGCTCAGATATCTCTGATTGATTTTTCAGGACAAGCGCTAATTTGAAGATGGACATATACTGAAGTTAGTTTATGCTTAACTTCTCTTTGAAATTTGTTTTAAATTCTATCCAATGCTATCCCTCAACCTCATCAAAATCATTCAATTGTGAATTGCAGAAGCTTGACAATGGAAACAGGGGAGGTGAGTATTAAAACACTAATGCCACGTACACACGACCGTTTTTAATGTCATGGAAAAAAACGTTTTTCTCAACAGGATTCTTGACAAGCTTGCCTTGCATACACACGATTGTGACGTACAACACATACGACGGCACAATAAAGGGTAAGTCCCATTTGAATGGCGCCACCCTTTGTGCTCGATTTTGAAAATTTCCCTTATTATAACTTGCTTCTGAGCATGCACGTTTTTTTTCACCCGTCGTTAAAGCCCACACACGACCATTTTTCACGACTTAAAAAACTACAACGTGAAAAATGTCGAGAAAAAAATAGAGCATGTTCTTAATTTTTAATGCTTATTTTTCACAATGCTCTGGAGCCTACACATGTGTACGCGGCATAAGGAAAGTTTCTGAAGATATGCAAGTCTGTGCAGACAGCCTGGGCCTAAGATCCACTGAGCTTTGGAGACACATAGGGATCAATATGAGGACTAAACAGAAATTCCTTCCATCCCCGATGGAAGAGCACTATCATTACCCAAGGCTGCTCCTCTGATATGAACTACAAAGACCTTCACCCTTTTTTCTTTTATCTAGAGAAGAAGAGGTGTTTGATATATCAGTTTATTGTATCTGTAACCTTTCTTTGTACTTGCACTTTGCCCATTTGCAAAAGTCAAGAAACCCATAAGACATAGAATAATGATAAACTAAAAATAAATTACTATACTGCTCAGAACCGTAGTGTGTCACCACAACTGTCACTAACAATTTAACAAAATGTTACATTACATTATACATAGTGGAGTGATATTTTGTTTAATGTTGTATGCTTTTAGAGGACTTTGTAAAAATGAATGACAGATTAAACACTGTGCTGTAACAAAATGTCAAGCTTTTATAAAATGCATGTTAAAGAGAAAGGCATACCATGCATGTACATTTCTTACAGCCGTCTGTCCAGGACTCCAGCTCTCTGTAGATGTTGCCCTTTACTGTGCAAGACCTCTCACAGTAGCATTGATCTAACCTATTCATCCTCTGCTCAGCTCTTGACAGCTGCAAGAATATTTCAAAACAAGAGAGAAAAAAAAAAGGCTTATGACACAAACAATATTTTCCATAATTCCATAATAATACATACGAGGCAACAGTCAACTCTGGCACCACAAACAAATTGCAGGTTATGTGAAACTACAGTGATTACCATGTGAACATAACCTTACCTGTCCGTAAACAACTTGACAATCACCATTTACGCTGCAAATTATTTTACTGCCTAACAGACCACCAGTACACTACACATTAATTTTAAAGATTCTAATAAAATTGAGGTTCATAGCTATCTGCCATCTTGCTACAAAATCAAGTAATGGACAGCCAATAGTACTGCACTTAGAAAAAAAAAATCTAAATGACAGCATTGTCTTCTTAATACAGAAAGTATTTACATTTAATCACACCCATCAACAATCCAATACAAGCTATTTTTTGTTAAACCCCCACAAATACTTTGTTTTACAGCGCACTGTAAGCAAAATATGAAAGCATTATTTAAAAACAAAAAGTATAGGCTTTACCCTCATTTTGTATATTTTTTTCTCTATCTGGGTTGAGTACATACTGTAGTCAGTCACCAAATACCAATGGGCAACTGTGATACAATTAGCACATACCGCCTCCATCTCCTCAAAGATTGCAGAGGTCAATTACAAGATCTGACATCAACATCACATGCCTGTACAACTTCATAAAATATTCCTGGACACGTGTGAACCATGTTGGAGGTTGTAGGGCTGTTGCCACTCATGCCCACATCTGGTGGCACTGCCCACTTTTTTGCCATTTTTGGTCCTCTGTCCCTCACTGGATTGAAGTAATACAAGGATCATACTCCTAATGACCCCTGGGTTGTGCCATTTTACTGTACAGGGGAACCCGTCAGCCGATATTGATGCTCTATTAATCCCCATCTTCTACGATGCAAAATTGTATACCTCGCTCCTAGAAACAGACAACCATTCCTACAGTGCCTCAATGGTTACAGGTATTTGACCACACATATAATTTATTTATATATATTCTCACATATGAACATTGTGACTTATCTACAGCGCATTAAAATATGGGCCTGCTCATTTTCTTTCACCACCTCATCCTCTTAGTCTGACCTTATGACCAAAAACTTTTAAAATCGTTATACTTAAGTAATGTTTTTTATTCCATTAAACCTGAGAGCAGGACCAGTTCTTCTTCCTTCCTTCTTTCCAACCCACCTCCTTCTCCCCTACCTACCCTCCTCTGTTTCTCTCCCTTTCATCTCATCTTTTCTTTCCTTACTTACCCCATCTAATTTTTTTCCTCCCCACATTTTGGATACCGTTTGCTCTAGTGTCAGGTTTGCTCTGGAACCTGAAGTCACCTTATATATGTTGTTTATTCCTATATTGCAATTTTTTCTGTCATGTTGTTGCATTATGTTCTCAATAAAAAAAACACATTCAAAACACAATAAAAACAAAACAAAAAAAACAAACGGTCACCAAATCATGAGCCGCAGGTCAGATGCATCTTTTTGCTCTTGTCTAACCAGCCCTTAAAGAAGATCTTCACAGCATCTAAGCACCACACAACCCAAAACACTATTTGATTCATTTTCAATATTCAAAGCATGTTCCCCAAATTCATTCATGTCTTAATGCTTTATTTTGTTAAGTAATCATTTGACCCCCCCCCCCCCCCTAGAGTTTCTGGCTGTGGCCATCTTGAGTAAGGGCAAATGATTCATGTAGAATTTACTTCATGGAATCCATCTGCCCTTAGCTCAAGCATTCAGGAGAGTGTGCTTAGTGGAGAAATCCCTCCCCCTCTCCTCCCCTACTGAAGACTTCTGGGATGCATGACATAATTTGCCTAGGCAAGAAACCAGGAAGTAGCTTAAGAAATGAAAAAAAAAATGGGGATGGATTCCTTTGCCTCTACCTGTAGTTCAGTGAACCTTCAGTAGCTTGTGCAACCACATATTTAGTTTGACATGAACAATTAACTAAGTATATCATTTTTTTTACTGTATACTTGTCTGAGTGTGACTTTTCTTTATGGTTTCCTCCGTTATCTCCACAAGTTATTTCTGACAGATTTTTTTCCCAACTCCAAGAGATACGAGAGGGAATTCCATTGTGATTGATAGCCTCGGATCTGCATGTTTTAAGTGTACTGTGTTTGGAGGGGTGTGTCCCCTCCCTCAAATCAGCTCTCAGAGTTCTCCTGCCTGAGGTGTGCTGTATATGACTTCACATCCCTGCCTCCTGCTTTTTGAATGCCAAGGCAAGCTGTGTAAATTCAGGACTTTGAACTGATGTAGAGGAGAGATGGCTGCAGGTACAACTTATGTAGAAAAATTTGTTTCATAGCTGTGCATCATCAGAGCCTAATCACTTCAATGCAATGGGTATATGCAAGGGTCTACAACTACAGTAAATAGATTCATATAAACAAGTTCATCATGTCTTGGTGGCTAGCTGTTGATACTGGCTTACAGCACTAAAGCAACTATAGACTCATGTTTGAGTTTGTGATTTTAGGCTGTATATTTAACCACTTAAGACCCGAACCAAAATGCAGGTAAAAGGACCAGGCCCCTTTTTGCGATTCGGCACTGCGTCGCTTTAACTGACAATTGTGCGGTCGTGCGACGTGGCTCCCAAACAAAATTGGCATCCTTTTTTTTCCTCAAATAGAGCTTTCTTTTGGTGGTATTTGATCACCTCTGCGGTTTATATTTTTTGTGCGTTAAACAAAAATAGAGCGATAATTTTGAAAAAAAATAAAACAATATTTTTTACTTTTTGCTATAATAAATATCCCCCAAAAATATATTAAAAAAACGTGTTTTCCCCTTAGTTTATGCCGATACATATTGTTCTACCTATTCTTGAAAAAAAAAAAAAAATCGCAATAAGTGTTTATCGATTGGCTTGCGCAAAATTTATAGCATTTAAAAAATAGGGGATAGTTTTATTGCATTTTTATCAATTTTTTTTTTTACTACTGATGGCGGTGATCAGCGTTTTTTTTTTTTGTGACTGCGACATTATGGCGGACACATTGGACAATTTTGACACGTTTTTGGGACCGTTGTCATTTTCACAGCAAAAGGTGCTATAAAAATGCATTGTTTACTGTGAAAATGTCAATTGTAGTTTGAGAGTTAACCACTAGGGGACACTGAAGGGGTGAAGTGTGACCTACTATGTGTTTCTAACTGTAGGGGGGCGGGGCTGTACGTGCAACATCATTGATCGCCTTTCCCTATATTAGGGAACAGACAATCAATGACAGCGCCACAACGAAGAACAGGGAAGGTGAGTTTACACCCACCTCTCCCCGTTCTTCAGTTCCGAAGACCGATTGCGGGACTCCGGCGGCAATCCGGTACGTGGGTCCCGTGGAGCTTCGGACCAGGTCGCGGGCTGCAGGCACGCGCCCGCGACCCATGGCTGGGCATTAAACAATCACGTACAGGTAAGTGATTGTGCCCAGCTGTGCCATTATGCCGACATATATCGGTGTTAGGTGGTCCTTAAGTGGTTAATATGGACAAGTGGTCCTAGTCTCATAGTTATAAGAAGTAGTGCCCAGCTTCCCTAACTCTAGGACCCCTTTCACACTGGTGTGCTTTTGCCGTGCTTTTCCACGGACACAAAAGCGCATTAAAAATATTCCCCATTAAATCCTATTTAACGATTTACACTGCTGGGGCATTGTGCTTTAAAAAAGTACTGCATGCTGCAGCTTTGGTGTAGTTTTCAAAAGGGCACCATTGTAATCCAATAAGACTGTATTAAAAGCGCATCAGTGTGACAGGGCCCTTAAGCCGCACAAACATGCACCAGTGTGAAATGACCCTAAGAAACTCTCTGGAAAAAACAAGTTAGCAGTGTAAGCCCACTTAAGGCACCCAACTGCTGCATCTCCCCCACCTTTGGTTCAGGCTTTCTGTGGCTTATTTCTGTTGCTTTCCCACAGAAAAATAAAAAGCCACATTCCAAGATCCAGTCTCAATGTAGATGTTTTATTGATAGAACTCTAAAGACTCATACACATGATCGGACTTCCATCTGACTTTTCCATGGATTTTGGTCCGAAGGGGCGTTGGCCATGAACTTGGTATGCATGCACACGGCAGAAATTTTTCAGCCAACATTCACAAAATCACATGGTTTTTCAGCTCTTTACCGCCACCCTTTGGGCAACTTCTGCTATTGTTGTCTGATCTTTACCATTGGTTCTGAGCATGCGTGTTTGTACTTTGGACTTTAGTCCGATGGACTTGTGTACACACAAAACAGATTATTCTCCATCAAACATTTATTGCCAGAAAGTTTGAGAGCATGCACAGCGAACATTTGTCTGTTGAAAAAACAAAAACAATTGTCCGATGGGGCATACACACAGTCAGATTGTGTGATAAAACACATCCATCGGACCATTGTTGTCAAAAAGTTTGATCGTGTGTATGGGCCTAATGACACACAAACTGCTCCTTTCGATCTGGTTCACTGCTAACATAATTTAGCTATAGAGAAACTGATTCAAAGAGGCAGAGGTCTGTGTGTATGGGAGCTATACCAATTAACCTACATTGACATTGGATCTTTGACAGCGGCTGCAAACTTTTTCCTCATGTTTTCTACATAAAACGCAACTAAAGTAAAAAAAATATATATATATATTACACATATACTTCAAATTCTCAAATATTTCATCCTTTTATTTTAAAATGACTTGTATATATAGTCTCCATAAATACCTTTGAAGCATTCCAGAGATCTCCATTTGCATCAATTTCCTTTATGCATTTGTCTACAATTTAATGATGTGCTTTCAGTATCTCCCTTTATAGTCACTCATTCAGATCCATGGTGAGCAGAGAGTGTAAGTGATGCTGATTCATTAGCATGAGTGAAAAAGCGCATCCCCGGCATCCCTATTGAGAAGCAAGTTCCTCCCTACTGGCCTATGGATGGTACAGAATTAAGATATGGTGATCAGTTGCACAAGTTCCTTATTGCACCCCCCCCCCCTTTTATTTGGCCATGCTACTATGAATTTCATGGAAAAGTCCATCCGACCACCTCTGTGGATTCAAGAGAGCAGCCACCTCTGATTATACTGGAGTACATCAGTGAATCAGCACAGATGAGAGTATCACAGCTAAGGAGATCACCTGCAGGAGAACTGTGTATACAGGGAATATACTGAATGGCCTACTCCTTAACCCATCTGTGAAGGTTTGTGAACGAACATCTAAAAGGGAGCCAATGGATGTGTTTGTTCACTTCTGTAATCAGCAGAAAGCTGACAAACAATAACCTCTTCCCTCTGGCTGATGTAAAAAGCAGAAAATACTAAAAAGCAAGAGCCGTAGCTACAAGGATAGACTCTGGATAAAAATATTTCAGGGGAGGGCGTAGTCTGACTTTGTTGGAAGATGGTTGCTTGAATTCTTAACTCCCGCCACTACGGTCTCTTTAATTCAACCGGAGAGTTCATTACCGCACTTAGAGTCTCTGGATTATGGGGACAGCGTCACAGAACTCCTCTGCATCACGTTCCCTTTCTCCGCGTAGACAAACAACTGATTTAAACCAAGCTACATCTTACTCTTCTCGGTCCCGTAGGCACAGCATGGCAGCCTCTCATCGAGGACCACCACAGGATTTGACTTTACATTTATCGAATACTCAATCCAATATGTCTGCCAGTGAACAGGAGAACCGTTCATTTATAGAACTACAACAACCCAGCTTACACGATCTCCGCTCTTTGGCGGCTGATATTAAGGACACGCTATCTGCAGCTATCGCTGAACTGCGCATTGACATACACAACATTGCTAACCGTGTACAAGAAGTGGAAAAAAACAACTGCACAACACGACACGGTCCTTCGTCGCATGACTCACAAAATGAATACTCAGATGCTATAATTAAGAGACCTCCAACATCATACAGAAGACCTCGACAATAGAGGTAGATGACATAAGTCTACGTGTCCGAGGTTTACCTGAGGAAGTTGATACAGACCAACTTAGTCCCACCATTACTGATTTATTTAATGATCTCTTGGAAACACCGGAAAACGATCATAGTTATGGAGCATATTCATCACGTGCTTAGACCTAAAGGAAAACCCACAGGTCCCCCCAGAGATATAATTTGTTGCCTTGTGGATTATAAATTGAAAGAAGAAATTATCAGAAAGGCAAGAAACAAAGTAAAATTATCATACAAAGGCTTGAATATTAAACATTTTCAGGATTAACATTACCTTGCAAAACAGGAAGGACCTTAAGCCTTTGCTTGATGTACTACGTGATAAGAATATAATTTTTAGGTGGACATCTCCTTTTGAACTATCAGCTACCAACCAGGGACATACAGCCTTATTGAGAGTGCCTGAAGATCTTAAACCGTTCTGCGACGCCATGGGCATTCCAGTAATTGACGTACCGAATTGGTACACCGAATTCCGCCACACATACACTAAGAAAGATCATGGAACGGTAGAACCTATGGAAGCACAATCAACAAGATATCATAGGAGACGTTCTCGATCCAACAACAGATCTCTTGCAACAACCCATGGAGCACACATTGGCCCGACTGATTCTCCGCACTCAAGATGATTCCGACGTGATTACAGAGGAACAGAGGTTCATTCCCTGAACTGATTATAACAAATTGTATTTACACGCTTGAACCCTGAACTTATGATCTCCATATACGGTGAACATTACATTTCTTATGCTTACATCTAAACAATGCTTTGTTTCCCCTTTGCTTATTAATACAGGTTTGTGAATTATCTTTCACGCAATAGGCTATTTATATATTCGCATATGATATTTTTTACACGTCCCCATGTCTATTCTATTTGATTCAATTAGGAGTTGTACTATTCCATTCCTTTTTTTTTCCTCACCTCTCAACTCTTTAAGATCATTACATACTAAATGTTTATCTTACTTAGTCTGGCGACGTTTTAATCTTTCTTAATAGGATGTTTTTTTTTTTGTTTTTGTAATTCGATGTTAGAAGCATCCAATTCTTATATTGTGTTATTTTTGTGTTAAGTTCAAATATGATTCCTGATATACAATTATTATTTAACTATTGTTATTCCTTGCTTGCTTCATTGATATTTTGCCTTCACACACTGTTTATCCTTTAATACCAACACACTCTTCTTTATTATTCTCATTGGTATCTTAATGACCTATAGTGGCGGATTGTTCTTGTGTCACACTTTTAATTCTTCTCGGCTCGGACTTTCCAACCCCCATATTGTGGTAAGGTATTTTATTTTGCTTCCTGTGGGTCGCCATCCACTTACTTTCCTCTATACCGTACCACCTTAGATATTTACGGGAGAAAAGGCAGGTCCGTTTTCTCAGTGGTTTGTTAGTTGGGTATATATATTTCCCTGTTCTCTCCCTATTTTCCCTTTTTTTCTCTTTTCATACCCTTTTGCATTCATGAATTTATTTTTATTTATTAATTTATTTTTCTTTCCTTAACATTGTTTGAAATGTATACGGTTCTATTACATATACATTTTAATACACCATGTCCCACTTACAAAACAACTCTCTTCCCAAGATGAAGTTTTATTCCTTAAACATCAAGGGCTTAAATATCCCAGATAAAAGATCTAAATTATTTTTACTATTACAAAAAGCTAAAGCTGATATACACTATTGCTTACCATGCTACCAACTCAGACTCTAAATCAAAAGGAGTTTCTATTTTTATTTCAAACAAATTGTCCCATCCAGATTCAAGATACCTTGATTGATACTAATGGAAGATATATTTTTTTGAAAGGTACTATCTATAACAGGACTATCACATTTACATTCCAAGCAAACAACAAATTCCCTTCTTTAGGGATATTGTTCATATCCTTACTACCTTTCAATCTGGATTACTTGTTTTGGGTGGTGACTTTAATTTAGCTCTTGATCCCGTAATTGACACATCCTCAGGTTTCTCCACTTTGCCAGATACTGCTCTTTGTTCTGTTAAAACTCTACTTAAAGGTCTGACTCTCCATGATACTTGGCGCACTTTAAACCCTAACACCAAAGATTTTACTTTTTTTTCCCCTTCCCATAATAAGTATTCCAGGATTGATTATTTCTTTTTAACCCAGACTGATCTTGATTCTCTCATCTCAGCAACCATTGAACCTATGGTTCTTTCAGATCATCATCCAATTTCAATCACCCTAACGTTCTCTACAATGCCCAATAGATCTTTATTCAGGAGGCTGGATAGCTCCCTTTCTTGATGACCCTGAAGATGTAAAATCTATAGACTCTCATTTGATCCAATTCTTTGGGGAGAATGAATCCTCTGAAATACACCCATTGACTCTCTGGTTGGCACATAAATGTGTGATAAGAGGTAAACTTATCTCTATCGTTTCAAAAAGAAATAAAACGCAACAACCCCATATAGCTGCTCTGTCAGATCAGATTAATAATCTTGAAAGCAAACATAAACAATCTTTAGCGAAGGAAACCTAAACTGAACTTTTACAAACCAGAGAACTCCTGCTTGAAGAATTGGATAAAACGGCTAGACATAAATTCATCTTAGCACGTAAACTTTTTTATAAATTTGGTAACAAGTCAGGGAAATTACTTGCTAGAGCTCTACAAGCAAAAAAAGCTGATTCGACCATTCATTCCATTTCTGATCCCTTTAGGTAAAAAGCTCTTTTCTTCCTCTGATATTGCCAAACAGTTCAAAAATGTATATTCCAATTTATATAACCTATCAACACAACCACATATAGATCACATTACGCACAGAAAAAAGTTGATTACCAACTTCCTATCACTTTATGGCCTTAAACCTATCACTTTATGGCCTTAAACCCATCACTAAGGTTGAACCCAAAAAATTAAAACATCCGATTGAATGGGAAGAATCTATGAAAGCCCTTAAACAACTTAAACAGGCAAATGTCCTGGTCCTGATGGTCTGACGGTCAGCTACTATAAATCATTCACTAATACTGTTCTCCATTTTTTTTTAAAAGCTTTTAATACCATTCCTAACAAATTCCTCCCTAATAACAGATCTCCTGGAGATACATATCACCATGATCCCTAAACCGGGCAATAACACGTCATTAGTTTCCAATTATAGACCCATTTCTCTTCTTAATGTGGATCTAAAAATATATGCTAAAATTATTTTAAACCGTTTACTACCTTTACTCCCCAATTTGATTTCTTTGGACCAGGTTGGTTTTGTTCCCGGAGGAGAGGCCAGGGACAATACTCAGAAGGTCATTAACATTCATCACTGGATGACCAAAACTTCCACGCCTGGTTTCTTCCTCTCCCTCGATGCTGAGAAGGCGTTTGACAGGGTGGCATGGGATTATATGATCGAAACCCTTAAAGCCCTTGGGTTTGGAGATCGTATGTTACAATTTATCCTTGCTCTTTATTCATCACCCATGGCAAAGATCAAGGTGAATGGTTGCCTGTCGGATGCCTTCTCTGTGTCGAACGGGACTCGCCAAGGCTGCCCCTTATCTCCCATCATATTCATATTGACCTTAGAACCTATTTATTCTCCGCAAAATCCGAGCTATTCCTGACATTAAGGGTATGGAGATTAATAACAAACATTACAAACTTGCTGCTTATGCAGACGACATTATACTTTTTCTTACCGAACCTATCACTACAATACCTAATCTATTAAAAGATTTTTAGTTTTTTGCTTTAATTTCTAACTTGCAAATTAATTTTAATAAATCCAGGAGCTCTGAACATATCATTACAAGCCGATAGTCTCTCTGTGTCAACATAACTTTCCCTTCAAATGGGACGAACAGGCCCTTACATATTTAGGTATACAGATACCCCTGAAAATAAAAGACTTGTATACCATGAATTTCCTACCGATTTCCTACCGATTCTCAAATCTATCCAAAATGATCTTCTGAACTGGGATAAGGGCTTCTTCTCTTGGTTCGGAAGAGCAGCTATAATAAAAATGAGCGTCCTCCTCAGAATCCTTTATCTTTTACAGACCATCCCAATTAAATTGCCTGTCTCTTTAACACATATACAAAATGATGCTTAAAATTCATTTGGATTTCTAAGCAACCTAGAATAAAATAGGATAAATTAATCAACCCTAAAATATTGGGAGGTATAGGATTGCCGGACATTCAAAAATATTATTAGTCTTGCCATTTATCCCGAATTATTGATTGGCACATTCACTCGAAAACTAAAGCCTGGATTGAATTTATAGGAATAACCTCTAAGTTTCCATTACACCATTTGCCTTGGATTGACTCTTGCAAAATACCACGTGACAACAGCTCCTATACCCTTACTGGTCCTACATTGCTAATCTTTAAACTACTTTGTACCAAATTGAACCTATCCTCTTCTCCTGGACCCATGATTCCAGTTAATCTTAATCCGGACTTCCCCTCTAGTACTTTTAATTCCACCTCTTCTGATTTTTCCTAGACTTTCTCGTTGAGAACAGAATCCTTTTTTGATAAGGGGAAATTTCTACCTTTTGATGCATTTTGTCTTAACCACTTTAGCCCCGGACCATATTGCTGTCCAAAGACCAGAGCACTTTTTGTGTTTCGGCACTGCGTCGCTTTAACTGACAATTGCGCGGTCGTGCGACGTGGCTCCCAAACAAAATTGGCGTCCTTTTTTTCCCACAAATAGAGCTTTCTTTTGGTGGTATTTGATCATCTCTGCGGGTTTTATTTTTTGCGCTATAAACAAAAATAGAGCGACTATTTTGAAAAAAATGCAATATTTTTTACATTTTCCTATAATAAATATCCCCAAAAAAGATATAAAACATTTTTTTTTCCTCAGTTTAGGCCGATACGTATTCTTCTACATATTTTTTGTAAAAAAAAAAAATCGCAATTAGCGCTTATTGATTGGTTTTTGCGCAAAATTTATAGCGTTTTCAAAAAAGGGGGTCGTTTATGGCATTTTTATTATTATTATTTTTTTACTAGTAATGGCGGCTATCAGCGTTTTTTTTCGGTACTGAGATATTATGGCGGACACATCGGACACTTTTGACACATTTTTGGGACCATTGGCATTTTTATAGCGATCAATGCTATAAAAATGCATTGGATTACTATAAAAATGCCATTGGCAGTGAAGGGGTTAACACTAGGGGGCAGGGAAGGGGTTAAGTGTGTTGCTGGGTGTGTTCTAACTGGATGGGGGAGTGGCCTCACTAGGGGAAATCACTGATCTTCTGTTCATACATGAACAGAAAATCAGCGTTTCCCCCTTGCTGACAGGAACGAGAGCTGTGTGGTTATACACATATAACGTACCCACCGGGCGCACGCGCGGGACTCCCTACAAGTCTCTAAAGGGAGGACGTAGAGCTACGTGCGCCCCCGGGAGACAGAGCCACCGCTCCGCTGTAATATGACGGCGGGCGGTCGGCATGTAGTTTAAATGTCCTATTTTTAATATCTCATGCTTAGAATATGAAAATGTTAAACGTTCTTTACTTACCTCTGGATCCCCTTCTATGTGGTACAGAGGTAAAACCCTCTTTGAAAAGTTGTGTGTTAGCACTGATCCTCAAAGGCATTTGATTTCTAAAACATATACCTTGGGGACGATGTTACTAACCAACATTAGGAGAGAGAACTTGTTTTGGATCTCTCTCCCAGTGACTGTGAACATATTTTTGCCTACATTCATAAAGGTTCAATGAATGTTTTATCACGGGAAAATGGATATAAACTGTATTCTAGGTGGTATAGAACACCCCACATAATTCATAAATTTAACCCTAGTATTTCACCTTCGTGTTGGCGCTGTAAAACTTCCCTGGGGACTCTTCTCCATATTGCCCCCACATACAACCATTCTGGGAGGAAGTACACCGCATCAGCTCTCAAATCACAACTTTTACTCCAGATTATACTGCTGCACAGTATCTACTACATCATACATCATTATCTCACTCTATTTATAAAAACTCTGGGCCAGATTCAGGTACATTGGCACACATTTTAAATGGAGTAGCGCACCTCATTTATGTTAGACCGGCGCAATGTAGAGGCGCAATCACCGTATCCTCGTAGTATTTGCGCAGAAATTTGTGCCGATGCAACGTAATTCCCGAGGCGTAAGGCGGAGTAATTAAAATTGGAAAGGGCGTGGGCGTGTTACATTGAAATGAGCCGTGACCCCATGCAAATGAAGGGTCGGCCACATCGCGCATGCGCACATGAAGCAGACCATGGTCAGCACCTCTGTTCGCATGCTCACAACTCGGGAACAGCGCAATCAGTGAAATTGGAAGTGGACCCTGGCAACTTAGTGAGCTACGCAGAGAGTTAAATAGACAGAGACAAACACCCTTCCTTTGCAAAAGTACATCCCTTTGTATCCCTTCCTATACAGCAAGGTGCCTTTGTTCTGTTTATTAGTGTTTGTTTGTGACGTGTCTTTGAGATATTTGGTGACTGTTTTGGATAGTGTTTTGCAGAGTGATTTTTGTCTTTTCTGCGTTTTCTTTGTTGTGGTTTTTTTTTAAATTATATTTTTGCTGGTCATTTTTATTTTTTGCGGGTCATTTTTTTACATTTTTAATTTTTTTTGGTTCTGTTTGTGAATGATTTTGGAATGTGGGTGTGACATTCCTGACAGAAAAGGGGTGTCACCCTCATTTTTGGTGGAGAAGGGATCCCCAGGACCAGGAAGAAGTGACCCCCAGGTCCGTGTGAATGGTGTATGAATGTACAGTGACATAATTGGAGCTGTGGCCTGGGCGTTGCTGCTCACAAGTCCTGCATGGTGGGCTTGTGCTAATCCAATTACGCTAAGCATCTCCTGTAACGTCGGCGTAATGGCTCTCTGAATCTGGCCCACTATTATTTTACATCTAATCAATGCAGCTAAACTCTGTATTCCAATCCATTGGAAAGACACGTCTCCCCCTCGCATTCCAGAATGGTTTCAAAGAATTAAAAGAATCGCAGAAATAGAGGATCTCATTCAACAAGCCAAATATTCCCCATTAAACTTTCAGAAGAAGTGGGCGTGTTGGATCCATTATACTAATTCTGTTGAATTTCAAACACAGACACAACATTTCACAATACCTTGACTTGGGGATTTTATTTTGATACCTTCATATAGCTGCTCTATTGGGATATACTCCCCATCTTACCTATTAATTTCCTTATTCCTCTTTCCTCATTCCCCCTTGTTTAATATTTAAAATTATTTCAGATATTTCAGATACCCCTTTTATTTTTAAATGTTACACCTTGAAGGTAGATGATTTATATTTCCATTAACTTATTGAGTTATGTACTCTTGTTTAATTTGTACTCTATATTCTATAAGCTATAACTTCAAACATTTAATGTATAACATCTTGATGTATTAATATGTTACTGCATATTTATTGTAACATTTATTCTGAAATATTAATAAAAACTTTGAACAATAAAAACAATATTTCAGGGATACACAGTTATCTCCATATTTGTTCCAGGTTAGGGGAAGAAATTAACGCACTGAACCAGCATGACAGTAAGGCAACAGGCATTTTCAGAAGATGATCAGCAATAGCATACTATTCTTAAGTGATTTAAAAAGAATAAATCTGCACCAATTATCTAAAAGTAATTAATTTAATTTAATCATTAAGCTGCTCCTCTAATAGTAAAAAATAGAATTCTTACTACGAAGTGATATGTGAAAAAGGAGGGCGCTAAAATTTTATTTTTCAAAGCAAGTTTGTCTTAAGAATAGTGGGGTAGATTCACATAGAATTAGATTAGCGTAGAGTATCAGAAATACTCTACGCCGCCGTTTTTTACCTGGCTCTACGTGGAATCCCGGTAGATTTTGTCCTGTAAACTACGGCGGCGTAGTGTATTTCTCCCGGCGCAATCCATCTACGCGAGTAGGGGGCATGAACGATTTAAATTAGGCGCATTCCCGCGGCGATCGAACTGCGCATGCTCCGTTCCGAAATTTCCTGCCGTGCATTGCGCGAAATCACGTCGTTACGTCATTTTTTTTTTGAGTAGCGTCGTTTACGGACATTTCTTTTTCCGAACGAGTTACGTAAAAAAAAAAAAAAAAATTCGATGTGGGAACGACGGCCATACTTAACATGGGCTACGCACCGTTAGACCAGCAAATAGCTGGTCTAAAAAACTCATTTGCATATCCCGACGCAGAAAACGACGACACGGACTCCTCCCAGCGGCCGCAAAAAGATTGCATCGTAGATCCGAAGGCTTACGAAGACGTAAGCCTCTCGGATCGAAGCCCGAAGCCGCTGTATCATAGTTTTAGGATTCAAACTAGTGATACGGCGTGCGAAATTTGAAATTACTCCTGTCTAACACGAGTTAGACAGGCGTAATCGCTCTGTGAATCTGGGCCAGTATGTGTGAAAAAGGAGGGCGCTAGAAAGTGGTTATAAAAAACACTCATAAATAATAAAATATACTAAAGTGAGAAAAATACAAATCATAAAAATTCTCCCAAGTGGATAAAACAGTAATATACAGTTAGTGGTAATAAATCTTTAAAATAAATCACTAAAAAGTATTGCACATATAATATAAGTCCATAAAGAAAGGGTTTGACTCTTTCTAAGGAAAAATATACAAAGCAAAAAAGATTAAAAATTGTCCCAATTGAAAAACAAAAACAAATGTGATTAATTTCCAAAATCCATCCACCAACAAAAAACAAAATCTTGCTGTAAAAGGATTGTTGTCCAGACAGTGCAAACTTGTTCCTTCACCATATGCAAGGATAAGACACCCAAAGTGCACAGAAGGGGAATGTGCTTACCAGACTTAATGGATCTTTTTGGTTAGAAAAATCAAAAAGAGCCATTGAGTCTGGTAATCACATTCCCCTTCTGTGCACTGTGGGGGTCTTGTCCTTGCATATGGTGAAGGGACAAGTTTGCACTGTCTGGACAACAATCCTTTTACAGCAAGATTTTGTTTTTTGTTGGTGGATGGATTTTGGAAATTAATCACATTATTTGTTTTTTCAGTTTTTTTCAATTGGGACAATTTTTTATCTTTTTTGTTTTGTATATTCTTCCTAAGAGTCAAACACTTATGCCGCGTACACACGGTCGTTTTTTGCGATGAAGAAAATGACGTTTTCTGTGAAGTAAAAAACGATGTTTTTGAAACGTCACTTTTCAAAGACAATTTTGCATACACACCATCGTTTTTTCACAAAAAGCGAGGTTACGTTCACCACTCTTTTCCATTGAAGCTCGCTTCATAACTAGCTTCTGGGCATGCACGGGTTGAAAAACGTCGTTTTGAATGACGTTTTTGCTACACACGGTGACTTTTTGTGAAACAAAAAACGACGTTTTGAAAAACGACACAAAAAATTCAAGCATGTTGGAATTTTTTTTGGTCGTTTTTTTTAAGACAAAAAACGACGTTTTGCCCACACACTATCAATTTAAATGACGTTTTAAAAAACGTAGTTTTTTTTCATCGCAAAAAACGACCGTGTGTACGCGGCATTACTTTATGGACTTGTATTATATGTGCAATACTTTTTGGTGATTTATTTTAAAGATGTATTACCACTAACTGTATATCATTGTTTTATCCACTTGGGAGAATTTTATGATTTGTATTTTTCTCACTTTAGTATATTTACTATTTATGAGTGTTTTTTTATAACCACTTTCTAGCGCCCTCCTTTTTCACACATACTAGTCTTAAGACAAACTTGCTTTGAAAAATAAAATGGTGTAACCTATAATAAAGATGATAATTTGTCGGTTTAACTGCCAACCCGAATTTGTTTTCCAGTATGCTTGGCATCGCGCCTTACTGTATGCAGTTTTGTTAAGAAATTTGTATTTTTGAGTCTGTTGCAAAGCTTTTTACTGGATCTTGTTGGTAACAGCCCTTCCTGTTGCAGTCTGACAATGCCAAGCCACTGCTTCTTTATTACAACCAGCCTGCTGTGTGTGTGCTCCTTCAATTAACTGTTGAGCGGCCTTGTCTGCCAGACCTGATAAGAAGCCAAACTTTAAGTGACACATCTCTTTTTCTGTTTAAAAAGTCTTACTTTTTTTCAGACTTCTATTTATGTCCTATGCATGCTCCACTGATGCACTTCACTGCTACTCCTATAGTCGGGAGCAGCGTCTTAATTCTGGTTAAATGCTGCTCTCTAGATGTACTACAATTTCCATAGAGCTGAATGTGTCTGCAAGTAAAACTGTAGTCAACTTGGGAGTAAGCAGGAAAGGGTAGCTATGTTCACATAAAAAATTGGGGCATGGAGAATGAATGTAGCCACCCTAGAACAGGAAGACTGAGAACAGTGGAAAAAAAGTTTAATTATAGTGTGAGGAATATGAAAAAAAAATAGGAAGGGGCAAATACTTTTTCACAGCAGTAGACATATTGAAATAAATGTCGAGCGTAACTTTAAGGAGCACACGTAGCATGCAGACAATGCTGGTGCTAATTGTGAGTCAGTGGTTCAGTGTTAGCCTGCAGGTTACCGGTAGAATCTCTAGGTAGAAAAACTTTTCAAAAGATTCACATATTTGGTCAAGATAACTATATACAACAAGACGTGATGCTAAACTCAAATTAGTATTTTGAGTTTACATTAACTTGAAATGGATGTAAAATTTAGTGGGTAGCATTATTGCACCATTAATACGTTTTACGGTGCCCTTTAATCACTTCAGCCCCTGGAAGGATTTTACCCTCTTAATAACCAGGCCTTTTTTTGCAATATAGCACTGCATCGCTTTAACTGACAGTTGCACGGTCGTGCGACGCTGTACCCAAACAAAATTAACATAATTTTTTTCCCCATAGAGCTTGCTTTTGGTTATTTTTTGCTCTATAAACAAAAAGGGACAATTTTGAAATTGTTTTTTTTTTTTTTTACTTTTTGCTAGAATACATATTCAAAAATAAAAATAAAAAATACAACATTTATCAGTTTAGGCTGATATAAATTCTTCTTTGGTATAAAAAAAAAAAAAATTGCAATATGCGTATATTGATTGGTTTGTGCAAAAGTTGTCTTGTCTATGAACTATGGGATAGATTTAGGAATTATATTTTTTTTTATTGTTTTTACTAGTAATGGCAGTAATCTGATTTTTTGCGGAACTGTGACATTGACCCCAAATTACACTTTTTGGGGACCAGTGGCATCATTACATTGATCAGTGCTACAAAAATGCACTGATGAATGTAAAAATGACACTGGCAGGCAAATGGTTAACACTAGATGGCGATCAAGGGGTTAAGTGTGTTTGCTGGGTGTGTTCTAACTGTAGGGGGGGTGGGCTCACTGGAATATGACATAGATCACTGGAGATAGAGGATCCAACATGTCCCCTGTCAGAACAGGGATGCGCTTGTTTACACTGGCAGATCTCTTTTCTGCCTCTGTACTAGGCGATTGCAGGTGGCCGGTAGACAGAGTCTGCTTGATCTGCGGGCAGCGGGAGTGGTAGTGCACCAGAGCATGCCCGCCTGCAACTCCACGAGCCACCGTACAGGTATGGCGATTCGTCCAGTGCTGCCAACCTGCAGCAGTATATGTACGTGAGCTGGTCAGCAAGTGGTTAAAAAAAAATGAATGACTGTTAATGTAATTTTTTGTACCACACCTTGTGCCTGAACAAGTATAAAGGCCTTTCTTGACTCTGAAATGTCTTTGTGGTTCCTGCTGATGTATTGTTACTCAGAAGGGATCACAAGCAAATTTTTCTACGCTGCAGCCATGGGGAAAAAAAACGGAGAAGCCTTTAATTGCGATATACTGAACATACGCGATTTATGTCAAACCATTCAAACATAATAACTATGTTATTCCGTGGAAGGGAATATTCTGTTTAATAACCAATGGCACCTGTTCCAGGAATAGATATCTTTCCTACCATCTTTTTTTTGCACAGGTCAGCATTACATACCAAGAAGCTCACAATGGTTTTCTAGAAATGATTTGTTATGTATACATACGAACATTAATATGTATGAGAAATCTGCACCAATTTTTTTTTTAGCTATGAAGATTTTTATGCGGAATGCATTATACAAGGTTTGTTCCTATTTGCATTGTGGAGTATCATAACATTTACAATTACATTCACAGCAGGTTATGTTATTTTATTCATATTTTACAGAATGAAAATATGAATATAGAATCCTTCCTACAGCATCTATCCAATAAAACAGGCAGAACATATGAGAGCCATATAAATCTCCCTAGTCCTTGAAGAGTCTGAACCTAGAACTTCAGTGCTGCCAGGCCTCGGGGCTAATCACAATGCTATAGGCAATCTTTTGTAATCAAGGTTCATTAAGATAGATGTAGGAAGAGATAGCCCAGCCGCTAAACACCTCATCTGACCCAAGTGGTTAGCAGGTAAAATAAGCCTCAGCTTGATTCATTCAAACCATGCCCCCAGACCATGTTTTTGACCTGCCACTGGGGCTTAATCATAGGGGTATGGCTTGGATGAATCGAGCTGAGGCTGCTTTTACCTGCGAACCACTCATGCTGGGTAAGGTGTGTGGCAACCAGGCTATATTTCCCTACTTCTACAGTGTGCTTTGGGTCTGTACAAGGTGAAAATATATCTATATTTAAAACAAAAAACAAAAAAAAAAACATTTTACTTTACATCAATTATTTCAAAATGTATGATCTGGTTTTCATTTTAACCACTTGCCGCCCGCCCTATTGCAAAAAGACGTCAGGAAAGTGGTTTCAATATCCTGACTGGACGTCATGTGACGTCCTCAGGATATTGAGCCGCTGCGCGCCCCCGCAACACCGATCTAGGTAAAGAGTCTCTGACGGAGACTCTTTACCACGTGATCGGTCGTGTCCAATCACAGCTGATCACGATGTAAACAAGAAGAGACGGTTATCGGCTTTTCCTCACTCGCGTCTGTCAGACACGAGTAGAGGAGAGCCCATCGGCTGCTCCTCTGACAGGAGGGGTTTGTGCTGATCGATTATCAGCACAGCCCCCCCGAGGATGCCCACACTAGACCACCAGGGATGCTCACCTTAGACCACCAGGGATGCCAATCAGTGCCCACAGTGGATGCCAATCAGTGCCCACAATGGGCATCACTGATTGGCAGGTATTGTTTGGCACTGATTGGCATCCATAAGTACAATATAGTACAGTACATCCGTGCCACCTATCAGTGCCACCTCATTGGTGCCCATCAGTGCCGCCTTATCAGTGCTCGTCAGTGCAGCCCCATCAGTCCCCATCAGTGAAGGAGAAAACGTACTTATTTACAAAGTTTACAAATGGAAGCAAAAAAAAAAAGCATTTGTTTTTCAAAATCTTCGGTATTTTAATTTTTTTTTTTGCAAAAAATAAAAATCCCAGAGGTGATCAAATAACACCAAAAGAAAGCTCTATTTGTGGGAACAAAATGATAAAAATTTAGTTTGGGTACAGTGTAGCACGACCGCGCAATTGTCATTCAAAGTGCAACATCGCTGAAAGCTAAAAATTGGTCTGGGCAGGAAGGTGTATAAGTGCCCTGTATGGAAGTGGTTAAAAATGTTATCTAACTACTTCAGCTCTCAAATCTGTATACCCCTTTGGGTTAAAATGGTTGAAGCCAGACTCAGTGGAGGGAGATTTCTGCAGCATATTTGGAAAGTACAGAATCGCAGTATATATAAAATATGCAAAATGGTTGGGGGGGGGAGCATCAGAATGGCAACAATGTTTTTATTACAAATTATGCGAGCAGACTGCAGTTCCTCTTTAACCTCTTATGGACCGCCGCATGTACATTTACGTCAGCAGAATTGCACCGAGAGGCACATCAACGTATATATACGTTGGTGCCTTGAGGTGGGTCGGGGGTCCGACCGGGACCCCCCCCCCCCCCGGTACATGCGGCGGTCCCCGCGGCTGTACGAGCGATCCGGGACAAGGGGGCGGCTATTCAATTTTGTCCGCCCCTCTGGATCGCTCCCAGCCAATCCGCACGCTCCCCCGCCCTGCACTTCCTCCTCCTGTGTAAACACAGGAAGAGGGAAGTGATGTGATCTCTCCTCTCAGCGTTTTTTTCAACCGGTGCTGAGGAGAGATTACATCGCACAGTAAGTCTGCACAACACTACACTAACACACACTACACATAGGCACATTAACCCCTTGCTCCCCCCTGTCACAGTGTCACTGAATGCAGTAATCATATATGTATGATTACTGTATTTAGTGTCAGTGTGACAGTCAGTTAGTGTTAGGTTCAGGGTAGCCCCCGTACCCCCCCCTAATAAAGTTTTAACCCCTTGATCACCGCCCTAGTTAACCCTTTCACTCCCTATTGCCAGCATCACTAAGTGATCATTTTTCTGATCGCTGTATTAGTGTCGCTGTTCCCACTAGGTAGCTATTTTTTTATTGCGATTTTTTTTTTTACTTAAGACATGTGGCTGAATACATTTTGGCCTAAATGTTTGACTAAAATTTAGTTTATTTGATTTTTCTTATAATAAAAAGTAAAAAATATTGTTTTTTTTTTTCAAAAATGTCGCTCTATTTTTGTATATAGCGCAAAAAATACAAATCGCAGAGGCGATCAAATACCACCAAAAGAAAGCTCTATTTGTGGGAAGAAAAGGACGCACATTTTGTTTGGGAGCCACGTCGCACGACTGCGCAATTGTCAGTTAAAACGACGCAGTGCCGAATCGCAAAAAGGGGCCTGGTCATTTACCTGCATTTTGGTCCGGGTCTTAAGTGGTTAAACAACCTGCAACTATCTGATGTCAATTGCCAAATTACCTGATTCATACACTACACACATTTAGAGAATAAGTAATAAGAAACACAACCTGCACACATGACCAACAATCTAATTTTAATTTGCAATGTTCTTTTAACAGAAAGCACGGTTCTTTACAATGTCATGGTTAGGGAATTTTTTTTTTTTTATAAATTTACCTTTGAGGATGTTTTTGCTAAAATATCCTGCAGTTCCATAATTTTCTGCACCAGGCCATGGAAGTCATTACACGTTGGGCATGCTGAAATAATTAATAAAATGTAGGTTAGCCCGTCAAACATAAAGGCAATCTATTCCATCATTGTAGATACCCAATACAAATGTATATACTTACTACGATTGAGATCAGGGCACTGGGAGATAAATCCTTGCGGCATGATAACAATCTGCAGATCCTGCATGATCCCCTGTGGATGAGACACAGTCTGTATATATTTTGTCACAGTGTTCTACATTACATGGTGTTGTCTGATAACTATATTGTTTTGTATTTCATAAAATCAATTTCTAGCTGAGCTACAGAGTCTAATTAAGATGTCCACGGCAGGCAACGGAAAGCTGCTTTAATGTTAAATAAAACAGTGTACCTTTCCCTAAAGTATACAACTATATTGATTTTTCCCCCAACATGATGAATGCAAGCCAAGAGAAATGAAGAGAAACAATTAGTACAAACATAATAAATGTATATATTACAACATATTACAAGTGATGCATGTACTTATCCCATCAGGACATGAGGCGTATTTTCTATATCTAAAAGATAAATGGTGTTGCTTGGTACCCTCATATATTGCCTGAAAAGATGTCTATGCTAGCATTTCTATTGAAGCATTAAGGAACCTGTACTTAGAAAATACAAAATGATGCTGCTACCGAATTCTCTTTCTTAAAAATGTTGGTTGCATGGCATCCATGCTGGTTCTAAAGCCTTGGCACTTTCTGGGCCTTCAATACAATGATTTGATGTATTAGTGGTTCAGGGACAGGGAATTAAAACTTCCAATCATTTTCAGCTAAGGAAGCTGCAATCTTAGCCTCTGTTTGACCCTCTGTGGCGATACTGCACATGATTAGAATTAACACCAGCCATTTGATGGTTTGAGGGTAGAAAGAAAATGGGACCGTTATGATCTCTGGACATTCCAGAATTCAACCTAAAATGGGTTTAGTTCTGCTTTAAAAATATGGATAAACATGTCCACTGCCCCCATCTATAGCTGGCCATGGCAGTAAGTAGCATTGGAAGGCTAAAGCAGATAACAACAAAAACCTGGGGAATGCCCAGGGAAAAACCAAGCCTACTTACCGACCAGCTTTCAGGACAACCAATTAACCTTCCAATGCTACTTACTGCCATGGCCAGCTATAGATGGGGGCGGTGGACATGTTTATGCTTCACCTGTGGTGTTTATATTGGTCCAGCAGTGCACCAACACCTTTGCAGCCATTGTGCTACATGCTGGGTGTTTGGTGTGCTCCTGTACCTTTAAGGAGGGGTGGCTCCCCTTCAGTTCATCTGCCCCCTTCTATCCATTAAAATCATGTGCCTCCACAGTGGGGATGCTCATTGTTTAGTGTTAGGACCACAGATTACAGGGTGCCTTGGCACGGCTCTGTGGCTCACGCATGCGTTTTTAAATGCGTGCGGACAAAACCCCTGTTTTTAACGCATACTGTTAGACAGGTTAATTGGTTGTCCTGAAAGCTGGTCGGTAAGTAGGCATTTCCTGGGCATTCCCCGGGTTTTTGTTGTTATTTAAAAATATGGAACCTACATCTAGCCAGACATATTGCATTCTCAGAAAGTCATCATCAATGGCACCCTCCATATTTCACCAGTAAGGTTTACTTTAACAAATAGAATGAAGTTTTGCTATACAGTATAGAGGAAAATTGCACCATATCTATAGAGACTGATATTGTCTTTATACGGTAAATTTCCTTCTACAGGGGGCATAAAGCTTACCACCTGAAGCACAAGAAATATATTTACTCTTCTAAATTGTACATTCAGCCAAAACGGTTTTCTTTTAGTGAAATAAGATAACTTTTTCCGGTTTCCCACTTTCCAGGATTCCGATTTTTCCTCAAGTACAGGGGAGTAAAGGCAGGCTAGAACTAAATTCAGTTCTATTGCCTTGTCAGATTAAGGCTTCGCCCGCATGGTGGGTACTAAAGCACCGTACACCCAGGAAGGACCATGTTTTACCACACGAGGATAATCACATAATCCATGCATCCTGGCAAAGGCAATCCCGTTAATGTCAAATGGGAAGCGGTGGCTGCTCCCAGTCTGACAGCCATGCGAGTGTGGGTGAGTGTTCCTGAACTCACACAGATCTCAAATTGGGAGCAGTGGCTGTATTAGTGTAGCAGCTGCATTCCGGATTGACATCAATGAGACTACCTGCACAGGGATGCACTAAACACCTGTGGTGCATCCCAGTGTGGATAAACAGGGCCCTCCATTGGCGCACTCTTTAGTATGCTTCATGTTAACAAGGCCTTGAATTAAAGGCTAATGGATTGGACTTTAAGGGCACAAGATAATGTAGTAGAAAAACTAAATAAATGTATTAGAAAAATGTCATAAAAGGCAGTTATAAACATAAATTCGAACCGAGATCGGGTCAATAACTGGTCCACATAGGCTATTACAATAGTATTACAATTCTAGCATAAAGACAGCTCAAATACAAAGCATCATTGTAAAGTTTAGCTTGAATATTGCATAACCAGGTGGCAATCCAGAGGGGTAGAAGGACTTGCTCTACATGTTGCGCGCTAATCACAGCGCTTCCTCAGGAACACAAACATTTCAATAAAATAATTGGCCGCGTTGGGGATAAACAACGACTGGTCTTTTCTAACCTAATATTGGCTATGGTTCAACAATATGTCATTCAAGCCAGTTAGGGGAGTAAATATCGTTAGAATAAACAGGTTTTGTTAGGTGATAGGACACTCAGTTGCTGGTAAGCAATAAGTGGGGACTCCAATTCCAGGGATGTACACGGACGATCAGGTGTGGGCTGGGTAGAGATGATAGACTTGGCGGTAGATAGAGAGGTAGGCCTTAGTCACCGATTGCCAGCCTGTAAGTCTCCAATCCAAAGGAATGGAGGTGATGTACAGGCTAAAGTGGGCAAGAAATCCTTATATATCACAGCCTGTTTGCATGTCCGTGTTATAATCCCTGCTGGGTGGAGGACGCCTATTAACACGCCCTTAACAAGGCCTTACCCCAACCACCAGATGCCATTGAAGGGAAAATTTGTTTAACAGCCTGAGTAGCAGGAATAACCTGATAGGGGTATTTAGTTTGTCTTCCCCTACTATCCACTTACAAAAAAAATTGGAGCTGCACACAAACTTTGAGTAAACTGCATTTTACACAAGTATGGGATGTTGACAGCAGTAAACTGAGAATAATGTGCTGACCGCAAGGGAGTTTCTTCATGGTGTATGCCTAGCTTCAACTGTATAATCAATAGATCTGGTAAGATGTGTGCAGAGAGCTCAAATCAATGTGGGTGTCAGCACAAATAAGGATACTTTAATAGGGGGATTCTAGCAGCGGGGTGGGGGGCACATCTGTTCCCAGGTTACTGGGGCAGTCTGGGACACACTTTCTGTGCTACCATAATTTAGTGGAATCTGCTAGACTTCTCACAACCTATACAGCACTATTGGGTACTCGCTGTTTGATAATTCACTCGGCAGAATCCCAGTGTTGCTGCTCACCATTATGTAAACCATCAGTCTGAAGGAAAAATTAGGTCATACAATTAATCAGATCCTAAACAGTTTCATCTTTAGGCATTCCACTATTTTGTATATCATAATGCTTTTTTTGTATTTTATTTAATTTTTTTATGCTATACAAAAAAAACTAGTTTTGTATTTAAGGTTAATGTTTAAATATTCCTCTGTGTTGAGCTATTCAAAGACCAACGTGATTTATACAATAACAAAAAAATAAAAAAAATTCTAAACCGCAACTGCATGTAGGAAATGGTAGACATATATTATAGAATAAAACTATAAGGCACTTGCTGGTATGCTAAGAAGGTTTACCCTAAAATGCGTCTGGAACATAAATGGGACTGCCATTAAAAGACAGAAGATCACTTTTCTCATGGTTAAACACACCTGAGAGATGAAATACTTATTTCTGATTGCCTTCCCCTAGAGTAATATAATAGGAAACAAAGAGGGCACATCCTGAATATGTAATAATGTGCGTATAATAAAATTCTACATTGCCCAAGTAGAACAGAGATTGTTAAAATTACAGTAAAAAACAAACATAATAGTTGCCAGCAAAGATTCTTTTAGCAGATCATATTGCAAGCTACTATGATGACTGACATTTTTATTTTAAAAGAAATAATTTCTTTGACTTGATTGTGCTTTCTAACACCATAAAACATGTGTTTGATATTCACATTTATAGTTTTGTGCAATGGATCATGCGATCGTACACAATGTAATATGCCAATATGAATTTGGAATCATATACATAGTAAAGTGCTGGGAAAACTATTGGTGCGATAAATCCTGAATAATATTAATAAATAAAAATAAATGTCTTTGTTCAAGCTGCGTCCAGCATCATATTTTTGTACCGGTTATAAAATAAAAGAGCAAACCAAACAATTGCTATGGCCATCACTGACACCTTTGCTTTAGGGGACTTTTATAATGAAGCACTTTCGTGAATTATTTTGTCTATCAATTTACAAATTAAATGATGCATACAGGATTAACCTACCTTAAAATAACCATGGGCATTATTTCTTTGTCCAACCCACAACGTTGTACCAGATGGAATATCCATGTATGGCTTTTCAATAATTCTTTCATAAATCCTATTGAACAGAATACAAGTTAAATGATTCGTTAAATTGAAATAATTGCTTTTATGAGCGAAAAAAAGCTATGCTATTTAAGCTAAACCTTTTTTTTTTTATAAAAAAGTATGATATCCCTTAGGGACATTTTTAATGCTTCTCATTATCTACCAATAAATTAATAAGTTGCCTTCTTATAGATAATAATTCAGTGACCAGTTATTAAACATCATAAAATATTTGCCTTCTTAGTAGCTTAATGTTTAAGATAAAAACAAAACAAAAAACAGTCACTTAAGGTGTACATTAGCCCCTTACTTGTTGCAATCCACATGGAGAACAAGATGGGATGCACTGATTGCCAAGGAAAATCTATGCCATTTATCATCTGCCAGAATATAAGGAAATACTTCTGTCTGAGATCGATGACTCCCTGAGCGATAGTGCAATCTGACTTCATTTCGATGACCACTGCTCTCTAACTCGAGATACCTGCATAAACAAAGAAAAAGGTAAGAAAACAGGAGAGAGACAAATTCAACATTATTAGTTCCTGTGTTGGTCTTATTAATGTTCTCACAATGCTTCGAGTTACATGTCTAATTTCAGCCAACATGAGTTTAAATTTTTAATGATATAGAGGTTGATTTACTGAGGGCAAACATGTGGGTCTTTTTACAAGGGAATTTTCACTAAGGCCCCTTTCACACTGAGGAGTTTTTTCAGGTGGTTTAGCGCTACAAATAGCGCCTAAATACCGCCTGAAAAACTCCTGCCCTGCAGTCTCAGTGTGAAAGGCCGGGTGCTTTCACACTAAGGCGGTGCGCTAGCAGGACCGCTCCAAAAGCCCTGATAGCCGCATCTTTGGAGCAGTGTGTTTACCGCTCCTTCCCATTGAAAACAATGGTATACCACTGGCAATGCGCCTCTGCAGAGGCGCATTGCGGGCGGTATTAACACTTTTTCGGACGCTAGCGGCCAAATCTTGCCACAATTCCGACTGTATAGCGCCACTAAAAATAGCGCCGCTATACTGTCAGCACACCTCCCGCCCCAGTGTGAAAGGGGCCTTAGCTTTGCAATTGCAGTGAAAATTCACTTTGCAAAGTATACCCAATCTTTAAAGAAAGGGGAAAAAAATAAAAATCTATCTTTGGTTGCACGTGATAATGTAAGTCAGAAGAGCTATACCTAATCAGGGAAGAAACCGTTGTAAAGTGAAAATTCCCTCACAAAGTGAACAACCTATTTGACTTCTTTAGTAAATCAACTCTATCGCTCCCTTAAGGCTCATCCTCACCTAGAGGAATGTAGATGATGCATCTTTTCTCATTACAACACCAAGATAGACTATATTGGAGTCAACCCCTACTATTTCCAAACACGTTTAAGAAAAGACAAAAAGTAAAAAACTGCAATATCTTCAAAGAGGAGAAAGGTCTTCAGCCACAATAATGTTAACCAAAATCCTAAAAAAAACCTCTATTCTATAAAGACCCTTTTTTTTTAAATACACCCACACAGGACATCTGGAAAACTCTGAGAATCGCAAGGGAAAAGTAATTTCCAGGTGAAAAATATTTCCAGTTATCAATAACCAGTAATATGTTAAGATTGGTCATCATCTAAAAATAATGGTGTGGTCTCGCTCAGCTAGTGTTTATTCCAAAAGCATACACAAGAAATTTAGGTGGATAAGCAGGTAAGCACTGCACTACAAAGACAATTAAACATATCTGGAGACAGCTGTGTCTTCATTTCCCCACAGAGCAAAATCTGGCTTTTTTAGTTGTAAAATGATTAACTGAAACCAGTTTAGCAACACTTCAACATTAAAAAGGTCACAAATGCAATTTACAAATGAATAAGCTTATCCGCCTTGCTTAACTATTATATTTGTCAGGAAGGTGGAACTCTATTATGCTAGATTTTACACATATTAGGCAACATCAATAAAAGGCAATTGTAATTCCATTAAGAATAAAAGCATCAATAAACAGTTATTAGAAATAATTTTTACATTTAAGTGGATTGTTGTCCACTGAAACAACCAGATTAGAGAACAATCCACTCTGCTCAAAAAATGTATTTCACAATTATCACCACATTTTATTAAAAAGACACTAAATTGAAAATCAAGCTTGATGTAAAAAAATATGGCCTAAAAATGCACTAACCAATATAATTTGTTTAGGCAAGAAACCCCATCAAACTAGCATATCTTTACTAGCATGTCTATGGGAGAGAGCTTTAGCAAATGGATTTTCCAGAAAGTTGGCAGAATTATCTCCTGTGATCTGTGAAAAACAGAAAGAGACCCTCGACAAGAAACCTGGGTCTGTCCTAAGAACTACCGGTTCAGAAAAAAAAAAAATCAAATAGGGCTTACTAATAGAAAAGGCCTTCAGCTCGCTGACCCTCCTAGCCGAAGTAACTGCCACCAATAAGCTTATGTTTAAAGACCAATCTCTAAAGCCGCGTACACACGATCGGTTCAAACCGATGAAAACGAACTGAAGTTCGTTTTCATCGGTCCAAACCGATTTTCTGACGGGGAAAGCTGACCAAAAACCACCGGACAAAAAAAAGAACCAGTTATTTTTCCGCCGGGAAAACTGGTGTTTTTTGGCAGTTTTCCTATGAGAAAAACTGCAGTTTTCCTGTCGGGGAAAACCGGCTGTGTGTAGGGGAAAGACTGAACCAAGCAGGTTCTCGGCTTTCCCCTCCGGATTTCCGACGGGAACTTTTCCCATCAGAAATCCCGCATGTGTGTAAGGTGCTTTAAACGACACTGGTCTGGCTCTGGGCAGAGCCCTAAAAAACCTGGGCCCAGATTCACAGAGCAATTACGCCTGTCTAACTGGTGTTAGACAGGAGTAATTTCAAATTTCGCGCGCCGTATCACTAGTTTGAATCCTCAAACCATGATACGGCGGCTTTGGGCTTCGATCCGAGAGGCTTACGTCCCCGTAAGCCTTCGGATCTACACTGCGATATTTTTGCGGCCGCTGGGAGGAGTTCGCGTCGTTTTCATGCGTCGGGATATGCAAATGAGTTTTTACGGCGATCCACGAAGGTATGAGTGTCCCTCGCAATCGCCTACGTAATTTTTTGGCTACGTAATGTTAGAGGAGCTTTTTGCTGGTCTAACAGTGCGTAACCCATGTAAAATATGGCCGTCGTTCCCACGTCGTTTTGAAAATATTTTTTTTTTTTAACGTAACTCGTTCGGAAATAGGAATGTACGTAAACGACGCTACTACGACGTGACGACGTGATTTCGCGCAATGCACGGCGGGAAATTTGCGAACGGAGCATGCGCAGTTCGATCGCCGCGGGAACGCGCCTATTTTAAATGCTTCACACCCCCTACTCGCGCAGATGGATTGCGACGGGAGAAATACACTACGCCGCTGTCGTTTACTGGACAAAATCTACCTGGATTCCACGTAGAGCCAGGTAAAAAACGGCGGCGTAGTGTATTTCTGATACTCTACGATAATCTAATTCTCTGTGAATCTGCCCCCTGATGTTTAAAAAGGGTCCTGAGACAACAATCTCTCTAAGAAAACTGACAAAGCGGCCACCTGAACTTTTAATGTACTGGCTGCCAACCCCTTCTCCATTCCGTCATGGAGAAATTGGTGCACCAGGAGTTGAATCATTTCCATGTCTTAAAAAAAAAAAAAATCACCCTTGTAACCTTTGTCCTGCTATCTAGCAGTGTCAAATTAATTGTTGGACAAGCCCTTTCTCTTTAGGATTTGCTCCTCAGTATTAATTCACACATTGACAAAATTAGTAGAAAATTGAAATTTGTTGTTTTACGTAATTTGTTAGCTGCTACATATCAAGTACACTTTTCGTTCTAACATCTTGCAAAGTGTGAGAAACATTTCAGTCACAATTTTATGTGATCCATTTTCTGGTAAAAACAACATTCTACATAGCCAATCTTATTTCCTGTCGTTGTGCTCTCTTTTCATTATATATGCCATCTCTATCCTATTCCTCCGCCTCCAACTACCATCCTGCATACAAGCATTCCAGTTATCCTCCCACAGAAAGGAGATGAAAAACATGAAGTAATTGGAAAATATGACGTACATTAATGCTGTGGGCTACTGCAATTAAACTTCCAGCCTTGCTGAATATGTTTTTTCAACTTGAAAAGACTTACCGTCTTTCCAATCCAGTATAAAAGACCAAACACCTTCAAGGGCGTTTTGGAAAGAGAATGTATAATATATTTTTTCATGATGCTTTTTCCCTCCATACAACACATTTACTATTGAATTAATCTCTTTAATGGTCAAGTTAAAAAACCCTATATGAATGCTGTTTTTTTAGACCGTTGTGGCTTCTTTTTAGGTTTCAGCTCTCCAAGATATTTTATGGGTCTTTTTATTAATGTTTTCAAGATTCACACAACTTTTTTTTTTTACATAAATGGGGATGATTTAATAAAGGCAAATAGGCTGTTCACTTTGCAAGGGATTCTGTACCTGCAAGGGAATATTTAACGGAGTTTAGTGAATAAGTAAAAGCAACACAAATTTTTCTTAGGCACTTAGGGCCAGATTCAGATACATTTAGGCGGGCGTAGAGTTTCTCATACTGTATACGCTAAGCCGCCGTAACTTTGAAAGGCGAGTATGGTATTCTGAAAGATTTTGCGGCCGAAGTTACGGCTGCGTAGCGCATATGGGCCGGCGTAAGCCCGCCTAATTCAAATGTGTTTGATGTGGGCGTGTTTTATTTACATTTTCTGTGACCCTATGTAAATTATGTTTTTTTACTAATGTCGCATGCGTTGTCCGTGGACATATCCCAGTGCGCATGCTCCAAATTACGCCACTAAGACTCATTGGTTTGGACGTGAATGTAATTTACGCACAGCCCCATTCACAGATGAGTTACGCAAACGACGTAAAAATTTGACGCGGTCCCGACGTCTATACTTAACATTGGCTGCGCCATCTTTTTGGTGGCTTATCTTTACGCCTGAAAACGCCTTACGTAAAAGGCGTATCTTTACTGTGACGGCAGGGCGTACCTTCGTGAATAGGCGTATATCTTGCTGATTTACATATTATAGGCGTAAATCAGCGTACACGCCCCTAGCAGCCAGCGTAAATAGGCAGCTAAGATACGACGGCGTAGGAGACTTACGCTGGTCGTATCTTAGCAACATTTAAGCGTATCTCAGTTTGAGCATACGCTTAAAGTTGCGACGGCGCGGATTTGGACTTACGACGGCGTATCTACTTTTTAAATGCATTTTTAAGAATGCATAATGTGTGTTTATGTGACAGAGTATTTTGATTAAAAACCTTGCTCTGTTTCTATTAAAGGCCAATACATGTGCAAACAATACATTTTTTTTAAAGGCTACTACATGTGCAAACTCTGAATTTTCTGAAAACTCCAGCAATGTAAAAATCCTGCTGTTCCCTACCTGCCTATCAAAGAGAGCCATGTCTGACAGTCTGCCATGAGTAAACCTGTCTGTACTGTGCAGGCAGATATCATGGAAGTAAGGCAATACAAAAAGCTTTTGGTTGTCCCACAACAAATGAAAACACAATAATGCAAACACAAAACTCAATATCAATAATGTAAAAAAATAAATAAAAATTATATATATTTTTCTATTATAAAAATATATTTATTCCCATGACTGTGCCCTTAAACCCTAACCCCCAATCAAAAGCAATTACATTTTTTTTTTAATTAATCACGCCCCATGGTAGGAACTAATGAGTAGAACAGGAAACACAGCTAAAATAAAACAATTATTAAAAAAAAAAAAGTTTCAATCAATCAAAATACTGTAGCCCAGAAATGCACTCAATATATAAAAACAATATATAAAGTTACATTGAGCTAAAATAAATAAATACACTGGAGTACTCAAATTCCTCTCTAAATGTTACCCGGAGTAGAATCTTAAAAGGACCAATGGCCTAGTAAATGCTTAAGACCCAGCACAGCTAAATATTTGCATGTAATGAAATTCCAGGGTGGCAAGGAGCTAGACATAAATTACAAATTAGACAGGCATTCATGTAAATAGGTTCCTATAACTGGCACACTTGGCATATGTATCTTGCCCCACAAGCCCAAAAGGGATACACCACATGCATGCTATGCAAATAAAAATCTGCATGAATCATTGAACATGCACTCATGGAAACACACTACAAAAAGGGCATTCAATAGTAGACATAATGAGGTATCACTCCATATGCTGAGAGTATATGTTGGGCCAGATGAACCCACTTAGTCAGCATACAGATCTCCCTAATGGGTTACAAGCATAGCCAAAGCAGTATAATTATAGTCAACAGTCAACTTGTTTTAGCAGTGTTGGAGGAAAGAAGTGTCCTGTTATCGCAATTAAATGATATGCAGGTCATCTATACTATATTACCAAAAGTATTAGGACATCTGCTTTTACACGCGCACAAACTTTATTGGCATCCCAAGTGCTGGTTTACACTTGTGCGATGCGGAAACCCTGCAAATCCACTGTGGGTTCCCCCATCGCACCCGACTTGCAAGGCAGTTCACACTGCCATATGCAAACTTTGTGGAGTGTCAATACGATGTTAATGACATCCCCATTTCAGCTCACATATCGCACTGTGAACTGGCAGTTTTGACATGGGATCCAGTTCTACGGTTCTACTGATGTAAGTTTGGTATGAATGTGATGCAAATTCAGCCATACCATCTGTATGGCTGAAATCGCATTGCATGGACATCACATGTGATTTGCACTGGAGTGTGGTGTGAATCACATGCAATCTCGCACTCAAGTCTGTAGGGTTCAATATTGAGTCCCTCCCCCCTTTGCATCTATAACAGCTTCAACTCTTCTTGGAAGGCTATCCGCAAGGTTTAGGACTGTGTCCATTGGAATTTTTAAAACACTCTTCCAAAAGCGCATTTGTGAGGTCAGGCACTGATGGTGGACACGAAGGCCTGGCTCGCAGTCTCCACTGTAAGTCATCCCAAAGCTGTGACGTTTCGTCAAATTAAGTAATTTGTGTGACGAAACACGCGTCGGGAGGAGGAGACGTGCCAACGTCATCGCGTGATAGTCTAAGCGGACGGGGGGTTCGCATAGCCGGCCGGATTTTTTATGCTGTACACACGTTCGTGTTTGTAAGTTTTTAATCTTATTACATTTTTCTATGGTTTACGGTACTTTGCTATGGTGAGTCCTTTATCATTTTCGGTACCATATCTGCATCGATGATCACTCATCTGAGGTTCTATTGCATACCACTGGCAGTGCTGGAATCCATCCAATAAAGGCCAAGGCTGGGGTTTCAGCCGCAAGCTAATTTTGCTTGCCATCTGGTAAGCGTGTATCCCTTACAGTGTTTTGCACTATTGGTTGTGTTGCATACACATGGTCACAAAAATGTTGTCTGAAATTTCCGACCGTCAAGAATGTGGTGACGTACAACACTGCAACGAACTGAGAAAAATAAAGTTTAATAATTCGGAGCATGTATCAAATGGATTCTGAGCATGCACGTTTTTTTTTTTGTGCGTCAGAATTTCCGACAAGACCTTTTCCCATCTGAAAATTTGAGAACCAGCTCTCAAATTTTTGCTGTCGGAAATTCCGTCACATAGAGCTTTTCTTGTTGGTAATTCCGACCTTGTGTACGCAGCATAAGTCTACTATTGCTGTGGCTCTAAAGAGGGTCCTTCCTCTTAATGCGCAAGCCATTTGTGAGGCCATCTGGTTCCTCCAAACACCTGTTTTAGGTTGCAGGTGTCTAGAGATACGGTTACAATTGCTGGAATACTGATAACCCAGCATATATACACACATATATATATACATACATACATAGAGATGTGTGTGACAGAACCCACTGTCACTGTGTGTTTTGGAGGGGGTTGTAGGCTGGCCTCCTACCCACAGACTATGGCCCAGTAGAGAACGTGAGATCTGGAGGGCTATTTGCCGTCTCCCACTACAGGGAGATGACGTCACCTCCAGACATTTGTGTCCGCGGTTGCCAGTTCATTGGAACCGGGTGAACGCAGTATCTGTGGCTGGGCTTGTGGTCTACCTAAACCCATTGGCCCGGCTGGGCTAAATATATACTTTTATTCCTTAAACGATTTACTTTTAGCTAATACAAGGCATATACAAGATGGCGGTATTCCCAAAGCGTGGGCATGCCCCTGGCCCTAGGCTGCTGTCTAGATTGCCTTGTGGATTATACAACTCTGACCAGATGCCTATAGTCCCTCCACCAACTGCTACAACAGAATTATCTCCCTAGAATCCAATAATGTGGCAGCCTATTAGCCACTTATTAAACATGATAAATGTAATTTCAGCCATGTCATTTATTGATTATTAATGTGTCTATACTGTAAACAGCACACACTGTAACATTTGCATCACAGTTCGTACAAAGCATACTTCAGAGGCATTATGCCAGTTTGAGAATAAAACAAGCGACCTTGCGTCCAAGACTTCATTACTTTAATTTCCCAAGTGCATAAGACAGGCTTTACACTTTAGCCAGTGTCCACTATTCAACCAAATCAAAGTAACATTGGGGTTGGTTTACTAAAAAGGGGAGTGCAAACTCTGGTGCAGCTCTGCATAAAACGAATCAGCTTCCAGGTATTTTTGTAAAAGCTTAATTGAACAAGCTGAAGTTATAAGCAGATTGGCTACTATGCACAGCTGCACCAGGTTTTGCACTCTCCAGTTTTAGTAAATCAATGCCACAGTCTTGTTCAAGCTTAGTCGTAGTGTTATAAAAAATACTAATCATATGACACCCCCCCTCCCCTATCTTGAGAAATGATCCTTTGTATTATACTAAAGAAAGACAACAGATAAAACTAGACTGAGCAATTATGTAATGAGATTACAATCTATTACAAATCCTATAATAATTGCAATCGTTAGGAGGCCTCCTGGTCACAATAAGCCAAGATAAATCTGGTTACGGTGAAAAATATGCGTCAATAAAATGCCACACAAAACCAAAAACAATTATCTACCTTTCAGACAATGTCAAGAAGATTGACGGATCTGTCCCCTATAAAATCTGCCAGTACAGTTTAAAACACTGGGGTTGATTTATTAAAGGCAAATAGGTTGTACACTTAGCAAGGTAATTTTCACTTTGAAAGGGAATGTTCTCTTAGCTTCATAAAATGTGGTGAAAATGTACTTTACAAAAGAAAACCCAATCACACGTGAGGGAAAAAAAAAAGCATTTTTGCTTACACATGACTCGTTGATGGAGTCCGAAGAGCTTCACCTCATTCACTAAGCACAAAGGTAATATTCCTGTTCAAAGTAAAATATCTCTTGCAAAGTGAACAACTCATTTACCTTTAGTAAATCAATGGCATTGTATGATTAGCACTCACTTAAACATTTCTCCAAATCAGATCAAAAGTGTGATTACCGTGCTTTATAATGAAATGTTTTACTTAGCAAAAACCGAATAACATTATTCTAAAAAGTTTATCACCCCTGAAATAGCCATACCAAAGTACTTACTGCTCTCAGCCAGCAGAAGACAGCTGACACCAACATCAGGCCTGGTAGTCTCTAGACAGCACTGTCAGCAGCTCACAAAATACAGAAGAACAGCAACGCTACAGTGATTTTTCAGCTAAGGTCAGCAAAGAGCAGACAGTAGAAAAGTGAGAATGGTCTACATATTTGCATTGTATATGAACATTTTATATCTGTATTTAAATTATAATGGAATAAAAAAAAAAGAAAAGGATGCTAAAAAAATAAATAAAAAAGACCATTTACAGTCCTGAAATTTGCAAAACTAGCAATAGAGGCCCAGATTCACAAAGACTTACGCCGACATATCTACTGATACGCCATCGTAAGTCCAAATGTGCGCCGCCGTATCTATGCGCCGAGTCTTTAAATCAGATACGCCTGAATTTTGCTAATATACAACCTACGCAAGTCTCTTACGCCGTCGTATTTTGGGTGCATATTTAAGCTGGACGCATTCGGCGTTCTCATGATAAATATGCAAGTGAGCAAGATACGCCGATTCGCGAACGTACGTACGCCCGACGCAGTAATCTATGACGTTTACGTAAGGCGTTTTTCGGCGTAAAGATAAACCACCAAAAAGGTGGTGCATCCAATGCAAGGTATTTTTTTACGCCGTTTACGTAAGTCTTACATGAATGGGGCTGTGACGTTCACGTCGTAGGCAGTGTTCGACGTGTATCTTAGGCATTCTATTCGACGTGATTCTGAGCATGCGCGCATGCGCCTTTCTTTTGCCCGCTCATTTACATGGGGTCACGGTTAATTTAAATGAAGCACGCCCACTACCTGCCTACTTTAAATAGGGAGGCAGCACCGGGAGCTCCACTGACACACTGACCCTGACCTATGCAGTCTGTATGCGCAGGAGGGAGCAGCCGTGGTGAGAGAAGAGATTAGAGTAGGAGACTCACCCGCAGACCTCTAAAAGTGTATGGTGAGCCTGGCTGGCCAGGTATGTCCTTACCCCCATAGAATGCCTGACTGCTATCCTAAACCCTGAGCTGTGTTATTCCACTGTAAGGCCCCTTTCACACGGACAGATAAAATGGTGCTTTTAGCTGCAGATTTTCTAGTTTTCTACCGCAGCTAAAAGCACACAATGCTTTCACACACAGCGTTTAGCTGCAATTTCGTTACATGTGGTTTGGTGCAAATTGAAAAAATAGAATTGAATAAATCCAGGTGCGATGTAGCGCAGCCATAAGCACATAACTGCAAGTAATCAGTCTTTTTTTTGTCAACTGCGGATAGCAGCGTGAGAAAAAAACACGGAAGCACATCATAATCAAAAAAATAAAAAGGGTTGCTATGGGAATGACTACCGCAACTAAACGTGGCCGCATGTAAACGTACATAAACGCATGTAATCGCAATCTACAAATGCAGCTAATCGCAGTGCCTAGAGCCTTGGACTTCACAAAACATTTCATATGCTTTTAACTGCGGCAAAACAGCCGTCCGTGTGAAGGGGGCCTAAAATGTGTACATTGCTGAAAGTTCTGACCATATCCTGTTTCATGTCTGCAGTCTTGGACCATCTCTTGCACTATGTCCGCAGTCTGACAGTCTCCTGCACTATATCCGCAGGCTCTGTCAGTCTCCTGTAGTATGTCTGCAGTCTCTGAACCCCTCTTGTAGCATGTTTGCAGTCTCTAACTCTCTCCTGTAGTATGGCTGCAGTCTCTCACCCTCTTCTGTAGTATGTGTAATAATGTGTTGCTTTACTTGCTCAATTATTTTGGATTGCGCCACTGCTCAGTGAATGGTAATTATGTGCATTAACCTGTAGCAACCAGTGAACAGTAGTGATCTGCTGTAATCTCTAGCAACCAATTAGTGAGCAGTAATGATGTGATATAATTTCTAGCAACCAGGGAGCAGTAACCTCTAGCAACCAATCAGAAAGCAGAAATAATGTGCTGTAACCTCTAGCAACCAGTCCGTGAGTGGTAAGGGTAGGCTATAACCTCTGGCAACCAATTGTAATCATTGTGTGATCTGCAGCGGTAAACTTAGTACCCATTTATTGTATGCCTCAAAATGGGGTGGGTCACAAAAAGTGTTTGCCCAGGGCCCAATCTACAGGGAGTGCAGAATTATTAGGCAAATTAGTATTTTGACCACATCGTCCTCTTTATGCATGTTGTCTTACTCCAAGCTGTATAGGCTCGAAAGCCTACTACCAATTAAGCATATTAGGTGATGTGCATCGCTGTAATGAGAAGGGGTGTGGTCTAATGACATCAACACCCTATATCAGGTGTGCATAATTATTAGGCAACTTCCTTTCCTTTGGCAAAATGGGTCAAAAGAAGGACTTGACAGGCTCAGAAAAGTCAAAAATAGTGAGATATCTCGCAGAGAGATGCAGCACTCTTAAAATTGCAAAGCTTCTGAAGCGTAATCATCGAACAATCAAGCGTTTCATTCAAAATAGTCAACAGGGTCGCAAGAAGCGTGTGGAAAAACCAAGGCGCAAAATAACTGCCCATGAACTGAGAAAAGTCAAGCGTGCAGCTGCCAAGATGCCACTTGCCACCAGTTTGGCCATATTTCAGAGCTGCAACATCACTGGAGTGCCCAAAAGCACAAGGTGTGCAATACTCAGAGACATGGCCAAGGTAAGAAAGGCTGAAAGACGACCACCACTGAACAAGACACACAAGCTGAAACGTCAAGACTGGGCCAAGAAATATCTCAAGACTGATTTTTCTAAGGTTTTATGGACTGATGAAATGAGAGTGAGTCTTGATGGGCCAGATGGATGGGCCCGTGGCTGGATTGGTAAAGGGCAGAGAGCTCCAGTCCGACTCAGACGCCAGCAAGGTGGAGGTGGAGTACTGGTTTGGGCTGGTATCATCAAAGATGAGCTTGTGGGGCCTTTTCGGGTTGAGGATGGAGTCAAGCTCAACTCCCAGTCCTACTGCCAGTTTCTGGAAGACACCTTCTTCAAGCAGTGGTACAGGAAGAAGTCTGCATCCTTCAAGAAAAACATGATTTTCATGCACGACAATGCTCCATCACACGCGTCCAAGTACTCCACAGCGGGGGCTGGCAAGAAAGGGTATAAAAGAAGAACAACTAATGACATGGCCTCCTTGTTCACCTGATCTGAACCTGGCCTCCTTGTTCACCTGATCCCATTGAGAACCTGTGGTCCATCATCAAATGTGAGATTTACAAGGGGGGAAAACAGTACACCTCTCTGAACAGTGTCTGGGAGGCTGTGGTTGCTGCTGCACGCAATGTTGATGGTGAACAGATCAAAACACTGACAGAATCCATGGATGGCAGGCTGCATGAGTGTCCTTGCAAAGAAAGGTGGCTATATTGGTCACTGATTTGTTTTTGTTTTGTTTTTGAATGTCAGAAATGTATATTTGTGAATGTTGAGATGTTATATTGGTTTCACTGGTAAAAATAAATAATTGAAATGGGTATATATTTGTTTTTTGTTAAGTTGCCTAATAATTATGCACAGTAATAGTCACCTGCACACACAGATATCCCCCTAAAATAGCTAAAACTAAAAACAAACTAAAAACTACTTCCAAAAATATTCAGCTTTGATATTAATGAGTTTTTTGGGTTCATTGAGAACATGGTTGTTCAATAATAAAATTAATCCTCAAAAATACAACTTGCCTAATAATTCTGCACTCCCTGTATAGTAAAGACGGTCCTGACTGCAGGTATGGGTTAAACAACGAAATGCCAACATACGCCATCATTAAAATAGAATGGCTGTTAAGAATAGGAATGTGGGAAGGTAGGTCACCGGGCAGGCAATTTAAACTGTAAATAAAAATTTACTATAGACGTGCGTCAGTTTACTCATCAAAAGTGATAGCTAAAGCTAGTTCTTGCAGGAGTCAATTCTTGCAGTCCGACTTCGGCCCGATTTTTGTATAGGCATCTGTGCAGGAATCTGCACAAATGTCTGTCAAATCGCCCCATAAGTAGCCAAAAGTTGTACAGGAACTACTTTCAATGGCATCATCTGAATCGGTGCGGCACTGACTTTGCGGCGCTGCACCGATTTGAACTGTGCTATTGCTGGCAATAGCAACAGATTTGGCATGCAATTTGACATGTCAAAGCACAATCCAAATTGCGTCAATGTGAACCTAGGTTTCAGCAGGCATTTACAAAGCAGGTGTAAACTATTCAAATAGTATCAGACAGCTTTTATCGAGTTCAAAGCAGCCTTTAGTCCGAGTCTAAGTAGTGTTAAAGATGCAAATAGCCAACGTCAACAGATATTTAGCAAGCCACAGCAGTTTTGATTACCTGCTATTCAAAATAGAACTCTGCTAATGAGAAATGTGACCCAATCAAATCTGATTTCAGACAGGGGAAGACGAGTTGTTGAAGCTCATTAACACTGTGAAAGGTTACAAAGGATCTCTAAAGACTGAGCTTCCATTAGTCCAGTCAGGCCAACAGAAATGAAAGAAATGGAGGTTTGACAGTGAAGGATCTGTATGCATGTTAATGCACTTGAATATGTGTTTACAGGTTCAGTATAAGCAACACAAGAAAAAAAAATGCCTGTTTTAAAGTGTATTTCCACTTCTGCAGTCACATTTGTTATGTATTGCCATTCACAGCATTTATATATATATATATATATATATATATATATATATATATATATATATATATATATATATATATATATATTTCTATCCCTTTTAGATATTGTCTTAGGAGAAGGTGGCATGGATGACGTTGGGGATTTTTGTAAAAAATGTCAGAATGAGCCTGTCCTAATAAACCATTGTGTTCCAACAGTGTTCAAATCTTGTCCCAACGGATAATGAATATCTGCCTCCAGGGTACAGATGGGTACTTATGGCAAACATAACGGCCCAGCCCCCTCATAAATAAAGAGATTTAAAATTTTAGTGTTTAAGGTTCCAGAATAGAACATCTAAAAAAAAAAAAAAATAAGCTGCAAATTTAAGGTTTTAAGTTATGCTAATAACTGAATTCCTGAGATCAACAGTCTTGTAGTTATGTGCCCTCTGCATTGCATCTGTCATTGTATTCTGACAGTGGGGAGACTCCGACCATCAGAATATACATATTGGTGCTGATTGAGCTAGAACATACAGACAGGGTGGTTAAAAAGGAGTCGATCTGTAGATCGACTTCTGTGAAACCATAGTAGGCACACATGGATCAAAATTTGATTGAATTTCAATCCATACATTGGTAGCTTCAGCCCCACGGAATGTGAGAAAGTTGCTTAAAAAAAAAAAAATCAGATAAAAATCACATATTGAACGTTTAGCTGTGTCTAGTGTTTGACAAAAAGCAGTAGGAATTTTGGTTAGTGTAATACTCACCCAAATTTTCCACAGATAAATGTGGACTTACGCTCAAATAATACATTATGGATACGTTGAGAAAGACATTGTTGAATACAAATTGATTGATTGAAAGATAAAGAAATATTTAAAGAAGGGATAAAATGTGCTTGCAGTTTTTTGTTTTTTTAAATATGCAAAATCCAAGTGAGCTTTGCTGTAGAACTTTTTAAAATTATTTTTAAAATTCTATAAACAGCCGATTGAGCATTTTTCAGGATGTCACTGTACCAATTTCTACCGTCTCTCTGAAAGTGAAAACAAAACTGCCGGATAAAATGTTCCATATAATGCATGGCCACTAGCAAACCATGTAGAAGAATCCTGTGAATATTTACAGAGAGTACAGTGTTTTAATTTACAAGGAAATGATCAACATGATGCAAGGTCACTTAGTGAAACCAATTTCCACCGCTCATAGAGCTTGGTATTTATTGCTCTTTACAGGCACATAAACCTTTTTTTTTATAGCATACTGAATCTATATAGTGTGAAATGTCATGTCTGTGCGCACAAACCTTTCAATCAATCAAACATTTATTGGCTGAGATTATATATACCAGGTGCATGGCTTGATAATTCTCATTGAAATGTCAAAGAAGGCAACATAAAAAAAGATTAGTGAATAAGCAAGCAGTATGTTCAATTACATGCAGATGTTCAAAAGAATTACGTCCGTGTTAAGCTTTATATTATATTTTTAAAATTATAACATTGAAGGTTTAAATATGGATTTTACGGTTAGATATGTTGCCCTCATACATTATTCATATGCACAAGTTTAAGCCAAACTCCAAACTTTTTTTCATTTCTATAGCCCTGTTTTTTGATTTCTTCTTAGCAGCATTTTTAGTAGAGGAAGAATAGGAGTAAAAGCACTTTTGTAGCATGAGAAACTCAAAGTTTTCTTGCTATATCCTAGCTGTAGAGATTCCTCACACTCCATGTATGGCTACCAGTAATAAAAGCTGTGATTGCAGTTCCACTCAACCTTGTTGACAAGGTGGCCAAAGAATGATTCTAACTGGATCCTAATTGGATTAGCTACAGGAGCACACACAGCGCACGTCTCCCTAGCAGTAGGGCGTGTATGCTTTGGCTCCAGGCAGGGAGGCAGGCAGGTCTCTGTGCCAGCCCCAGCCTTACTACAGCTCTCCCAGGACCAGCAATGCTCCTCTCCCCTCTGTACTCGGATTGCCTTAAGGTAAGAAATCTGTCTGGTATACCCCCTGGGACTGGATGCAGCCGTCCTTCTAAGGATACCCCCCCCCCGGCATCCGACAGACCATTCCACTGCTCCCCTCGCCCCTCCGCCATCCCCCTCTCACCACTTCACCACTGCAACCCTCGGGTTTCCGCTGGAAACCACCGCAACGAGGATCGCGGCCACAGAGCTTCTCCTGTTTAACGCAAACAGGAAAAGTCGCACCACCTCAACTTGGGCCCCACCGCCCATTCTGGGAACAATTATCGCCCCCAGCAACAAAGTCAAAAGTCTCAGAGTAATTTTCGACTCCTACATGACAATGGATGCACAAATAGGGTCTGTAGTCAGCGGATCCCATCATCTGCTGCGCCTACTACACCGACTCACCCCATTTATCCCTAAAAAGTACATTGCAGTCGTGGTGGGAACAATCATCAACTCCAGACTCGACTATGCAAATGCCCTCTATTTAGGACTTCCCAAATACCAAACCACTCGTCTGCAAAATACGGCCGCTAGATTAGTGACTGGTAAAAAACCATGGGAGTCAATCTCCTTTTCGCTTAGATCTCTTCACTGGCTACCAGTGAAAGACAGAATCACTTTTAAGGCACTTTGCCTGACACATAAATGTATTCAAGGAATCGCTCCCCAATATCTATGCAAAAAAATAAAAGCCCATAACCCCAATCGCACTCTGCGATCCACAAATCAGAACCTACTGCACATACCCAAGGCAAGATACAAATCCAAAGGAGATCGGAGATTTACTGTCCAGGGACCTCGACTGTGGAATGTACTACCAACCACCATCCGACTGGAGACGGACCACTTGGCCTTCAGGAGAATGATTAAAACTCATCTCTTCTGGAGGCAAAGCGTTTCCTTATCGAAGGAATGGAAACAGCGCCCAGAGGAGATTCAGTTCGCAAGTGTTTGCGCTATATACATTTTTAACTCACTCACTCACTCTAACATAAAACCTAACTGCTAACTAGATATTATAGTGCTCTCAAAAGGTTTTATTTTTCCATTCACCTTTTAACCGAAAAGTTGACCACTGCTAGACTTAGACCGGCCATATATGGTTCGAATCTCAGCCGGTTAAGCATGAACCGTTAATGGGCAGGCTGAATGTACCAAGTTGATAGATTAATCATCTGGGGTACAACCAGCCTGCTGGATTCTCTTGTGATTATTGCTAGCAGCTTCTATATCCCCTAGCGATAATCACTGTCTTCTCCTGGCGGGCACGGTTTGTCCTGCCCACCCCCCACCAGGAGCAGACAATGATCCAGCTGGAGGGATTACCCTGTCAACACTGTTTGTGTCGATGGGGGAAATTAAGAAAATGTATGTTTTGCAACCTGTGGTTGCAGGCAAGAAATTTGCTCTGTGTCTGCCTTACTGTCTGGTAGTGAGATAAGAAAATCTGTGCACCAAGACCACTGTATAGCACTACGTGACAGAAAACAAACATTTACACATGTAATCATGTAGAAATAACTAGAAACTATAGACAGAAACAAGGTTTACACATGTATAAAGAATATTTGCAGCAGAATTCTTTCATGTGCATTTAAAAAAAAAAAAAAAGGTTCTATAGTACTGTGATTATGTTGTTGATGTTCACAGATCCTCATTTCCCTAGTAGCTGCTGCATAGTTTATTTCTACTGAAATTACTTTACATTGCAAAACCTTTTTGCTGCTATAAAAGTAAAGCGAACCAAACAGATAATCCTAAGGAAAAACATTTTTAAGTGACAAGTCCCATTTACCTTTCTACTTAAAATATATGGATCCATTAGCTTTTAATAATGTGAACTCAAGGAAAACTAAATACATACTTGAAGCACACACTGTTTTATGGGATTGTTTAACCTGCCAAAGGATGCGTTTGGATTTTTGTTTTGAGATTTACACAGCTCTACCACACCACACCACACACAACACCACACACAACCAGGCAGACAAAACCACTTTCTCCGTTTTATACTACAGAAGGGCGACAGTTGTCTCCTCCCTTCACTCCCAGTCTTCTGATTTGACAGTTAAGAAATCAGTAGGAAATGGATAAGGTTATCTCTGCTTAATCTGCTTTCTCCCTTTTAATGTTCCTTGTTAGCTCCCATTGTGGATTTATAGTCCTCAGGCACACTATGCTCTTCTAAATGGTCAAAAAAGGAAAAGCCGGCAACGCCATATCCAAATGTAAATGTTTGTTGGTACATGTAAAAAGATACATTGGCTGATGGGTTTCGGTACACCGCCTTGGTCACAGCAAGTGACCAAGGTGGTGTGCCAAAATGTATCAGCCCTTGTATCTTTTTACATGTGCCAATAAATGTTTACATTTGGATATGGACATGGAGTTGCCGGATTTTCCTATTTTGACTGTTGCCCAAGTGTTGTCCGAAGGACACAACAGCCTGAGCACCCTATCATGGACTCCACTTCTATACTCAGGAGACTCCCTTGGTGAGAGCTGCCTTCTTTTTCATTTATCATGCTCTTCTGAATGCCCTTCCCCTGACAGGAAGTAGCATTATAAAAGCACCTTAAACCACGTATTTCAAACATGTTTAGGCATGCTTAGACACATTCAGGCACGTAAAGCATTTGGAAATTGATTTAATTGACTAGAATATTATTTATCTTGCTATTAAAATGAACAATCGCTCAAGTGCTAAATGTGCCTAGCACTGGCATGCGTTTAAGCGCATCAAGCATTTTTTGGGTACTTCGAGCATAAGCAGCCCACTTCATGGATGCCGCATATATGTGTTACGTGATAAAAGGATTAAAATAGTTTGTTTGGGCCATTCTGGGCCAAACAAAAGATTTTCTTTACTAATAGATGCATTTGTGGTCAGTGCTGTGTAAACTCTATGTAGCATCAGCTACATAGAGAATACAGCACTGTATTCCGGCAGCAGTACAAAGATGTCCCCTTCTAATCTTGGAAAAAAATCAAATCACGGGAGGTTTTGTATTTTATGAATGGATAGGAGAAGGTGGAGAGTGCATTAGTTATTTTTTACGCCTTTTCCTCTTCTAGTTTCCTTTTTATTTTCACTTGGTGATCAGGCCAGTAAGTCAGTTCCCTTTCAACTTCTTTTAAACAGACCCAGCTGCTCAGAAAATATGTCAGTTAGTGGGTTCAGACAAACCATTTAACACTGGCAGGAGTGCTTATAATTAGTTAGTTTCCATTTATTTATGTAAAACCTTTATCCCAAAAAGGAAAATTAGACTACTTGGAAAGTGTTAGATGAACTTGACTAACAAACTAAAACTGAATTCCAGCTAACACAACTCTCTCCCCAAATAGACAATGCTGCTGTCCACAGGGTCTGTTGCTCCTACATCCAAAGCTAAAATATCCTAATGCCATGTACACATGATCATTTTTTGGGTCCTAAAAAATGAAGTTTTTCAGGCTCTAGAAAAAAATACATTTTATTCAACTTGATCATTAAAAACGGCCTTGCCTACACACGATCGTTAAAAAAAAATGCTCAAGCAAAGCGCGGTGATGTACGACGGCACTATAAAGGGGACATTCCATGCGGATGGCGCCACCCTTGGGGCTGCTTTAGCTGATTTTGTGTTAGTAAAAGGAGATTTGCGCTTTTCTGTCTGTTACAGCGTGATGAATGTGCTTACTCCATTATGAATGGTAGATTTACCAGAACGAGCGCTCCTGCCTCATAACTTGCTTCTGAGCATGCGCGGATTTTTCACGTTGTTAAAGCCCACACACACGACCATTTTTTACAACCCGAAAAACGACAAAGTTAAAAACGTTGAGAAAAAATAGAGTATATTTGAATTTTTTTTTTTGCCCATTTTTTAGAACCTGAAAGTGCTCTAAAGCCCACACATAATCGTTGTTAATGACATAAAAAAACGAATTTGTTTGGAACCCGAAAAATGATTGTGTGTATGCGGCATAAGGCTGCCATACAAACTGCAATTTCTTTCTGCAACCATGTTATAGGAAGGAAACTTGCACATTTTCCCCATCAACACAGTGTTGACAGCGCAATCAACAAACGGTCTTCTCCCGGTCGGGAGGCAGGAATGTGCAGGGGAAGCAGAGCCAAGAGACTTTTTCAGTTGCTAACGGTAATCACAGGAGAATCCGTCAGGCTGGTAATTCTTCAAATCTCAGGCCGAGACTCTAACGGTGTATGGCCAGCTAAGGCAAGAGGTGTGTTTTTAGCCAGATCACCAGGTGACATTTTTAAAAATAAAAGCCTAAAAAGAAAAAAAAACACACACACACACACACACAAACAAAAACAGCCACTGTATTTAAGGATTGGTGAGCCATTTTAGTTTTTTTGACTTTAATTCGGCTTTAAATGCGGTTTATTCGAAATACAGCTCATATGGGCAAATATACATCTTCATATATCATATGCATTCTGCAGGAAAGATCTTTACACCCAAGCTATGCACACGTTTCAATGGATATAATCTCCCCATTAGACAAGATCTGGTTGATCAGTATGCAGTGATGTATTACTTTAGGTTTTACAAATAAACATATGAAATTACCTGTGGTCTGACTGATGAATCGAAAGAATAACACCTGAATTTAAAACTGCCTGTTTTACAGTCAACAGTATAGTAAATTCATGCTTATTTCTCAGTTTCTGAAAAAAAAATTCTGATGTGGATGTTGATGCTTTTAAATTCCTTGACGTATCTGGAAGAAAGAAATAAAAAAGGTTATTTATTGTGTGCTTTGATGTGTTTACTAAACTACCATATATGCAGAAACCATGTCTGTGCAACTTTAGAATATACAGTGGTCCAACAAAAGTAAAACAATTTACATCTATTCAGTTATTCTTTCTATTCCTTTAAAATATGTGAAATACCAGGATACAACTCATAATCTGTAATAAATGTACTTGTTTTTGGCATTGAACATTTTTTTTTTGTCAAATATTATTGGAAAGCTTTTACCATTGTACTTTATGTTTAATAAAATATCAATAGGTACTAGCTAGGGCAGCTATTCCCCTGACATTCACAGACCTGAGAATGTATCTCTTTATTACTGTAAATACTGTTAATGTTATCCAGGCCATACACTATACGAGAAATCGTCCGAAATTCGGTGGTTCAGACAGTTTGTTCGTTTTTCGAACAGTTAATGTTCACAAAAATCGTTAATCGTTGGGACGTTTTTGAGCCGAAAAAAGGACAAGTTTGGAAATTTATGTCCACGGAACGATTTATCGGTCATTACATGATGGCAATATCCTTTGCGCTCATGGCCGAACGTTCTTTTTTGAAAGTTCAGACGATTTTTCGTAGAGTGTATGGCCAGCATTAGGCTTTATCAAGAAAGTTCTAAACTTCCCAAAATCAAAAGTACAAGTGAACTTGTGCTCATGCACTATGCAAAGTATTTACTGTATATACTCGAGTATAAGCCACGTTTTTCAGCCCTTTTTTAGGGCTGAAAATACTCCCCTCAGCTTATACTCTAGTCAGTGTACCTGCATTCTTGACAGGCGTCCATTTTTTTTTTAAAGTCGCGGCTTCCTCCTGGTGATGATATTAAGGGTTCTGTGAGAAGTGGATTATGCGATTGGTAGGCTTTATGTTGAGTGGACTCTATTATAATGAGATGACTCTATTATGGGGAACTCTATTATCATAGTGCGGCTTTCATACATAGAAGGGTCTCTGATGTATAGGTGGTACTGACATGAAAGGTAGACGTAAAGAGGGGGAAATCTGATGTGAAGTTACTTTCATCAAGGTGGTTGTGGGCAGCAAAATGGTCCGGGGCTGAAGCAGTTAAATTGAATGCGTTTTCACTTGTCAGCTGACTTTGTGTCGCAAACCGCATACGTTGCAACAGTGTGAACCGAGTTTTTCAGCTAGTTTATAATATAAAGAATGTAATTCATATTTAAATAGTTTAATCTCTTTGTATGACTTTAAGCTGGAGATTGGTAGCTGCTTATTTTTTCATTTATAAATGCGACTTCAGAAATGAGCACAGAGTGCCAACCTCACTCTTTTTCAGGGGTTATTTGGGATGCACATACAGAGATGCATGTTGCATTCACTTTTGCCTTATTGCTGGAAGGTCCAGTTTAATTACTGATAACCAAAATGTCCTCACATGGCTCCCCTCTCAGTCTGAGTACAGAGCCAATACGAGAGGCTCTGTACCATGTGATAGATGTGATTGGTCAGAGACCAATGACAGCACTCTCAGATGTACAGAGAATTGTGTTTACATCTGATAACCCTCCCCTTCCTCTACCAACAGACGAAAGGGAGAAACTGGAACTAATAAATGACTTTGGTTGACTTTTTCCAAAAAGAGGTTATTTTTCATGTGTCTGTACTATCTTGGCGTCTATGTTAACAGAAAGCGATTTTTTTCTTTTTTTAAGTTTGGTCTTTAATTCCCTCTCTGTCTAGCTTTTAAAAGTTAGAGTAAACTTTGTCCTACACAGGTTTACTATAGGGGCTTGTCCACAACACACACACACACACACACCGTTCCTTTCTGGGTAAATAGTATGCAAGATGTATTATTAGCAATACCACCATTCGCACCACCATGGTGGCACAGCTAGGAAAACAAAGAACATGTGGTTTCTTGTGAACAGTTTGCAATGTATCTATTGAAAAGCATCTTAAATACAACCACTGGGCTGGAAAACAGCAGGTCAACGATCAGCCACTAGAGCAGATTGTAGCTCCCAATAGGGTGTGAAAATTCCATGCTGAATTCCCGTTATCAAATCCGTATTTGTTTAACTTGGTATTAAACCCAAAAGACAAAAAAAAGATGATATTGCAACTCACAAGTTCTTAGATATGGTGAGTCAGTTTAAGGCCGTTTCCTCTTTATTTTCACCTAGTGATCCAGCCATTGTTATGTTCCAACTTTCTTTCCAAATCAAGCCATCTAAACCATTTATCACTGACATGGTTGCTTATGATGGCCAGCTATCATTTATTGATGAGGACCTAATATTGACTGATGTAAGAAGTCATCTGTAGAGTTCATAATTGATTTGTGAATTTTTCTATTCATGTACCAAAATTAGGCACTCGATTTCCCCGTTTTCTTGTAGAATTCTAAGATAGTCACTGAATATTAATGTTCATGGATGATGAGGAGGATTCTAGTATATGGACATGTGAGACCAATTACCCAACTTCACCTATTTGAAGAAAGTTATTTATAGTGAAAAGGCATCTATATGGTTGCCAGCTGGAAGTTGGACCAATACAGTAAAAAACTCAGAATTACTGAAAAAGAAAAAAGAAAAAAGATTTCCAATCCTTGATTAAGAGAAAAAAAAAATAGGATTGTACTACTGACTCTGCTCCACTGCACACATTTAAAAATGTTTTCAAGTGCAGTCTGGCAGTAGGGAAGAAAATTACTTGTGGGAAAATAGATTTAACAAAAGCTTCCTGAATTCACATGGCAGAATGTAATTGCTTTACGAAAAATGTTTTTTTTTACTGACAGAAAAAAAAAAGTATATACACAGTATCTCACAAGAGCGAGTACACCCCTCACATTTTTGAAAATATTTTAATCTATCTTTTCATGCAACAACACTGAATAAATTACACTTTGCTACAAAGAAGAAGTGAGTGTACAGCTTGTACAACAGTGTGGTATTTTGGTCCCCTCAAAATAACTCACAGCCATTAATGTCTAAACCGCTGGCAACAAAAGAAAAGTAAAAAATGTCCAAATTGGGCCCAAAGTTTCAATATTTTGTGTGGCCACTATTATTTTCCAGCACTGCCTTAATCCTCTTGGGCATGGAGCCCAAAAGGAGTGCAGCATAGCAAGAAACAATAACAAACTACAGCCTTTGAGCAGCCAGTGGTTCATTTGTTCGATTCAAGCACAAGGAAGCACATACTGAATTCATACACAGGTTATCTTCTTTGTTGGGAGCTCAGCTAGACTCTTTTGGTATGTCTCCCCCCCCCCTTTTTTGGTTTCATTTTACATATACCCCCCTCATGTAGTCCCCCTGTGGGAACACAGACATTTTGTCACATTTCACACACCCTACATTTCTACACATTTACTTAATTGTTCCTTTTTTGACATACATTTTTTCTTAAGAACACTATGCACTTTTTGTTCTCCGTCCTTGGAGGGTTCCCCCTGACTCAACCCTGGGGGAGACATCATGCCTGTCACCCACATTTTCCCTGGCGGACACCGGGCTTGGCCTTGGGGCTGTGTAGCGAGTATCTAAGCTTGTCCCCGCCTTGTTGGGACATAGTCTCTCTGTCCCTCCTTATTCTAAGGCAGGCATGTCCAAAGTCCGGCCCGCGGGCCAAATGCGGCCCCCTGGTGATTTAATATGGCCCCTTTGAGGATTTGAATATATATATTGTTTGTGGCCCTCAGGGCCACAAAATATATATACCGTATTTATTGGCGCTGCCTTGGAGGGGACAGGGAGGGGGCAGGACGAGCGCCATCAGATTATATGAAGAGAATCTCCTGTTTACACAGCAGCGACTGTATTGGAAGTCCCATCTCTTGGGATGCCATTGGACGACTGTTCTGTCTATCGGGACTTTGTATTGAAGAGACCACAGAGTATACAAGAGATTCTCCTGTTTGTAATCTGATGGCACTCGTCCCACCCCCTCCCTCTGCCCTCCAAGTCTGCACATTGGCATCGATCAGTCTGCACTTATGGCAATAGTAAGGCTGCATTTACGGCACATGTGAGGCTGCATTTATGGCACATGTGAGGCTGCATTGGTTGCAATGGTGAGGCTGCATTCATGGCAATGGTAAGCCTGTGCATGTTACAGTATACGGCGATAAATACATATATCCAAATAACACACCCAAGCTCATCCTTAGTCCTGACACAGCTCTGGGATTCGTTTGAGACACAAAATAAATATATACAATATATCCAAATAACACGCCCAAGCTCATCTCTTCACCACACACAGCCACAAAGGCAAGAGAATTATTTTTGGGCAATGTATTAGTGCTCGGAGGAACACACTTAGACCAAATTTTAATAGTTCAAAGAATGTCAGGCAAAAAAGTCGGCCCTCACGCATGTTCACTTCATTAAATCTGGCCCTCTTTGAAAAAAGTTTGGACACCCCTGTTCTAAGGGTATCATTAATTCTTGTCCATTTCCTTTCCAGTATATATTATGTTACAACACTCCTGATAAATGCATGCAATGCCAGGAAACGCGTAGAGTTCCACTAGATGCCCTAAGTTACCTGTCCCTATTATGTCTTTTAACCCATTTATTTTATGTACAATTATTATGTGAATTGCCATTTGTATTGTATGCTATGTAGCAGCATATTTAGTGTAATTCATGTGACTACCTATGTATTTGATACAATGCAACAATAAATTATGTACTGTAATATTTGATGTTTCTGTTTATATTTGACATGGCTGTTGCCTCATTTAAAGTCCCACAGCTCTCCTTTTCTACAAATCAATTTAGGAATTGATGTCGCCATGTGTGCTATAGTGTGTGTGCCAGGTCACATCCAATTCACTGTAATAACAAACTACAATAAACATGATAAAATGAAATGAAAGATGCTAAGTAGAAGTCGGTGTGTGAAGTCTTGGAACTTTGGGTTGGTTTTACATACTTTACCAGATTAACAACTTGTGGGGCTTGCAAGTCTGAAACCTCTTGCCTGTTGCCGTCATCATTTTGTTGTGGTTGTGCGTTACATCCACAGCAAGTGTCAATTGGTGTAGCAGCAGAAGGCTGTGCTTGGGGTCCTGAAGTGATCACCGGCACATGGGCAGCGGCAGTACAGTACGATTCAGGTACCTGTAGGAGTTGACAGCGGTTCCTTACATAGGTCTTACCGAGGGCCATTTGAAGGAATTTGGGGGCCCCAAGCAAAAAAAAATGGGCGACATTTTCAAGTTGGGAAGCAGGGGGTGGGGGAGGGGGGTTTTGGATCTGCCGAAAACTACATCACTACATTTGTTTGTGTGTATATATAGAGATCTATCCCCCCTCCCCCAGTGATCATAGGATACTCTCATACTTTGTATTACTTTCTAGAAAAGTGAAGTTTGTAGATTAATTTTCCAGAGTGTGGTCGGTGTCTCCTCTGTGTGTCATGATAAGGGGCGGGTGAGGGTGATGGGGGTGGGGTTGGGGTATTTCTCATTACTACAATGCGTTTTGGCTTCTCATGCACTGATTGGACATAGACAGCCAGCTGTGTATAATAAAGTCCTCCCGGAGCTCAGCCTTAGTTGGCTTCTCTCCTCTACTCAGCAGCACATTAATGGAGGAGGAAGTATAAACGTGTATGGGCAGCACTCCTCTCCATACCATCCAAGATACCCATATCCCCCGCACAAGACACTCTACAATGATAACTTCAACCTCTATCCTCCGCAGAGCCTCTACCAGCCTCACAAGACTGAATCCCACACAACGGCATATGTTGGCGTCCGCACAGCAGGAGATTCAGTTTGCTGTTCCCGGCCGGACTGACAGGAAGTGTGTACTTCCTGTCAGTCTGGCCGGGAACAGGAAACTGAATCTCCTGTACCACTCGGTTACGGTACCTGGCCGGGCCAGACTGCAGGAGGAAGAAAGAGGAGCTTGGCCATGCTGCAGCATTTATAGAAAGCAGCGGTGCGGTTGGGAGCCTGACATTGGCACTGTGTCCGACGCGGACTGGGGTGAGGCTCTTGCCAACTGCAAGACGGTCTCCCCTAAATTATCCGACCGCCTCACCCACCTGTTCATTCTCCACAGGTCATACCTAACACCCCACCGCATCTCCAAATTTAAGAACGACCAAGACCCCAACTGCCCCGGCTGTGGCCACCCTGATGCCTCCTTTTTTCACCTACTCTGGGCCTGTCCTCCCGTCCAGGGGTTCTGGACTCAGGTGGTCCGGTTCCTCCACGATCGGATGGGCTCCCCTGTGTCCCTCTGCCCCCGCCAGTGCATACTGGGACTTCTCTCCCTTCCTGAAGAAGAAAAATATCTCAACACATTCCTACAAGAAACGTTATTCCTTGCTCGTCTGCAGATTGCCAGGCGCTGGATGAGGGAAACCCCGCCCTCCCTGCAACAATGGATCAGTGCTGTTAATGCTGCCCTCCCTTATAAAAAAATGTTGTATGCCAACAGGGGCTGCCCACAGAAATATAACAAGGTTTGGGACAGGTGGCTGGGGGACTCCTCCTCCTGCACTGATGTGAGCTAGATGCGGTTCCCATACGTTGTCTGCCAACTCACCCTATGGCGCCCCCCCCTGCCCCCCATACGGTTGCTAGCTGCTCTCTAGCCTGTACCACACCAGTAGTGAACCCCACTGTTACTCCCTACGAACTCTATTCATGTTTATGTATATGTACAATGTCAAATGGATCTACCTGTACCTGTAGTGCATGTTGCACTTCTTACCTGACTGTACTCCTGTTTTTACCTTATGCTCAATAAAAGTTGTTTTGATTAAAAAAAAAGAAAGCAGCGGTGCGGCTTGTTCCGACGGGTCTGTTCTTACCATTAGAATGGACAGCATAGCTGTTTGGTTGATAGGCCTTTCCATGAACCGTGGTCAGTTTGTCAAACCCAGTTTGTCTCCATCCTTACCACCTACTCAGGCTCCAGAGAGGAAAAGCGTCTCGCCGATTTGTCATGGCTTAGCTTTCTTTTTTGCCCGAGTATAAATAAAAGCAGCCTAAACATCAGTGTCAACTCTTGGCCAGAGTACGAATCTACCAAGACCAGGTAATCTTTGTTTGACCACTCCGATATATGTCAACTGCTGTAATAGACTGTGGTCTGTTGGTATTTGGTAAAAAATTAAAGGTTCTCTCATCTGGTGCTGTCATAGAGCATTGCATGCGGCACATTTGGAAACTTCTCTCCCAATGTCAGTGTATATAGTGGGCCAAAACATGGTTTCACATGCCCTTTGCTTAGCAAAATAAATGGCAGGATATCCTTGATAGTGCTGTGTCAAGTAGTATTTCTGAGAAATGGAGGGATTACGCCTCTCTATCCACACATGATTAATCCATCATCGACTGTCAATTCATCCGTCAGAGTAGACTGGTCAGATATCATGTGGGATTTCCTAAAAGGAGCCAGGCCACCCATTGAGAATGATGTCCATGAGGCATCGACAGGTTTCATCTGCCTGCATTTCTTGCTTTAGGTCCTGAATCCTTCTGGATGACAACACCCCAACCAGAGCAAACACATCATAATCCTCAAAAGCTCCAAAGTTATCAGAAGTCGGGACTGGGAAACTGGTCAGAGTTGAGTGAAAGATGGATGGTGCTAAATGCAGGGATATTCTTAAACAAAACCTTGTACCACTTTGTGTGATTTGAGGCAAGGATGGAGGTTTGACTTTTTCTGTTATTTTGTCCAATTTTTTTATTGTGAAGCAAACAACAATCATCTTCAAAAGTTGTGGGCATGTTCTGTAAATTAAATGATGCAAATCCTCAAACAACCCATGTTAATTCCAGGTTGTGAGACAACAAAACATGAAAAATGCCAAGGGGTTAATACTTTTGCAAGGCACTGTATGTTTTCATGTGAAAACACTGAAGAAATTGAACTTTGCTACAATGTAAAGCAGTGAGTGTACAGCTTGTATAACAGTATAATTTGCTGTCCCCACAGTTTAAACCGCTGGCAACAAAAGCAAGTACACCCCTATGTGAAAATTTATAAATTGGGCCAAATAGGCAATTTTTCTTCCCCGGTGTCATGTGACTCATTATTGTTACAAGGTCTCAGGTGTGAATGGGGAGCAGGTGTGTTAAATTGGTATTATTGCTCTCAGGCTGCGTACACACGATCAAGTCTGTCTGCTGGAAACGGTCTGCCAGACCGTTTCAGCAGACAGATTCGATCGTGTGTACGGGCAAACAGACGGATTTGGCCAGCCGACAGATTTCAAAGCATGCTTTGAAATCTGTCGGCTGGGAACCCGTCGGACCGATATGTCTGCTGGTTAGTACGCTAACCAGCAGACATATCTGCTCGCACATGCGTCGAATGGATTCGACGCATGCGCGGAAGTGTTTTACTTCCTGGTGCGGTGACGTGGCGGCGTCAACGTCACCGCCACCGACACGTCAGCGCGCTGTCTGCCGGCGGGGATTTTGGTTTGATCGTGTGTACACGATCAAACCAATACATCCCAGCAGACAGATCTGTTCAAATCGGTCTGTCCAACCGATTTGATCAGATGTATTTGCTCGTGTGTACGGGGCCTCACTCTCTCATACTGGTCACTGGAAGTTAAACATGGCACCTCATGGCAAAGAGGATCTGAAAAAAAAATTGTTGCTCTACATAAAGAGGACCTAGGCTATAAGAAGATTGCCAAGACCCTGAAACTGAACTGCAGTACGGTGGCCAAGACCATACAGTGGTTTAAAATGAGAGATTCCACTCAAAACAGGCCCCATGGTATACCAAATTTAAGTGCACGTGCTCAGCATCATATCCAGCGGTTGTCGTTAGGAAATAACTATACGAGTGCTGCAGCATTGCTATAGGGATTGAAGGGGTGGGGGTCAGCCTGTCAGTGCTCAGACCATACACCACACACTGAATTAAATTTGGTCTTCATGGCTTTCATCCCAAATGGAAGCCTCTTCTAAAAAGATAATGTACAAGAAAGCCCGCAAACAATTTGCTGAGGATAAACAGACTAAGGACATGGATTACTAGAACCGTGTGCTGTGGTCTGATGAGACCAATATAAACTCATTTGGTTCAGATGGTTTCAAGCATGTGTGGCGGCAACCAGATAAGTAAAAAAACAAAAACAAAAAAACACAGATAATACAGCGTAGTAGTGCCAAAAATATATATATATATATATAAATAGAATTTACTTGGCAGTGTTATTGAACAGAAGAATTTTCAAAGACAGAAAAAGCAGCACTGTATTTTGAATGTGCGATTGATTTGATGTACATTTAGTGTGACTTAACATTAGCACTGGATTCCCAATCCGATTCATAAAAATAATAATAATAATAATAATTTCAGATTGAGAATCCAATGCTGTATTTAAGTCAAGCTAAATGTACATGTTAAAGAAAAAAATCAATCAATCAATCACACATTCAGAATATGTGATGGCAGAGTACAATGTTGCTTTTTCGGTCTTAGCAACACCACATCTAGCTTAAAGCGGTAGCTAACCACAGAAGAAGAAAAAAAAGGACCCCGGGCAGCTTAAGTCAATGTGCAGTAAATATCTTCTAAGCAGTGCACGTTTAGGAGATATTTACTGTACCTTTAGGTAAGAATTATAGGCTTACCTATAGATAAAAAAAAAAAAAAAAAAACATTTCCCACACATACGATTTAGAAGGTTGTGTTTCTTCCCCAAGTTTCCTTAAAAGTCACATAAAAAAATGGCCTCTTCCCACTGTACAGCTGTTTGAGTACTCACTGCATTTCTGTCTAGAGGAACTTTGTTCCTTCACAACACTTAATAAATGAAAAAGTGCAAGGAAGCGACACTGAGTGCAAAATCCAGCAACCTATTGAAACCAAACTTACACTTTACTTTAAGGCCGCGTACACACGATCAAATCTATCTGCTGAAAACGGTCTGACAGACTGTCTCAGCAGACAGATTCGATCAGGTGTACGGGCGAGCCGACGGATTTGGCCAGCAGACAGATTTTAAAGCATGCTTTAAAATCTGTCTGCTGGGAACCCTTCGGACCGATATGTTTGCTGGTTAGTACGCTAACCAGCAGACATATCTGTTCAAATCGGTCTGTCAGACCGATTTGAACAGATATATTTGGTCGTGTGTACGCGCCCTAAGGCCTCGTACACACGATCAAATCTGTCTGCTGGAAACGGTCGGCCCGACCGTCCCAGCAAACAGATTAGACCATGTGTACGGGCAAGCCGACGGATTTGGCCACCCGACAGATTTCAAAGCATGCTTTGAAATCTGTCGGCTGGGAACCCGTCCGCCCGACATGTCTGCTGGTTAGTATGCTAACCAGCAGACATGTCTTCTCGCACACGCGGAAGTGTTTTACTTCCTGGTGCGGTGACGTGGCGGCGTCAACGTCACGTCACCGACACGTCAGCACGCTGTCTGCTGGCGGGGATTTTGGTTTGCTCGTGTGTACACGCGAGCAAACCAAAATCCAAGCAGACAGATCTGTTCAAATCGGTCGATCCGACCGATTTGAACAGATAGATTGCCTCGTGTGTACGAGGCCTAAGTGTGATTTTTATAGACTTGGATCTTTCCTTCTCATCAAAATTAGTAATCATCAAAATCTACAAGCAAATAACCAAGACAGACATTTTCCTGAGTAACAAAACTACTGGATGAAAAACAGCCACCACCATTACAGAGTTCTTAATTTGCCCTGTGCAAAGGCAAAAAATCTCTACTTAGAGCAGTGTTTCTCAACTCCAGTCCTCACGCCCCCCACAACAGGTCAGGTTTTCAGGATTTCCATTATTTTGCACAGGTGATTTGATCAGTTTCACTGCCTTAGTAATTCCCACAGCCTTTTCATCTGAGGGAAATCCTGAAAACATGACCTGTTGGGGGGGGGGGCTTGAGGACTGGAGTTAAGAAACACTGACTTAGGGCAACACCAAGCAAATTAAAAAACAGGTTTTCAGCAAACCAAAAGTCATGTTATGACAATCTAACTAAAACTGCTAAAAAACAAAAAAAACAAAACAAAAAAAAAACACTTCCCCTGAAATTTACGTACAGCATTTTGGTCCTTTTGCTGTATGGATGCAGGGAAGGATCTGTAGAAGTAGTACTATTAATTGCTTTGCCAGGCAAAAACATAAGTCCTATCACTACAGCTAAGGAATAGGAGTAACCTCAATCGCCATCAGATTTAGGGGTGAGGGTAATATTTTACAGAAATTGTACTAGGTCATAAAATAATAAGGACTATAAGCAACTCTACTGAACATTGTTCGGATCCTTTAAAGTGACTACTTGGAGAGAAGTATGGGGGCTGCCATTATCTTCTGAAAATGCTAGAAACCTAGCAGTGTCTTGTAGGTTTCCGTCACAATCCTACACGCAGCATGCTGTAAATGAGTTTCAGGAGTCACAACTACGGTAGAGATGCACGGATTAATCAGCCGCCAAAAATTCTCAGACAAAAATAAAGTTATTGCCGTTTAGCCACCAAAAAAAAAAAACACACATGATTTTGCCACTATTCTACCCTGATTCATTGGTCAGGTGACTCAAAAACCACATCAAAAACACAACATGGGTGTGTTTTGATGCTTCTATGAGGGATTGTCAATGCATGTCAATGGGAAGGTGCAGTACGCCGCAACGGAAGCACAATGGACCAGTATGACATACAAAAAAATTTAAAGTGATGCATTTTTCTTGAGCTTTTTTTTAATGCAAAAGCGCTTGAAATACTATTAAAAAGTTGAATATAATTTTATTTTTTTTAACTGACCATTTTCAGCCAAGTGCATCCTGATTTTTCAGTTTCAGTCAACAAATTTCATTTTGGTGCACCACTAGTGAGAACTACTTTAAAATTGTTCTTGATCAGGGACTCAAACAACCTTAAAGCTGAGGTCCGCCCCCAAAAAAAATAAAATTAAAAATTAAAGCCAGGAGACAAATGAGCCGAAGTTTCACTTTTGGGTGGAATTCTGCTTTAAAGTCAAAAGCATCAGAATGACAACCAAGGAACTAGCATTCTCAAAGCGAAGTTCAGTAATGCAGTGAAAGACTACAGTTCACTGGGATATACTACATTCTGAAACGACTGGAAAATTGTTGACTATAATATGCACGCAGTAAGGTAAGGTGACACCCTCATTAAAACTTTTAAAAAGATATTGGAATTCCTTCTCTGCACCACCTTCACGCTGAATATTTCAGAATAAGCACCAGCACTTTATTGTTGATTGTTTCTTTGATATTTTGATCTTCTAAACAGCATTCGTTTTTGCCGTTTTTCGCCATGGACACTGATGCAATCTCTTATCACCTATGTGTGCTGTTTTAGTTTTGCTACTAAATAGCAGTGCATGCTTCAATTTAATATCACTGAGCACTCTGTATTTTTGATTCGATGTCATTTGTATCACCAATATCAGCGAGTATTATTTTTTCTTTGATGTTCACATATCAGTTATAGTAACTGTTTTTCTTTAACACATCTACCTTATCACACAGCGCAGCACTACTTATTTATTACAACAATTTTGGGTTTGATACACCTTCAGTGTTGCAGCAGTATTCCCTTCCTATCTTTCTCCTCCCCTCCCCCTTCTCTTTTCCCTCCCCTCCCCCCTCCTAACCCCTACCCCTCCCTCCTTATTGGTAGCGTGGTAAAATCCTATCGACAATGTTCAGTAATGGCTACCTCTTAAAGGAACACTAAAGGTTTGTTTTTTATTAGATCAATTGATTGCTGTAAGCTAGAGCATTTAAATATCACTTACCTCGTTTTTTCTTTTGACTTCCAAAATACAGTAATCCAGGTTTGAAAATGTAATTTCCTGTCTCTCCTCTTCTTGCTTTCCACCAGCATCTGAGCCGTTTTGCATGGTGGAAAGCATAATGTGCCGACCCCCTCCCTATGACTACAGCCCTGCGTGAAGATGTCCTCTTATCCGTCACAGGCATGGAGCCTAATGCCGCGTACACACAGTCGTTTTTTGCGATGAAAAAAAACGTTGTTTTTTAAAACGTCATTTAAATTGATCGTGTGTGGGCAAAACGTCGTTTGTCTTAAAAAAAACGACCAAAAAAAAATTCCAACATGCTTGAATTTTTTGTGTCGTTTTTCAAAACGTCGTTTTTTGTTTCACAAAAAGTCACCGTGCGTAGCAAAAACGTCGTTTAAAACGACGTTTTTCAACCCGCGCATGCCCAGAAGCTAGTTATGAAGTGAGCTTCAATGGAAAAGTGTGGTGAACGTAACCTCGCTTTTTGTGAAAAAACGATGGTGTGTATGCAAAATCGTCTTTGAAAGTGACGTTTCAAAAACTTCGTTTTTTACTTCACAAAACACGTCGTTTTTTTTCATCGCAAAAAAAAACCGTGTGTACGCGGCATAAGACTAATGAGAACTGTAGTTCCCATTAGACCGGGATGTAGCAAGAATGAATGAATATTATATATATATATATATATATATATATATATATATATATATATATATATATATATATATATATATATTATATTGAATCTGTTTTATTAAGTTTCAAGCATTTCAGGAAATAACATATTTCCATTGAGTGTACAAGTATACATTAGAATCGGAAGGGCACTAATAGAACATGTATCAAATAAACATAGTCTGGTAGATATTATTAAGGAGTGGAGAAATAAGTGAGACAAACCAAGTACTTGTAAATCAATTAACCAATAGACCACTGTGAACAGTGGTGTAGAAAACATAAAAAAAAAAAACACAAGGTTGAACACATAGGGCCAGATTCACGTATTCCAGAGCATCTTTGCTCTGGAGTAACGCTTCTGATTTGCGTTGCGCTGCCGAAATTTTAGGAGCAAGTGCTGTCATTCACGAAGCACTTGCTCCTAAAGTTGCGGCAGCGCATCACAAATGAGCCGGCGGAATTCAAATGTCGCGGGTACGGGGCGTGTAGTATGCTAACTACGCGCGATCCCGCCGCCAACGTACTGCGCATGCGTCGAGTGTCAAAACATCCCCGTGCGCATGCTCCAAAATCTGTGAATGAACGTCAATGACGTCACATTCCCATTCATGACCGTTTTACGCAAGCGACGTTTTTTTTTTTTTTTTCCGACGCGATGACGACGCCTATACCTAACATAGGATACTCCAACCCCATGTAGGTATATCTATGCGCCGCGTATCCCGTCCGGAAACGTCGTATCGTCATTGCGTCGCGCCGGATTTCGATCGTGAATTGCCGATTTCCGCTCATTAACATATTTTTTGAGCGGAAATCGGCGGGAACGCCCCCGGCGCCATTTTTAAGTTGAAGTAACGATGCGATGGCGAAACTCAGTTACGCTGCTCGCATCGGAACTTCAACCCGGCGTTTCTTGTTTTCTGGTTACAGAAAACAGAAACGCCGGCTCAAAGCCACAGTTAGGCTGGCGGATCACTCGATCCGCCAGCGTAACCTTTCCTGAATCTGGCCCATATGGTCTAAAAGTGCGGTAATTCACCAGTAAGATTACTATAATCTTATAAATTTACGGGAGCATGAGAAATAAAAGAAAGAAAAAATAAATAAAACGAGGGGGGGGGGGGTATGTAGGGTATGAGAAGAAAGAAAGGGAATGTGGGGAAAAGGTATATCACGCTACTCATGAGAGAGCGAGGGGAAACGGTAGGAGCTGTATAAGCTATAAAAGAATCAAAATCAGCAGAGAACCTGAAGAGTAGCCAAACGGTCCTCATTCTTATCAGCATCCCATGCTAACATCCTTTCAATATGTTCGATCCTGTCTATTTCACAGGCCCAATCAGCTAGAGAGGGGACCGCTGGTTGTTGCCAAGATCTAGCAATAACTGAACGTGCATCCGTCAGTAAATTGAGCTCTTCTTGATTTGTTTGTATGACCCCGGTATCATAGTTAGGACCGTTAAGTGGGGTTCATTGGGATATTTGTCCCCTACAAGTTTGTCATATAGCTGGAGAATCTTGTTCCAAAAGGGGGCAACACGGGGGCACGTACCCCAAATGTGTGTTATGTTACCCCGGGGCCTGCAAGCATCTCCAACACACGTCCGAAACATTAGCATCAACCTTGTGTAGAATAGTGGGCCAATGGTACCGCCTAGAGAAAATACGGTAATTCCGTTCTTGGTCGGTGCTTCATTTTTACCTTTATCTAAAGTCGTACATTAAAAAGGTATACTCCAGTTAAAGTTAATTGTGGTGATCTTTGAAGAACAGATGAAGAAATACTGTTTTAAACTTTAAAGTGCACTTGCTTTCATACATAGAATTTGAATGTGCTGAATAATAAATGAAATACATCGCAGCTATTGCATACATTTGAACTTGGCAGTTCTTTGCAGAGTCTGCAAACAGTTTTAATATTCCAATACGTTGCTCAAGTGACAGAAATATTAAACCAGTTTAGTTTCTGCCATAGAACAGCTTCATCTAAAAATACTACAGCAAAACGATGTCACAGAAATTACAATAAACAGTTCACTAAAACAAAAAAAATGCAATTGCAAAGCTATCTTTATTCATGTAAATAATGTACATGGCCCCAGTTGCACTCAGAATTTCAGTTCCCTCAAAGTCATTAAGATTTCATTTCCATTGGGTTAATTAGAACAAGATTTCCATAAAGATCACAGTCTGAATTCAGAACTCATAGATCTGAAAACAGAATGGCAATGTAAAACACAAGGAATGTTAGCAAAGAACATTACCGGTAGCATCCTGAAAGTAATTGTCTGCCTCTGGCTTTTACCTACTGGTGCAGAAAAAGTCCAGTTCCAGTTTAATGTTACCAAACAGTTCCAGAAACAAAAAAAAACATAACTATAACCACCTGATCTCTGGCATTGTTCACCACAGACTCCCAGATCAGCAATGTGGTGTCGCTCAACTTCTTGGCTTAAAAGCGGATGTAAACCCTCACTAGCTATGAGTAAGCATCACATGATGTGAAACATGTCAGCCACCTTTTTCCTGTTCACTTCATTTTGACAGCATCGCTTTGGTTGTTTTTTTGGATTTTATTTATACAATAAAGACATTGTTTTAAGGAGTGCCGCAGTCCAGGATTTTCTTCTATCCAACCCTCACATATACCCAGTGAAGTGAACAGTGAAGTGAACAGCCTCAGATGATACACAGGGATAAACAAATCCTCCTACAAGTTTTTACATGTATATGTGCTGTCTTCAGATTTCTACACTCTAGAAAGTGCACATCGTGAGAAATCCTTCTTCCTGTTTCAGCAGTGGGAGGGGAGTCTGAACATACACTGTTTGTGATCTGATTGGAGGAACGGCACACCCCCTCCCTTCAAATAGGCAGAGGAGTAAAGAAACTTGCAGAGCTGTGCTTTGAATAGACCAGCTCTCTGCTCATCTATCTCTACGCAACCTCCGACACAAATTTCCAGCTGCTTTTATCTCCTGTGACAGAGCTTGTCAGAAGTTCTCATGCTGATAACAGAGGACGGGAGCAGCAGAAAGACATGGGACTTGGGGCTTTGCTGAGAGATAAGTAAAACGCTACAGATATATGTGCCCAGGTCAGATTTCATGCATGGGGTTTACATCCACTTTAATGAGGCCCAGCATTAAACAGTATAGCACTGGTTCTCAGTATGATGATGGCCAATCAGAGTGGTTGGAGAACCTGAGCCCAAAGTTGGGCTTTAACATCCCTCACCAGTGCACAACATTGATGGAACCATAAATCCTACAATGGACTTGGTGTTCAGGAGCGAGCACAATTTTCTTAACTAAAACTATGCCCAGCTTGAGATCAAACTTGAAAGGGTAAAGTGGGGATTAATCAGTAATGGGCAGACTACACTTAATCAATGCTGCTCCAAAGACCTCACAGTGAACTTGCCCAAAAAACAAAAAAAACAAACAAAAACTAAAACACAATAAATATACCCTTTGCCTCTTAGATATGTATGTGAATGTAGGAGTTTACTAAAAACCATCAATGAGTTTTAATGTTTTGAGACACCCGCCCCCCCCCCCCTTTATATATACACAGCATAATAATAATAATATATATATATATATATATATATATATATATATATATATATATATACACACACACACACACACTATAAAATAATAATAATTTCAAATCAACTTTTGTTGTAGAGCCTAGGAGGAAAATTCTTGGTTAAGCAGACAAATAAAATAAATAAATACAATGGACCTGATAGTTATAAGAAAATAACAGAGATATTTAAATAAAATATAATTTGCACAATACAGAATGCTCGTTTGTTGTTTGTTGTTTAAAATGTGTACATTTTTTTTTTCATGAGAGGGGAGGCAGAGGGCATAAGGCAAAGGCCACTAGCCCCACATCATCTAAAGAGATAGCTCTCAAAATTGCCACTCTTAGGCATCTCTTAGATCTGTAATTGCGATCTCGTGAGTGTGCGCCCAAGCTCCGCTAAGGCAGTAACAATATCTAGCAAAATGACTTCAATCGCTCTCTGACCTGAGACATTTTTTTGAAAACTCAGTGCAGCATTGTGTATAGATGTTTTACTGCATGCATCTTCTGAATAAAATTTGTTCTGGACTTCCCTCCATTGAGGTGCTTTTTCGCAAAGACCGTTTAAGGACTGTGTTTAAAATTACTTGGGTTTTGTATCAACATTCTTTAGGATACAGTTTCTAGAATTTAAAATTTTTATTATTATCATTTACTACTCATTGGGGGTTATTTACGAACGGCAAATCCACTTTGCACTACAAGTGCAAACTACATGTGCAAAGTGCACTTGAAATTGCACTAAAGGGAACTTTGAAGTGCGGTCGCTGTAAATCTGAGGGGTAGATCTAAAATGAGGGGAGGATCTGTTGATTTTATTATCCAATCATGTGCAAGCTAAAATGGTGTTCATTTTCCTTGCATTTCCCCCTCGGATCTACAGCGACTACACTTCCAAGTGCACTTTTAGTGCAATTTCAAGTGCAGTTTGCACATGTAGTGCAAAGTAAACTTGCCTTTCGTAAATAACCCCCATTTATTCATATATTACTCTACTATAGCCATTTTAATAAAAAAATAGTTAGAACTAGACAAAAATACTTAAAATTAATCTATAGTGTTAATATTTTAGAAAAAAAAATCATTTGTCCATTTTACATCTTACGTTTTCTGCTCATTAGCACTACACAGCAATTGTGCTTTACAAGTCTGATCAGATGAAGTAAACATGCATCTCCAAGTGGCTTTTCCTTTAACCACTTAAGGACCAGACCAATATGCTGCTAAAAGACCCAATTTGGCACTGCGTTGCTTTAACTGGTAATTGCGCGGTCATGCAATGTTGTACCGAAACAAAATTTGCGTCCCTTTCTTCCCACAAATAGAGCTTTCTTTTGATGGTATCTGATTGCCTCTGCAATTTTAATTTTTTGCGATATAAATGGAAAAAGACCGTGAATTTTGAAAAAAAAAAAGATTTTTCTTATAACAAAAAGTAAAAAATATCGAATAAACAAAATTTTAGTCAAACATTTAGGCCAAAATGTATTCAGCCACATGTCTTTAGTAAAAAAAAAAAAAAAAAAAAAAAAATTCGCAATAAGCGTATATTTATTGGTTTTTGCAAAAGTTATTGGGCCAGATTCAGATACACTTAATATTGCGCTGCGTAATCAAAATACTCTACGCTGCCGTATTTTACCAGGCTCTACACTGAATTCTGGTAGATTTTTGCCCGTACACTACGGCGGCGTAGTCTATTTCTCGCCGCGTAATCGAAATACGCGATTAGGGGGCGTGAAGCATTTAAATTAAGCACGTCCCCGCGGCGATCGAACTGCGCATGCTCCGTTCAGAAATTTCCCGCCGTGCATTGCGCGAAATCACGTCGTTACGTGATTCGTTGTTTGAGTAGCGTAGTTTACGAACATTCTTATTCCCGGACGACTTACGTTAAAAATAATAAAAGACGTCGGAAAACGTAGAAATTTGACGCAGGAACGACGGCCATACTTAACATGGGCTGTCTAATATTAGAGCAGCAAAAAGCTGGTATAGTGTTACGCAAAAAAAAGATGACTAAAGGTGCCGTAAGAGATTGCGAATGAAGATCGTAATTTCGGGGATCTCTGGCAAAAGCTCATTTGCATACCCCGATGCAGAAAACGACGGGAAGTCCACCCAGTGGCCGCAATTTTATTGCAGCGTAGATCCGAAGGCGTACGAACACGTAATCCAGTCGAATTGAAGCCCGCAGCCGTCTATTCATGATTTGAGGTTTCCGACTAGCTAAAAAACGCACGTAATTTGAAATTACTCCAGTCTAACACCAATTAGACAGGAGTAAGGGCTCTGTGAATCTGGCCCATAGTGTCTACAAACTAGGGTACATTTTCTGGAATTTACACAGCTTTTATTTTATGTCTGCCTATCTCATTTCTTGAGGTGCTAAAATGGCAGGGCAGTACAACCCCCCCCCCCCTCCCCTCAAATTACCCCATTTTGGAAAGTAGACACCCAAAGAAAAACTACTGAGAGGCATGTTGAGTCCATTGAATATATTTTTTTTTTTTTCGTCCCAAGTGATTGAATAATGACAAAAAATAAATAAAAAATTTACAAAAAGTTGTCACTAAATGATTTATTGCTCACACATGCCATGATTATATGTGGAATTGCACCCCAAAATACATTCTGCTGCTTCTCCTGAGTACGGGGATACCACATGTTTGGGACTTTTTGGGAGCCTAGCCGCGTACGGGCCCCCTGAATACCAAGCACCGCCTTCAGCATTTCTAAGGGCGCAAATTTTTGATTTCACTCCTCACTACCTATCACAGATTCAAAGGCCATGAAATGCCAAAATAGCACAACCCCCCCCCCCAAATGACCCCATTTTGGAAAGTAGACACCCCAAGCTATTTGCTGAGAGGCATGTTAAGTCCATGGAATATTTTTTATTTTGACACAAGTTGCGGGTATATGACAAACTGATTTTTTTTGCACAAAGTTGGCAGTAAATGATATATTTCTCACACATGCCATGGTTATATGTGGAATTGCACTCCAAATTACATTCTGCTGCTTCTCCTGAGTACGGGGATACCACATGTGTAAGACTTTTTGGGAGCCTAGCCGCATACGGGACCCCCGAAATCCAATCACCGCCTTCAAGATTTGTGTGAGTGAAATCAAAAATGTATGTCCTTAGAAATCTTGAAGGTGGTGATTGGTTTTCGGGGCCCCGTACGCGGCTAAGCTCCCAAAAAGTCCCACACATGTGGTATCCCCGTACTCAGGAAAAGCAGCAGAATGTATTTTGGGGTGCAATTCCACATATAACCATGTAAAAAGAAAAAAAGTTGCGCTCAGAAAGCACAATATGACATTGTGAAGAAAAATAAATAAATAAATAAATAAATGAATAAACCACATCTAATTATAAATAAAGTCCATAAATGGTGATATGATCAAGTGTAATAAAAGTAGTTCATTTTACAACCCAATCTTAGTTGGTCCATATGAGCTGGTATCACAGAAATATAATTGAACGGTATGTTTAAACAAATGTCCAATAATAACCAAAGAGCAATGATAGCCGTAGATTAAAATATCCTGGAAAAAGAATCACTGTCGATCTCATAAATTTCTGCAGACACATCAAAGGTGAGTAAAGATGTACTCTTACCAGATCCTGGTGTTTACAGGCATATCAATCCACTGGCATCTGAAGGGGGAGATCACCTCGACCACTTGCAGTACATCCACATAGGATTGATGGATTCCACTGGAACGAATACTTCCCACATTTGATGAGGAATGCTGTCTCCCTGTGGGGGTAGGTGGGGGTGAGGTTGATGGTGAGTGGTGTAGTTGTTGAGTTCCTTCACCTATTCTATGGGAGTTGGAGAGCTGGGAGGTCTTTGCTTTTTCTTTTTGCTCTGGAGCTGCCTGAAATCAAAACAAGGCGGCAGCAAAAGTGCTGCCGCCTTGTTTTGATTTCAGGCAGCTCCAGAGCAAAAAGAAAAAGCAAAGACCTCCCAGCTCTCCAACTCCCATAGAATAGGTGAAGGAACTCAACAACTACACCACTCACCATCAACCTCACCCCCACCTACCCCCACAGGGAGACAGCATTCCTCATCAAATGTGGGAAGTATTCGTTCCAGTGGAATCCATCAATCCTATGTGGATGTACTGCAAGTGGTCGAGGTGATCTCCCCCTTCAGATGCCAGTGGATTGATATGCCTGTAAACACCAGGATCTGGTAAGAGTACATCTTTACTCACCTTTGATGTGTCTGCAGAAATTTATGAGATCGACAGTGATTCTTTTTCCAGGATATTTTAATCTACGGCTATCATTGCTCTTTGGTTATTATTGGACATTTGTTTAAACATACCGTTCAATTATATTTCTGTGATACCAGCTCATATGGACCAACTAAGATTGGGTTGTAAAATGAACTACTTTTATTACACTTGATCATATCACCATTTATGGACTTTATTTATAATTAGATGTGGTTTATTCATTTATTTATTTATTTATTTATTTATTTTTCTTCACAATGTCATATTGTGCTTTCTGAGCGCAACTTTTTTTCTTTTTATTTTGTCTTTTTCATGTATATCACATGTTTATTGTTGCTGCTGGATATATTTGTTTATTTATTTATGTAATTTTGTTGTCACTATTTTTAATCAATCAATTAATTAGTTGATTAATTTCCACTAATTGATTTGTATCTAGTGACATACCTTTAGCGCGAGAAATTTCCCCTTGGATAGAACACATATAACCATGGCATGTGTGAGAAATATATCATTTAGTGACAATGTTTTGTAAATTTTCTTTTTTGGTCATGATTCAATCACTTGGGGCAAAACAATTGAATATTCCATGGACTCAACATGCCTCTCAGCAAATAGCTTGGGGTGTCTACTTTCCAAAATGGGGTCATTTGGTTTTTTTGTGCTATTTTGGCATTTTATGGCCTTCAAAACTGTGATAGGTAGTGAGGAGTGAAATCAAAAATGTACACTCTTAGAAAGCCTGAAGGCGGTGATTGTTTTTTTGGATCCCGTACGCGGCTAGGCTCCCAAAAAGTCTTACACATGTGGTATCCCCGTACTCAGGAGAAGCAGCAAAATGTATTTTGGGGTGTAATTCCACATATGGGGGTGTATGCTTTGCATGTGGGTGTAAGCGTTACTGGCACTAACTAGCTACCTAGCGGCACTAGCGACACTAATACAGTGATCAGAAAAACGATCGCTTAGTGATGCTGGCAATAGGGGGTGAAAGGGTTAACTCTAGGGGCAATCAGGGGTTAAAACCTTTATTAGAAAACGTATGGGGGTACCTAATAAAGGTTTTAACCCCTGATTGCCCCTAGAGTCCAGACCAATTTTTAGTTTTCAGCGTCATGCAACACTGTACCCAAATTAAATCTTTATGTTTTTTTCCCCACACAAATAGAGCTTTCTTTTGGTGGTATTTGATCATCTCTGCAGTTTTTATTTTTTGCGCTATAAACAAAAGAAGAGCGACAATTAAAAAAAAAATTCCTTCAGTTTAGACCGATACATATTCTATGTATTTTTGGTAAAAAAAAACGCAATAATCGTATATTGATTGGTTTGCGCAAAAGTTATAGCGTCTACAAAATAGGTGATAGATTTATGGCATTTTTTTTTTTACTAGTAATGGCGGCGATCTGCGATTTTTTTTGTGACCGTGACATTGCGGCGACATTGCGGCGACACTTTTGACATGATTTTGGGACCATTCACATTTACACAGCGATTAGTGCTATAAAACTGCACTGATTACTGTGTAATTGTGACTGGCAGGGAAGGGGTTAACATTAGGTGACGCTGAAGGGGTTAAAATGTTCCCTAAATGTTCTAACTGTAGGGGGAGGGGGACTCACAGGGGGAGGAGACCGATGTGTGTTCCTCTGTACTGGGAAAACACATCGGTCTCCTCACCGATAACAGGAGGTGGATCTGTGTGTTTAAAATCGCGGCCGCCGGGCACACACGCGGGGTCGCGGGTGGTGCCGCAGGTGCGCACGCCCCCTAGATCGCCGAGAACAAAAGACGTTATATGACCCGGATCGAGGAGGGGTTCCTGTCGCCGTCATTTCACAATAAACGCGGTAAGAAGTGGTTAAGCTGCAGTATGTTAAATCTTTGGGCATCTCTGCTTTCTGCAGCGTGTTAGAGTGAATCTGTACTTTGCCCAAAAAAAAAAAAAATGCATATGCACATCCATCCTCATCGTGACAGTGCTTTGGCCTTTCAATTGAGAACAGATAGCTCAGGGATGAAAAGCAGCGTTAAGTAAATGCTGCTTACTCCATGCAATAGCATTAATCTGTTGCTTTGTCATCTATGGATAAAGTACAGGATCACAAGCGTGTCAGTTACCTGCTACTGTTAAAGTAAATCTGTAACTTTAAACAAAAAGTTAAGAACAGGCTAATTTTTTTAATTGCTTATGATATGTACTAGTTATGTGCAGACTGGAATAATTAGTTTCGTGTTTTCGTTTGGAAAATAAATTTATTTAGTTACTCCCGAAAATCGTTTTGATTTATTTCATTTTTCGTTGGGGAACAGCTTTCGTCCGAAAATCCAACAATACTTAGGCCCCTTTCACATTGAGGCGTTTTTCATGCGGTACAGCGCTAAAAATAGCGCTGCTATACCGCATGAAAAATCATGCCCTGTAGTGTTCAATGTGAAAGCCCGAAGGCTTTCACACTGAAGCGGTGCGCTAGCAGGAACGCTCCAAAAGTCCTGCTAGCCGCATCTTTACCGCGGTATAGGAGCGGTGTGTTCACCGCTCCTATAGCGCGCCTTCCCATTGGAATCAATGGGAAACCGCGGCAATAGCGCGGTAATACCGCCCGCAACGCGGGCGGTATTAACCCTTTTTCGGCCGCTAGCGGGGGTTAAAACCTCACCGCTAGCGCCCGAATATCGCGGTAAACACAACGGTATAGCGGCGCTACAAATAGCGCGGCTATACCGTCACCGCGGCTCCACGCCTCAATGTGAAAGGGGCCTTAGTTTCTGTCGAATGGTCAAAAGAAGATTTGACGGAACGTCTAAACTTTACGTCGAATCGTACATTTCCGTTTGAATATGCCTTCTACAAGAATTCTAATGTTGTATGATGACCAGTAATAATGTCGAATCTATTCTCTATAATGTCGAATCTATTTTCTCAAAAATCGAAATCTATTCTCTGTAATGTCGAATCTATGTCGAATCTTTTCTCTACGATGTCGAATCTTTTCTCTATGATGTCGAATCTTTTCACTATGATGTTGAATCTTTTCACTATGATGTCAAATCTTTTCACTATGATGTCAAATCTTTTCACTATGATGTCAAATCTTTTCACTATGATGTCAAATCTTTTCACTATGATGTCGAATCTTTTCTCTATAATGTCGAATCTTTTCTCTATAATGTCGAATCTTTTCTCTATAATGTCGAATCTTTTCTCTATAATGTCGAATCTCTCTATATCGATTTTTTACCGCAACAAAAATGAAAATAAAGCATTTTTTATGTCGGATCTTTCGGTTTTTCGTTTCTTGCGCTTTGGTTATCGTTTGTTAAAACAGTAACGAAAAAAACTGATTTTCGGACGAAAAGGCATTCTAATGAAAACGAATGCACATGTCTAATATGTATTTGAAGATCAGCTTTATTGGAATATGGGTTTTTGCAGGTAACCATTTCCATATACTATGTGCATCATTATGAAGATAAAATACAATGAAATACTGATTGATAACATTCACTTGGTAGTGTCAGGGCAGAAAAGCAAAAACTTTTTAAACAGGAGCTTTCAGCATATGAGGGACTAGCTGCATACATCTCAGGTGAGGAGTTGCTTCTTGTTTTAAGCCAGTGGTTCTTAGACTAAACCCAAAGGATGTGGTTTTGTATAACAAGGTAAAAAATACTAGCTTGGGTCAGCCAGGCTGCAGTGATTCTACCATTTTTAATGAGGGTCATGATTTAGACAAATCTTAATTTTTTTCAGTATAATTTAAAATCCGAGAGGATAATCCTGATGCTACCCAAGAACACACGGTCTGAATTGGATGGGACCACAAATATTAGACATTATGCCATTGAAAAGCATTTAAAAAAAAAAATAGTACTCTAAGCACTGCGCTAAAACTGTAGTCTACAAAAGACACAGGTAGTTGCCTAGGATGCAGCCAGGAGGAGAGGCCACCACATTTGCTTCACAATGTCAATTACTAACTATTTACTACAGTGCAGCTCTGGATTTTAACCTAGACCCCACAATCTGATATCTAAGATCTTTGTCCTGAATTTGAGAGAATTTGCCTATGTTGCACCCGCACAGGGATGAGAAAGGAAGGAGGGAGAAGGCACAATTAATATTGCTGTAGTTGAGCTGGGACATTTGATTCAGCTTTGAGAGAATCCCAAAGCAGACTTTTAACCCCCATGGCACTGCCTGTGGTATGAAACATTCTGATGAGAAGCAGCAGCAGAGAAATGTCTATGCACTAAAAAGTTTACATTTATACAGCAATTCCATTCTTAAACGATTATCGGGAGTAACTAAATAAATTTATTTTCCAAACGAAAAAACGAAACAAAAAATATTCCAGTTTGCACATGTCTATTGGATATCACAATTAAAAGAACGCCAAAACGAATGTAATATGATTTCAATGGCCTGGGCTTGTCCATTGAAAGTGAAACATAGGAACACAACTGACAACGATGAGGCTGATTAATACAAGAAATGACCAGTAAACTGGAGCTTCAAAAGTCTCAAAGTCTTAAATTACACACTTTAGACCCTAACCACCAATAAACAAAAATGGTTTAATTTATTGAACTTCCAAAATTGTTTCCACCAGTTGAAGCTGACGACACCATGTACTGTGTCGGTCGAATCAGCTTTTCACCCAGGCAATGTACAATAATTGACATTTCTGCTCCTGGCAGAATCCCTGAATTTAACTACCCATACTGAACTCCTTTGACAAATGTTTCCCATGCAATTGAAACCAGTTTTCTTTTTCTTCTGCACAACCCTAAGGGGAAGAACATCTTGCCACATAAATCACTTTAACTTTGTCAATCAATCAACTAATCAATCACTGCTTTGCAGCACAAGCTGCTTTACATTTGTTCTCAGTAGTGCTGACAATGCTGTTACTTGGCTTAATTTGTTAGGAACCTAGGCCTTGGACATTTTCGCTACCCCATATTTTTTGTGTCTTTAAATTTTTTTTTTATATATATTTTATGCCTTTTACAAGGTAGGGAAAGACATAGCCTTAATAGGATATATCTAGTCTTAAGCCTAGTACGCACAATGAAATTTTTTTTTTGCATGCTAGACTCCATATCGAAAAGAAAAAGGTTACTAAAGCTACGAAAATCCTTGTACTACAGAATAATTCAGAAGTTGTGTAATGTATTGTATTTTCAGACAAAAACTGTACTGATTAAAATGAAAGTCGTATGATCTGGTATCATACGAGAAAAGTTTTTGTGTTTGTCAGACGAAAGCTGTGTACCAATGATCAGATCATCGTACGATTACTTTGATATTTTTTGTACGATTTTCTGATTGTATATATGGGTCTTTAGGTTGACAGATTTTACAGTAGGCTTAGGTAAATCTAAACAGTACATTCGATAATGAGAGACTTGAGAAATGTCATCTAAAAGTACTTTTAATGCCGCGTACACCCAATCATTTTAAATGGTCTAGAAAAAACGATTTTTTTTTCAACCCCTTTATTGTTAAGCCTGCCTTGCCTACACACAATCGTGAAAAAAAAATGCTTGAGCAAAGCGCGGTGGCGTAAACACACAGCCCCCAGTCCTGTCAGGGGAGAAATGCTAATCTTCTGTTCATACAATGTATGAACAGAAGGTCAGTGATTTCCCCTAGTTAGAACACACCCAGGAACATACTTAACCCCGTCCCTGCCCCCTAGTGTTAATTCCTTCACTGCCAATGGCATTTTTATAGTAATCCAATGCATTTTTATAGCACTGATCGCTAAAAAAATGCCAATGGTCCCAAAAATGTGTCAAAAGTGTCTGAAGTGTCCCCCATAATGTCGCAGTACTGAAAAAAAACGCTGATCGCCGCTATTACTAGTATAAAAAAAAATTAATAAAAATGCCATAAAACTACCCCCTATTTTGTAAACGCTATAACTTTTGCGCAAACCAATCAATAAACGCTTATTGCGATTTTTTTTTTTTACAAAAAATAGGTAGAAGAACATGTATCGGCCTAACCTGAGGAAAAAAAGTGTTTTTTTATATATATTTGGGGGATATTTATTATAGCAAAAAGTAAAAAATGTTGCATTTTTTTCAAAATAGTCGCTCTATTTTTGTTCATAGCGCAAAAAAAATAAAAACCGCAGAGGTGATCAAATAGCACCAAAAGAAAGCTCTATTTGTGGGAAAAAAATTGTTTGGGAGCCACGTCTCACGACCGCGCAATTGTCAGTTAAAGCAACGCAGTGCTGAATCACAAAAAGTACTCTGGTCATTGGGCAGCAATATGGTCCGCGGGTTAAGTGTTTAATCAGGGTCTACTACTTTGCACAGTGGGGTCAGCTACCAAATTTAACATGCTTACAGGAGTGATTCCATTTCTCAGAGCGTGTAGAGGGATTACCAAATGTGTGCACTGTGTCAGTCAAGAAACAGGCTGGCTTCTGGTTTGTTATCAAGTTGTGGTATTAGCAGATAGACCGACGCAACCAGACTATTCTAGTGGGTAGAGCTACTTGGATCACAGGACTAGCTGAACACAACTATTACTGCTTCAGGACATATAATGGTTCACATAAAAGTTTTATCTGTTTCAACATTGGATTTGGTGGTCTTCTGAGAATACAGCTTTAAGAAAAATCACTGGCAGCAAAATGCAAAGTGAATACCAATGATCAATCATCCATGGTCTTTTTTAACTAGAGATTGCAAATACACAAATATATAGAACTGATTAAAAAAAAAAAAAAAACACACAAGTGTTGCTATCCAGCAACAACAAAAATGCAATTTCAGGTAGCTCTTAGCTTAACTATTAAGTTTCGCCCCCAAGCTGTATCCTGGCCTAGGCCAACAAGCCCCAGGCCTTGGAAAGCACATTGCAGGGGGGCAGCACAGAAAGAGACCCTGCCGGCTTGTGCTACACTGTTAGTGTAACACAAGCTGCTTCTAATTTTGACTGTCCTATCAGCCTGGACCACAAACCATCCTCAATGTGCTATATGTTTTCTGCTATACCATTGGCATGGTTATATCTTCTTAGTCCTCTCCATAAAATTATCAGAAATTTGTGCTTAAAGTAGAACTATAGAGGATAAAGGGAGGGTTATAGCCCCTGTCAGTTTATTTTTTACCATCTCCATCCCATTGCAGAGATTTCCCTTCATTTCCTGCCCCATAGCCAAACAAGAAGTGAGAGGAAATCTATGCAAATTAAGGTAATCCACCCCCCACAGGCTCTAAGAACTAGTGTCCCCACTCAAAAATGTCAGGACGGGTCTTAAACAGTGGCTCATATTTAAATTAGGGAGTGCCCAAGTTTAGTCAGGCCTAGGGCAGCACGAAACCTAAATACACCACTGCTCGTACACACGATCGGATATCTGATGGAATCTAATCCGATGGATTTTTTCGTCGGATATCCGATGAAGCTGACTTTCATCAGTCTTGCCTACACACCATCAGTCAAAAATCCGACCGTGCCAAAATACGGTGACGTAAAAATGAAGTTTAATGCTTCCGAGCATGCGTCGACTTGATTCTGAGCATGCGTGGATTTTTGACCGATGGACTTCCACACAGACAGACCATCATTTTTTTTATTCATAGGAAAACTTTAAAACATGTTCTATTTTTTTCACCGATGGAAAACAAACCGATGGGGCCCACACACGATCGCTTTGTCCGATGAAAACGATCCATCGGTCTGTTTTCATCAGACAAACCGATCGTGTGTACAGGGCTTTATGTTGTCGATTTTTTTATCTTGACAAATTTCATTTTTCCATGTTCAATGTCAAACATATTGTAATTCCAAGCTTCAACTGATTTGTTAAAAATTTTACATTTATTTTTATAAAAAATGTATGTGCTAATAAAAAAAAAAAAAGGGAGCCGCGTGAGTAAATTAACCAAGCTAAATAAAAATACTCTTCTTAAACAAAATATATCTCCAATATTCTGGATAATTAACAGCCATACAGCAATGCATATACCAAGTTAATTTATTTTATCCTTGATTGAACATTTCAGCTTGATAAACAAATTGTGATGTTTGAATGATTACTTCTAATCATTGCTGCCCTCTCTGTCGTCCTTTAAGACCCAGTTAGACTTTTGTATTTGAAACGGTTTCGTATCTACATTTCAGATTTAGAATTTTATTATTTTGTGTGCAGTTCATCCACTGCAGTGGGTTTTAATGCCGTTTTCATGCATTCTAGTATGTTTTTTTCCCATAGCAAATACTAGTTAGAAACACTCAACTACAAATCATTCTGGAATTCTGAAGATAGTTCACCACTTTTCCCAAGTCATTTTTTTACTCGAAACAAATGTTATATCCCAACATTTAAAGCCACAAGAGTATTGAAATACAATCTCTATAGTGCTATGACTATGAAAGAGAATGGCACAGTATAGGCGTAGTGCAAACAATTGGGGGGGGGGGGGGGTAGGATTGCAATACAAAGGGGCAAGCTAAGCGTAGATGAAGTGATGGCCCAATAAAGGGTATGTAGGTGCGATGCAGTGCTGTAATACTATAATACAGTCCCAGTGAAGTTGAGCCCTGTGCTTTTGTTTCTCGTTAGGAACTTTTCCCTGCCACTCACTCTGTTCATACCGGGGGGGGGGGGGGGGGGTACCTGTCCATACTCCACCCGCTCGCAAAATGTGCACCAAACTCGGGATCCAGGGCCTTACAATGGCTCTGCCTGACCCAAGATGGCTGCTAGAGTCACATGGGGCAGCAGCATCCAATGGGATATCTTTCCGAGTGACCCAAAAAACTATACAGGAACCATCTTCCTCCTGATTTCCTGATTTTAAATGCATTTTTTGCTGTGAAAATGACAATGGTCCCAAAAATGTGTCAAAATTGTCCGAAGTGTCCGCCATAATGTCGCAGTCACGGAAAAAAAAAAAAAAACGCCGATCGCTGCCATTAGTAGTAAAAAAAAATAAAAAAATGCAATAAAACTATCCCCTGTTTTGTAAACGCTATAAATTTTGCGCAAACCAACCGATAAACGCTTATTGCGATTTTTTTTTACCAAAAATAGATAGAAGAATACGTATCGGCCTAAACTGAGAAAAAAATTTTTTTTTATATATTTTTGGGGGATATATATTATAGCAAAAACTAAAAAATATTGCATTTTTTTTTTAATTGTTGCTCTATTTTTGTTTATAGCGCAACAAATAAAAACCGTAGAGGTGATCAAATACCACCAAAAGAAAGCTCTATTTGTAGGGAAAAAAGGACGCCAATTTTGTTTAGAAGGCACATCGCACGGCCGCGCAATTGTCAGTTAGAGCGACGCAGTGCCGAATCGCAAAAAGGGGCAAGGTCCTTTAGCTGCATTTTGGTCCGGATCTTAAGTGGTTAATGTTTTAGGTCATGACATTTTTTCATAAAAAAAAAAAAAAAGTTTCCATCACAGAAATCTGTGCAGTTATATACAGTTAGACTGCTCTATATGAGCAGTCTCATGCCGCGTACACACGGTCGTTTTTTGCGATGAAAAAAAACGAAGTTTTTTAACCCGCGCATGCCCAGAAGCTAGTTATGAAGCGAGCTTCAATGGAAAAGTGTGGTGAGCGTAACCTCGTTTTTTGTGAAAAAAACGATGGTGTGTATGCAACATCGTCTTTGAAAGTGACGTTTCAAAAACATAGTTTTTTACTTCACAAAAAACGTCGTTTTTTTTCATCGCAAAAAACGACCGTGTGTACGCGGCATCAGAGTCACATACAGAATAATTATTGTATTGATCTATGTTAGTCTTTTATTTTCACTGGGAAAGTCTGTTAGCTTTACCGTAAGCAGTGTGTTAGATTTATAGACTCACAAGGCTTTTGCCCTCATTTTTATGAGAGACTATCTACCATTCTATGTGAAAATTTCTGGACATGTACTTTTCTAAACTGCTTGACTACACATTAAGCTTTCCCCAACTTTTTGTGGATATTTTATCTTTGCAAACGTGTGATTGAATCTTTTGGACTTTAGTATGAGCATATTCTGAATGAACATTGGGAAAAATTGGAAGAAATTAGCAATCGTCTATGCAAAAATTTCTGAGAATGAAAATTACCGTTTTTTTTTTTGTTGAATGTCATTTCTATTCTAGTTGTTCTCACACGTGTGTTAAAATAACACTTTGATTGCACACAAGGAATTTGTGTTCCATGTTGACAGGAAAGCCGACACCCATTTTATTCTAAAAGGTAATTCCAAAGTTATTTTCGATTTCTAAAAGTCGATCATTTTTGAAGCATTTCTTTCTTTCGAGTTTTGTGCTATTCAATAATCTAGTCTTCCCCTTGTGTTACATTAATCTCAATTCAATTAGCATAGCATTCCCTCTCTACCAGCAAGTTAAATTGCATAGTCATGAAAATGTGACTGCATTTAACAATATCTAATTAATGGAAACCCAAATCCCATGTGCAGTGCTGTTCAGTCTATCAGTGCAAGAACATTCAAAGACAATTATTTTGCCCATTTGATATGAATGCCAAATGTTTCTGGATAGCATGTAGATGATAGATGATATTAGATACACAGGAGGAAAAATGTGGAATTGTTATCAAGCAGGAAAAAGAAGGATGTGCAAGCAGTTAGTGAACTTTGCTCAAAGTAGCCTTAAGGCCTGATTCACACCTATGCAGGTTGCAGTTTGCATATGGCAGGTGCATTTTGCGTTTTTCCATACCAAGTCTATAAACCAAAAAAAAAAGTCCCTGGCCTTTCCATAAAATGCACAGATGTGAACTGCATCCATAGGAAACCATGTTAAATGGACTGTAGTGTGTTTTTGCAAAACTGAACAACGCACAAAAAAAAATGCATAGCTATGAACCAGGCCCCGTCAATATACAAATATGCAAGAAACAATTGAGGACCGATTTTCAAAAAGTTACATACTGCAAGGCTGTATTCCTAAACCATCTTTTATGACTTGGTAGGTCACCGATTTTCAACAAGCATCTGTATATTAGACACCAAGCACTGGATACATGCATGAAATAAAGACCATCTTGAACTACAGTATACTAAACAAAAAGTGTCAAACAACCCACTTTATAAAAAAGAATTAAGGCCAAGTTCAATGTGTGGTTCGGGAAAGCGTGCATTTCCAAACCACACAGAAAATTAGCTGCAGTACAATGTGGTCATATGTGGTGCATTTTTAAAGGGTTGGGGACTTCTATCCCTGCATTTCTTGCAGCCACTGTACCCATGACAACTGCGATTGTGCATGCACATATGTGAACCTAGGTTAAAGCAAGATGCATATGGAAGGGATTTGGGGAGCATTAACAAAACAAAAAGTTTTCCCCAGCACATTTACTAGCTAGCCTGCAAAAAAAAAAAAGCACTGCCACACCAAGGCTCCTCTGAAAAGTGCAGCCTTAAATCTAATCTGTGAGCATCTTTATATAATATATATATATATATATATATATATAGGGAAATGGAAAATGGGTAGGGGGGCCATTCCTCAAAGTTGCAGGGGACACACCTGAAGACCAGAAAAGCATGTTGGCAGCTTAGTAAGTGTCCCCACACCAATTCTAGCAAGCTAAATATGGCAACAACCCTAATTTATAAGCAGCTTTTAAGACAAGCTTCAACTAGAAGGGTTTTCACACAGCAAAAATAAAATAAAAAATAAAACAGTCTTCCACATATATTATTCAACAGATATTATTCAATTAAATAAGTCTGGTTCACACTACTATATATTTTTCCGTTAAACCCAGCAGGGCTGAACAGAAAAAAAACTGACAGCTCGGAAAGATCCGCTGTACGAACTATGCAATGTTAGTACAGTGATCTCCCAATGCTGTGCTAATGTGTTCTGACGGGAGGATGCACACTCACCCCCACCAAAAAAACTGTGGTCAGCGCTCTCATCTGGCTTCTTTCGGACTGGCTGCAGTACACAGGGGCTGAATGCCATCCAATTTCTACTGCATTGGCTGATGCCACCCTACATTTGGCCCATGTGTACTAGGCTTTAGGCTGTGTGTTTTTTTTGTTTTTTTTACACAGGCAAGTTGGTAAGCATGCCTGGAAAACTCTGTTTTTAATTGAGCCTTGGAGTATACACCTTCAAAACACATGTCAGCAACGGCAGCTCTAAGTCTCAAATTGCTGTCATGAAAGGATATGTTAAATACGCAAAGGCAGCAGAACTGTAATTAGCAAGCATTCCATTATAACCCCAAGTTTGTGATTTCTTGTCTAGCCCATTAACTTTCGGTTTTAATCTATACAGTTTGTGGTCAAACAATGCACCAACCTGTCCATACACTTTAAAAATTATCAGAGAATGTCCTTGACACTGACAACATATCAGGGAAACCGTATAATTTAGGTACATTAAGCGGAGCCAAAATGTGTTAGGGAATTACTTGATCCAAATAGTATTAAATTCATAATGGTTTTAAAAAAGCAGTAATCGAGCTGGTCTTTCGCACAGGCACGTTCAAGCAAATCACTGGCAGTGTCCAATGTCATTAGGTGATGTATATCATTTCTGGGCAGTTGAACAGCAGAGTTGTGGGATAGAGAGTTCCCCACATAGATCATTCTAACATTGATCATTTCTCTTTTTCTAGTTAAAAACAAAAAACACACACATACACACTTTTTAAAACCAGCCAGTCATTCTAAAAATCACAAAAAAAACACTTTAGCACCGGTTCACACTCGGCCGTGGGAGTGAAGCCGTGCAAATTCAACTGAACTAGCACGATTTCACTGCCGCTTGTCAGTCCCGCTTTCGGCCGAGATTACAGAGACATCCGTGGAGAGTCTGTTAAATGTGAGAATTTCAAAAAGGGATGGACAGCCGCACTCCAGGGAAACTTGGAAAGTTGTCTTTATTGGTAAAATACAGTACATGCATCACAGGATACAGCCCGTCTCTTGATTGGATAGATTGATAGCAGAGCAGCCATTGGCCCCCGCTGCGGTCAATCAAATCCAATGACGGGGGTCGAATCATACATTCAGTGGCTATGGACGCCAAATTAATGACTCTGGAGCCTCATAGCAGAAGCATTGAAGGAACCTGTTTATATTTGTGACAATACAGGGAAATAGAGCTTACAATAGCACAGGAAACCGACACAAGTAAGATACGAAGCAGATACAAGCAAAAATAGAGACAGGCACAGGTTCCAAGGATTTCAGCAGTTTTCTATATACAGAACTGCTGCATGTACCTGGAAGACTGGACCTGGCGTACAAAATGTAAACTGTCTGCTGGTGAACACACCAAATAGATGGAGCATATAGGAGGCCAAAAAAAAGCTTGTTTCCCTGCCTTTATCCCAGCTGTTAACCCTGGCAGACACAGGGCTAACAGACTTCCTCCTTCTTACTTTGTTAAGTCAAGGCAGTGGTGGGCAGAGAGAGCCAGGGGTTGCCGCTTCAGCTCTTCTTTTGCTATGCAGTATCTGGAGCAGACACAGCATAGCAAAATAGAGCAGATTGCTCTTACAGGGGTTTATGCCCCCCTTTATTAATTGGGAACAGGATCTGTCACATTTTCAGAAGTCTGTTTCCCCCTGTGTGTTAACTGGAACATTGTTTAAAACTGCCAGAACAGAATGGTGTTAGACAGCACAGACAACATTTACAGTTTTTTTTTTTTAATCTTGGGTGAGAGCCGTGTGTGAAAACATTTATAAAATGGACATCATAGTGACCTTAGTTTTTATAAGGTGGCATATTTGGTTGTTATTTTTGTTTTGTTGCTTTACATTTTTTATTTTACCTTTATTCATAGTTTTAGTCACCTTTTTTTCCTGTGATAAATGAGGCCAATGATGATGTATTTTGACAAGTTCCAGGATAACTGAAATTTCATAGCTGAGCTTCTCTCAGGAACTATTTAAGCGATTGCACTAAAAACAACAACAAAAAAAGAAGAAGAAAACCCACACACATTTTTCCCACTGATTCCAAAGAATTTCCATTTCTCTGTTGTAATTTTAGTAGAATTCTGCTCATAATCTAATAACCCCAAAAAGTAAAATGGGTAATTTCAATAAATAAGAGATTACTGCATCGGCCATTTCCATGCCATTAAGGTTGTACTGGTTATTTTTTATTTGCTTATAGGTGTTGTGTATTGGTCTCAGGGGGGTTGAAGCTTACAGTCCCATGTCCTCTTCAAGGTCACAGTAATCAAAAGGTTGCATATTCCAAACGTTTCTGTAGTAGTTGGAAAGTAATATTTAAATGCAAAGTTTGCCAAATGCTTGGAGGTCCTTAGCACTCGCTGCCAAAAGATATAGGGACTGATTTACCAAAGAAGTATGGGATGTTTACTTTTAAAATGGGAAGCTTAGCGAATATTGTGAATGCTTTCAAAAGAATACTCAATCACATACAAGGAAAATTTATGAAGCGAGCCGAAACTTCCAGTTGCCAGCGACAGCCAGGAAACCTTAGAGTGTTTGTAAAGGCGAAAGGTTTTTTATCCTAGTGCATTCTATGCATTAAGATAAAAAAAACTTTGGTGTGCAGTAGCCCCCCTCATCCTCCCCTAATACCAAATCTAGATCCAGTGGCGTTGCACGAGTGACTCAGCTGTCTGGGACTCCCCTCATTGGCTGAGACAGCAGTGCTATTGGCTCCCGCTGCTGTCAAAGTCAGTAAGCTAATGAGGAGAGAGAGAAGGGGCAGCGCCGGGCTGCGGCTCTGTATCTAAATGGACACACGCAGCTGCACCTTGGCTTGGGTGCCCCCATATCGACCTGATAACCAACTACAAGGAATGACGTACAAGGGTTTTTCCACCAAGTACTATGTCATGTTTTGCTTGGAGATCAAATACTCATTTTACTGAATTGCAACAAAAAATGTTAACATTTGTATCCTATGTTTTTTTCCAGAATTTTTGGTTGTATTCTGTCTCTATCATTTAAAATACATTTATGATAAAAAATATAGAACCTTCATTACTTTGCAAGTGGGCAAACTTACAAACTCTGCATATGATCAAATAAGATTCCCCACTGTATAGATCATGTACTGTTTTGCACTGCTAAAAAAGTGTTTATGCCATTCTGCCGTGGTTCTGGCAGCCCATTCATAATATATTTGCCAACCTTGGCCACCTTAACACAGTGTATGCTAATGCCATAACGCAAGGGAACAGTCAAGTGTTAATGGATCCTAAAATTTTAGCTTTTTCCTCTAGGCTTTTACTTCATCCAATGTGAAAAGGTATGTGCTAAACCCATGAATTTGCAGGCTTAGGTCATTGATTCTGTCAAAAATGTCACAAAGGTAAGCAGGTTTTCAAAACCACAGCTCATCTTCAAAATGACTTGCGTCTCTCAGAAAGCTGTCACTTTATTCCTCTACTCAGACTATTCAGAAACCATCCACAAAATAACCATTGAACTTCTATGTGTAGCAGAACCGCTATATGATCAGCTACCATGTCACTGCACAGTGCCTGGAAAAAAACTGAATTTAAAGCTCCTGCCTTTATGGAGTTGACAGTTTCCACAGCTATATAAAGGGAACGGTTTAAATCTCTGCTCAGTTGTTTTGATGCTAGTGCTTGCTGATAAATAATACAATGATTCCACTTTATGCAAGGATTTAGTGTTCCAAGTAAAGCAACAAGAGTCAGACCACTCTATTGATGTTGTTTTATTTGTGCACAGAGACATAACCCAGAATTCCCAGCTGTTTTGGAAAAAATAGGCCAAACAGAGCGTTCAGAAGGTGAAGGGAATGAGAGTTTGGCTGGGCAATTAAAAAAAAAAAAAACTCCACTTTAGTTCAAAATAAGTAAAGCATATATTAATGCTAGACACCATTTCGTAAATTGAATGCAATTAACATTAAAATTTCCAATGTAGCACCCTCCTAGATTTGGTGCTAGGAATTACATACACGTTAGAATTATTATTATTTTTTTTTGGTAAGTCAATTTAATTGGCACACTGTGGGTCAGTGTAGCTGTAATGGTTTGATAGGCAAAAGCATATTCTACTCCCTGTATTTAGTGAAGCTGCAATCTGCTAGTTAGGTCTTCTCAGTAAGTTCCTCTGCTGCCAGTCTGGTGTATAGCTTCCTCTGTATCCAGGGAACTTGAGGTTTCTTGATAAAAAAGGTGTTGAGCTATGCAGATGGCAGCATGAATACATAGCTCCAACTGTTCCCGATTTGATGGGACTGTCCCGGATTTGAAGCAATGTCCCTCCGTCCCTCTTTTCTCCTTGTGTGTCCCTCATTTTGGTCTAATCTATATAATTGTATATGAAATGCTCTTTGTAATCATTTTCTAAAATGCCGCATTTGTAAATTTTAAAAGCCAATATAAAAAGGAATGGTAAAAAAAAAAAAAAAAAAAAAAAAACACACACCTTGTGATTTAACTTTTTTTTTTTTTTCTCAATTCTCCTTTAAGGGGTCATAGCAGGGGTGTATCATATGCCAGCATACTTTTGCCAATAGGTGTCCCTCAATCCGATCCTAAAATGTTGGGAGGTATAAATATTAGTACAGCCCTGGCCTATCTCAGAGGCAAGCTCTCATGCATTTCTCCCAACTGTCCCCGATTTGGAACAATGTCCCTCTGTCCCTCTTTCCTCCTCATTTGTCCCTAATTTTGGCCTGATCTATATAGATGTGTATAATATAATATTTGTTATCCATAAAAAAGTGTTTTCCAGCACTAAACCTTTTATTTGATTTCTTAATTACTGCATTTGTAAGTTCCAAAAGCCAACATAACGGAATTGTAGTGTTAAAAACAGCATTTTTTTTTATACCTTTGGTGATAGGTGTCCCTCTTTTTTATCCCAAAAAGTTAAGAGGTATGCCGATGGCATCCTGGGAGTCTGTGTGTGTAATATATATATATTTTACACATACATACTGAGCTCAGGCTCTTTTCCTGAAGAGGATTAGTCCAGCCTGGATGGGTATGCTGCCCTCTCAGGTGAAGCTGCTGCCAGGTCTGTGGTGGTGAGGCCTCAGATGAGCAACCTGAGGGATTGAATGTTGAGACTCTGGTGCTAGAACAGACAGACATTCTGAAAGATCTTTGGGGCCCTAGTGCCTTTTCCACCCCTCTGGTGCTAAAGAAAAAAAAAAAAAAAAGAGCTGTGGGCGTATTTAAAGGACAAGACCAGCTGGTGTCCTGGAGAGCTTTATCCAGCTAACCTACTTAAAAAGGAACTTTGCTCTTGTGGCTTTTAACAGTTTACTACTACTACTACCACGACTACCACCTTAAATCTGAAGTCCATGATTAGCTACAAGCACAGACTTTATTATAGCTTGTCCTGAAGAATACCCAGGTCCTTGAGCGTACATAGTTCTTGATTTTGGGGAATCTCCTTCTACTTCAAATTGCAATGTACAAAGACTGCACATAGTGGCTTATTTTTCAACAAAAGTAGAAATACGCTTTAAGTGAGCCTGTTAGTTTGCCATACATGAGCAAAACACACTTTTCACTTTAAAAGCATTACAGCTGTGGTTATCTCAATTATCTGTAGTTCTTTACTGGTAAATATCACTATTACTTTGTGCATATTGACGAGATTAATTGTACATGGATTCTGCTTAAGACGGGTTCGGCAAACAGAGTTCGGTTGCCAAATCCCATTGACATAAAACAGGGCTGAATGGTAAAACAGCGATGACCATTTATATACTAATAAAGGGTTTGCCAAACAAAATGGCATGGTGAGCTGCGCAGTGTCCTAAAGCAAGGTCTCAACACCAGTCCTCAGTTTACCCCCCCCCCCCCTCCCCAACAGGTCAGCTTTTCATGATTTCCCTCAGATGAAATGGCTGTGGTAATTACTAAAGCGGTGAAACTGATCAAATCGCCTGTGCAAAATAGAAAGCCTGAAAACATGACATGTTGAAAGTACTTGAGGACTGGCGTTGCAGTCCGCCAACACCTGGCAAATCCTGGTCGCTTACTGCTCGCCAAATGACACTCTGATTCTCCCACTACCGAAGTAAACAAAGAGGCGAGAGAGTCACTTTTGCTGTACATAAAGATGGCCTAGGCTATAAGAAGATTGCCAATAACCTGAAACTGAGCTGCAGCATGGTGGCCAAAACCGTACATCGGTTTAAGCGGTTCCACTCAGAACAGGCCTCACGATGATCGACCAAAATAGTTGAGTGCACGTGCTCAGCGTCATATCCAGAGGTTGTCTTTGGGAAATAGACGAATGAGTGCTGCCAGCATTGCTGCAGGGTTTTAAGATGTGGGGGGGGGGGGGTTCAGCCTGTCAGTGTTCAGACCATACGCCGCACACTGCATCCAATTGATCTGCATGGCTGTCGCCCGAGAAGGAAGTTTCTTCTAAAGATGATGCACAAGAAAGCCGGCAAACAGTTTGCTGAAGACAAGCAAGCAGACTAAGGTCATGGATTACTTGAACCATGGCGGCAACAAGGTGAGGAGTGCAAAGACAAGCGTGTCTTGCCTACAGTCAAGCATGGTGGTGGAAGTGTCATGGTCTGGGGCTGCATGAGCGCTGCAGTCACTGGGGAGCTACAGTTCATTGAGGGAACTATGAATGCCAACATGTACTGTGATGTACTGAACCAGGGCATGATCCCCTGCCTTCAGAGACTGGGCTGCAGGGCAGTATTCCAACATGATAAACGACCCCAAACACACCTCTAGTGGCAACCTGTGAAGCTCTGATGAACTCCATGAACAAGAGGATTAAGACATTGCTGGAAAATAATGATGGCCACACAAAATATTGACACTTTGGGCCCAAGTTGGACATTTTCACTTAGAGGCGTACTCACTTTTGTTGCCAGCAGTTCAGACATTGGCTGTGTTTTGAGTTATTTTAAGGGGACAGCAAATTTACACTGTTATACAAGCTGTACACTTACTACTTTACATTGTAGCAATGTGTCTATTCAGTGTTGTCACATGAAAAGATAATAGAATATTGACATAAATATGAGGGGTACACTCACGAGATACTGTATTTCACTTCTCAGCACCCCCATCCTGCCTCTTGTCGAATATAAAGAAGTTGAAGCCAGGCTGTCAATCACAGCACACACACATCAAAGAGACCTCTGCCCTGTGACATTCATATGTCACTGCTCTCTGCATATGTTAATGATGAGGACCAGGATGTTGGCTTTACATTCAAAGCTGTGCATAGGTTTTAGAAACTTAACCTATAGATTAAAAAAAATAAAAAATAAAATAAAGAAGTCTCACTTTGCAGCTTTTCCCCACAACCAGTGCAAAAAACAGAAAAAATAAAAAAATAAAATCCAAAAACATTTGGTGGGTCTGTCAGCTATAAACACAGTTACAGACTTTGTGAGAATATGGCTTCATGTACGATTAAACAATTATTCCTAATGGGTTTTACTGGTCCACAAAACATAAGAGCGTTTAAAATTCAAGCATTAAAACAGAAACAGCTGTATTGGGAGAACGAAACTGGGTGAGGAAAAGTCATGCTCTACTAACTGGTTGAACATGGCAACAGAACACAGTGGTATTAGAGCTTGTTTACAACTGTGTCACAGTGCAGGCAAGGTTGCCGGGTAATCAGGAGGTGATGCCGTTGCCTCCTAAATGCCCTTTTTGGATAGCTGTACATGGTTTTTGAATAGGAATAAGGTGCTTAAATCTCAAGCCTAGCATTTGGACAGGAGATGCAACACTTCTTCCTTTCCTTGAATATGTAGTGTATATAATATTTAGTAAAATGTGATGAGGTGATAATTTTCTTAATGCCGCAAAACATCAGGGCCTTACGTAGATGGGTATAGTCTACTTTCTTCACTGCAGAGGGAGAGGACGTCAAGAGGAACATGGTTCCTCTATGGTTTCCTGGGTTAGCGATGTCTCTAGGGCAGCAATAGGACTCTGGCAGCCATCTTAAGTGTAACAGAATCTATTTAACCACTTTACGACCAGGGATGTCATATGGCGCCCTGGACTTTGAGTGGGGATATCTAAATGATGCCTGTAGCTTTAGGAATCATTCAGATATATTTTTAGCCGGCATTTCCTGCACCATAAGAACAATCATAGTGGTAGTCCAGCCGCTTGATCGTTCCTACAGGTCCCCTCCAGTGCTTCTACCAGCTCGCACGTGCAATTGGCGATCCGGCAAAGAATCTGACGGTAGTTGAGCATAGGAGATTTCCTGTGACCAGATGGTCCCCAGTCATCTCTATGGCCCGGGTGTGACGTTATGACACACCGGGATGGTGGAAGTAAACATTGCCGGGGACTCGGCTGGAAAGGCCAAGATCGTTTGTGTTCCAAGTAATTTTCCAGCAAAAGAAAGATGATTTGTTGATGTTAAAAGAGGAGTGCCAGAATAGGCCAGGTATGGAAGTGGTTAAGACCCCCACTCTTGGGTTTGGCATGCGCATTCTAGTTTCTAGTGAGTAGTGTAGGCACAGGTCACCCGTCTGTCAGTATTAATGGTAGGGAAAGCACAGGGAATCGCTACTCTCCTGGAAAGTTCCCCACTTGGGCTTGAACCGGCCAGGCCACATTCCACCCCTCATAATAGATGCTGTCAGCTCAGCTGAGATCTGCTCTGCTTCACACTGTGAAGGTTTCCCGGTTGGGCCTCCCTCCACTGGGGCTTGTTGTGAACTATTGTACTTTGACATCAATACAAGTTTTTAAACTGCATCTGGACTAAGTGTGTGTGTTACTGCCACCACACCACACTCCACTCACCCAATGTGTACATTCCCAACCGGGAGCCTTTGCCGCTTATGAGGGGGGTGTTAAAAAACACAGGTGAACCACCTGTTCTTATGCCACAACCCCCCTCCCCCAAAATGTAGGTGTAAATTAAACCTTACTGCATCAAGTTCCTTCACAGGCAGAAATGTCAAAGAAGACTGCCGTTACCAGATGTGCTCTTCTACAGAAGCACAACCGGCATGGTAAAGTGGTAGAATTTTTTTTTTTTAATCGTAATGGATTCCCTGCACTGAGATAACGAACCTTTGTGGAACAGTATCTCCCCCAGGCCCTGCTTATACTTACCTGAGCCTGATGTTAAGCCGGCACTGTAAACAAATATTCCAATCATAGAGGACTGGAAACAAGAGGGACTTGTTATTACGAACACACTGACTATGGAATTATTAAAAAAATATAAATATTTATTGTACAAAACATGATAGGTGGAAGGATATATATGATAAAAGGCTAAAAACAATTACTGTGGGACCTGGGTCAAATAAGACTTAGTACAAGTCAGCACAGAAACATACACAGAAAGGACAATACATATAACAAAAAAGCCGCCACTGTGCATGAAACAGTGGACCATTGGCTCCTGCTGCTGTCAATCACAGCCAGTCAAAAGAGAGCTGGGGCGGGGCCCAATCTGCTCTCTGTGTTTCTATGGACAAACCCGCAGGAGCACCAGTAGGGGGGATGAACAGAAGAGTAAGAAGATTGAGGCTGGCTGCTCTGTGCAAAACCATTGCACACAGCAAGGATGACATATTTGGGAGAAGGGGCATTACGATTACAAATAATTTTTATGACCAAGAAAAAAAAAAAAAAGGGGAGGTAGCTGTCCACCACTAAGCCTGTGTAGCGCTACCCCATTCAGAAGCCGCTGGTTGTTTTTGGGACTGGCATATTTAGTTACCTTGTAGTATGTCTAGGGGTAATAGCAGTGAGTAGTAGTGAGCGACTGTCCAGTCATCCAATGTGTTTTTTAAATGCTTTATTCCAAGGCACAACACGGCCAACATCAACATGTAGTAGGATAGGAAAGGTTGATGAAGCAGAAGAACAAGTGCGGTATCAGGCCCTGAATGATGATGATGAAAGCAAGCCTGCTTTCAGTAGCAATGTAACAAACGTTGCCACTCTAACCAGAGTGGGTGAAGTGCCTCCGGACAGACTTCTGCCACAAGCCTGGCAGCCGAAATGTCACTTTAGGTTGCTGGGAGGAACAGACCTCTGCCACAGGCCTAGTACTTCAGTACTCAAATGAACAAGACGGATTGAGCAAATCCTCCCAGTAAATGCAATGAAAGGGTCACCGGTTGACAGATGCCATGTACCTGTCAAGGCCTTGGTGACCGGATCCCTGATGGTTCGTTCAAGTCTCCTGGACAACCTGCTTTTGGGTTCTCCCTGAGCTGATCCCCCACCGTTCAGCCCTCAGCTTAGGACCCAATCAATAAAGTTGGGGACCCAGTAAGTCACTGGAGTCCCTCTCAACATCAGGATGGAACTACGCACAGCATGGATACGCACACCCTGAAGGTGGGTGCTGCACCCTGAGCCTGGACCCCGCGAAGAAGAGAGCCCATGCCACCCCGAATCATGGCATCCGTCACAAGCATTCCCTGCGAAGTCCAACTCCTCTAATTGGCTGCTGGGGAAAAGTGGCTTTGCCAGAACCCCTCTAGCGCCACCTGCCACCCAGGGATGGGATCGCATCCCTGGAACGCTGTCTGACCCACAGGATAGTTCGGGAAGACAGACCCCTGAAATTTGACAAATTATGAATGGGAGCCAAATAATTCTCCCATTCACCCACTAACTTTAGCGTAGTGCCCGTACAGAAAGTAAGGGGGCACTACACCTACATCTCCAATTTGTTGGGGTCTGTCTGGATTGATTTAAAAACAGAAGAAACAGACAGCCTAAGGGTTTGTTTACACCATGGGGAAAATTCAATAAAGCTGCTGCACCACTTTTCAGGCATTAATCCCTTGTAATTGTTGGATAAAAACTATTTATTGCATTATTTTTGAAAATATCCTCACTTTATAGCATTTTCTCACAAGTGTCTACAATGTTTGCACAATGCTGTATCAATAAACTGCTTATTCGGTTTTCTTGGACTACATAAATTATGGGGAAGAAATTAGTATATTTGAAAACAACAGAGCAGATAATGGGATAGTGTTTCACAATATATAATGCTTAGAAGTAACGGAGGTACATTCTGTTTGATGTGATAAAAAAAATAAAAAAACACACACAACTTTTAAACACTGTTTTCATAGCTCTATGTGTAAATTTATTTAGGGAGTAAAGTATAATCACTCCATGAATAAATGTTCACTTGGCTCAGTGAATATAGTGAGCTACGTTCAGTTTCAAATCATGATGAGTTTTCTTCACTTGCAAATGGAAAAAATTAATTAATAATAATAATAATAATAATAATAATAAAAAATGTTTTTTTTTAAATAAATAAAAATGGTCTCATTCCTAACAAAGAGTGGGTATTGCTCAACTTAATCCTCAATTTATATCTATGCCATCAGCAGAGATGTATCTTGGACTAGGCCGACAAGGCCTAGGCCTAGGGCGGCACTTTGTGGAGGGCGGCCCCCCCGCACGAAACCCCCCCCCACCCGTCCTCCCAACTCAGAGGCAGACACCCGCTCACATTGCTTCCCGTGGAGCTGCGGTTGCCGCCTCACGCGGCTGGCTGCCTGTGTGTTACGGCCCGGGAGCACGCCGCATACTGCAGGGAGCGACTGCCAGTGCCGCCACAATAGATGGAACGATCAATGGGACATCTGTTTAGCTCCGCCTACCAGCCTCCGCTCGGCATCATTGCATCTGCTATGGTCGGGACGGGAGGAGAACGATGGTGGACGGTGTAGTGTACTGTGGAGGAAAACAAACATCAGGGACAGGCAGCACTCGGATCGGAATTTAGCAGGTACAAATTGATGAGACAAGACACTGAGCGAAGGATGATGATGTATTTGTAGAAATTAGGACCAATTTACTGTTCGGCAAAAATAGCAGCCGCAAGGTTCACCCCTCGTGCAGTATGTCTGCAGTCTCTGGTAATCTTGTGCAGTATGTCCACAGTCTCTGGTAATCTCGTGCAGTATGTCGCAGTCTCTGGTAATCTCGTGCAGTATGTCCGCAGTCTCTGGTAATCTCGTGCAGTATGTCCGCAGTCTCTGGTAATCTCGTGCAGTATGTCCGCAGTCTCTGGTAATCTCGTGCAGTATGTTCGCAGTCTCTGGTAATCTCGTGCAGTATGTTCGCAGTCTCTGGTAATCTCGTGCAGTATGTTCGCAGTCTCTGGTAATCTCGTGCAGTATGTCCGCAGTCTCTGGTAATCTCGTGCAGTATGTCCGCAGTCTCTGGTAATCTAATGCAGTATGTCTGCAGTCTCTGGTAATCTAATGCAGTATGTCTGCAGTCTCTGGTAATCTAATGCAGTATGTCCGCAGTCTCTGGTAATATTGTGCAGTAGGGGAAGGGGTGGAGCCTAAATAGGAAGGGGTGTGGTTTACAGATGACATGGCGGGTCTTAAACAGGAAGGGGTGTGTCCTTGACATGAAGGGTGGGTCGTATTTAAATTAGTGCATGAATTTAGTCAGGCCTAGGGCAGCACAAAACCTAAATACACCTCTGGCCATCAGTACATTTCAGTGTACATGACCATTAGGGGGGGGGGGGAGGCTAGAGGCTAGGAACAATATACCTGTCGCCTCCTGAAAAACGGACATCGGGGGATATATTTAAACAAACAAGCGAGTGTAACATTGACATTATGTAAGGTTATGAATGCTTTATGAATGCTTTAAAAAAAAAAAAAAGTTATTGTCGTTGAACCTCTGCTTTAACATTTGGTAAGCTTACTAAAAATTCTTTACTACTTTATTAAATCCACCACAAGGGATATTTTGATTCTATGAACCATCAACATAAAAAAGGAGTTTTTGTTTTGAACAGAAAAATATTTATTCGTAAATAATTTTATTATGTTTTACTAAACTAAAAAGACAGCATTAATAAAAGATTAAATTCAGCACAATGATCAGTTACATTTAATGCTCACTATTAACAAACTACGTCAGCTACTTTTGATTGGGTGGATTTAGTAGGAATCTGATGCAAAAAGTGCAGTCACAGGCGACATGCAATTGTAGATGTAATGGATTAGTCTTGGTAATATAAAAGGACTTTGTTTCTGTCCTATACTTGCAAGCCACTTAACATGGCAAGACAGGAAAAAGGGAATGTTTATCATGGTAGTTCATAGTATCTAGAATCACACTGTTTAATAAGGGTGTTTTGGCTTAACATGCAGAACCAAGAAACCTTAATAAATAGGACAACACTGTTAAAATATTTGTGTGTGTATGTATATATATATATATATATATATATATATATATTTATAGAGGATGAGCAATTCATGACTTTGCAGCATGAGAAACAAGTGCACTGAACATATATAGACAATACATCCTGGTATGTATAGTGAATGTATTCTATGATATAATACTACAGAACCACCTGCTGCATAGATGGGTATAATGAATACAGTGTTGTCAGTTTATTAGCAACCATGCTGTTCTTTCCAACATCTTTTTCACTACATGGCCTGATTATACAATGTAACAGTGCAAAGCTGTAACTTTACAGTTTTCTCAATTTTCCGCAAAAGGATTTCTGAATGATATTGGATACACCCCCTTCCCCCTAATATGTATAACTTTAATAGAGTATGTAGTCTTAGGAAAGAACAAGCTTTTTGGTTAAACTTAATAAAAAATAAATAAAAAATAAAAAAACATGATCGGGTCGTCTGATGAAAACGGTCCGATGGGCCCCATCGGTCCCCCCCCCCCCCAATCGGTGAAAAAAACATAGAACCGGTTTTAAAATTATCTGATGGTTAAAAAAAAACTATCATCTGTGGGCAAGTCCATCGGTTAAAAATCCACGCATGCTCAGAATCAAGTCGACGCATGCTCGGAAGCATTGAACTTAATTTTTCTCAGCACGTTGTAGTGTTTTACGTCACACGTTCTGACACAAATGTTTTTTAACTGATGGTGTGTAGGCAAGACTGATAAAAGTCAGCTTCATCGGATATCTGATGAAAAAATCCATTGGTCCATTTTCATCGGATGAACCGATCGCGTGTACGCGGCATTACAGTACCAACAAATCAAGTCTTTCATTTGCAGCACATTACATTTCAATGTGTTGCAAATAGGGTAATTGCTAGCAAAAGGTAGAACTAAACAAAATGAGACTACAATCCCCTGTGACTTTTAGGTCTTAACTTAAAGCGATTATTATGTGGATGTATAGAGGCTGCAATTGCAGACCTCTACTTCAGAAAATATTGTTGTCTTGGCTGTCACTAAAAAGTTGATCTAACAATTTGTGTTCTTTCACAGTGACTGACTTTGAACAAGCATGCAGGTTATGATTTCCGACTTCACTCTGAATTCCTGATCTGCATGTATTTATACTTAGTGTCATTGGTATGCTTTAGTATAGGGAAGAACCTGTGTCATAAGATCTATTCACCAGCTTCCATTGGTAAATCCATCCATAATAGGGATCATACTTAGATGTAACCCAATATTATATGCAGGCAAGTTTAATGTTTTGCCATCTTTTGGGATTTCCTTTATCTTTTTTCAAGGTTATTTGGTTTGATTTTAATTTTTTGGGATTTTCAATAAAGATGCAATGATTTTTTAGGGGGAATCTATTTGTGACAGATTTGTTCTCTTCATCTTCGTTTCAAATTTGTTGGTACAATTTTTTGCAACAGTCTATTATTTCAGACTCTTGCAGTACATACACACTTGAGAAGTCGCATGGATTTCTGTGCGGCAGGCTCATCAAGTTTTGCACATGTAACATTCATCCTTTTTTTGATTAATTATATGATGCACTTATTCCCATTAGCCTGGAGTTCCCCCTGATTAAGCTCCTGGGGAAAGTGAAACTTGTTGAGGGCGTGGCCTGGCTGGAGCCTGGGATGAGGCTGTCACACTGTCTTACCTAGGGTTTGCAGCTCATATGGACTCTCCTCTGTACATTGCCGAGTCAGGGTGAGCTCTTTCCTAGCCTGCACTCACAGTGGTTGGTTTTATCGATTTGGATTCCTACAATTTCGGCGCAACTAGCACTCACGCATTATAAATGCCAATTCATAGGTTTCTTACATGGCTCACTTTATTCCTGGAACAAGATCCTGCCCAATTCCACTGGTATAATCTACAACTCGAATCCTTGAAGGCCAGCAAGAGATTTTTTTAGCAACTACAATATTTTAGTCAAACCATTTCATCACAGATCACAAGACATGGACTACTTTTCGTTCTATGGAGTCTAGAAGATAGTCAATCATGAAGGCACAGTGACCATTTTTAAAGAACCTGTGACAGCTAGAGTACACTATTTGTTTTAGACATATGGGTAGAAGAGAGGAAAACTTCTGCAGACACTTTCTCCATGATAGTTCCATGGTCAAAGAAGATTTCCCTTGAGGAATACAAGTAGCTCACAGATATTATCTGCATAATCCAGCTACTGGGTTACATTATACAGTAAGAGCCCATTCACACAGGGGCAACACGACTTCTAGCACGACTTTGGGAGGCAACTTGGACACTGAGTATGAATCATCAGGCAACTTACAAGGCAACTTCAAGTTGCCTCCAGGACAGTACTAGGCAACTTCAAGTCGCCTCCAGGACAGGAGGCTTTCCAGTGGCCAATCAAACAATCAGCTCTGTGGGAGGGAGGGGTTTGTCTGAGAAATGTATGTTATCTTCACTTATTGTTGCTTCAGTTAAGACAGTGATCCGACTTCTGAGGCGACTTCCATTGAAATCAATGGGTACAAGTTGCCTACAAGTCGGATTGAAGTAGTACAGGAACCTTTTCTGAAGTCGGAGCAACATCAGTAGTGTACATTAAGACGGCTCCCATTCACTTCCATTCATTTTTCTGGACCGCGTGACTTGGGGAAACTTGAAGACGGATCCCAGGTTGCCCCAGTGTGAACCGGTTCTAAGGCCGTTTAAAAAAAATGGCTGGCAATTTTCAATAAAATTGGAGTGAAGTTCCTTTAATTATCCAATCAAAAAAAAGCAAAAGTGTCTATTTACGTCATGACTGTGTATTTTAAAGTGAACACAACTACAATTAGAGTGAAGATTCTTTTATAGTAAAATCAGCATCAATGTGTTAAAGTTTTACCAAAAAAAAAAAAATTAAACTGCACAGAAGTGAATAAATTCCCTGTGATAAGTGAAGGCAGCATTAGCCTTTGGTGGACAAACCAATATACTGTAAGGGCCCTTTTTACACTAGCGGACGAACGGTCCGCTAATTACAAGTCTGTTAACGGACTTGTGATGCTTCCCTATGGGAGCGGATCCATTAGCGGATGATGCATCCGCTAACGTCCGCTCGATCCGCATCCGTTTTTGCGGACGGAAGAATGTCCTATTTTTCTTCCGTCCGGCCAAACGGATCGGATGCAAACGGACAGACGGTCCGTTTCCATCCGACTCCCCATAGGGGAGAGCGGAGGAGAGACGGGGCGGTCCCTGCACAGTGTGCGGGGACCGCCCTGTCCGCCCGACAGCTCAGCGGAGACCCCCCGCTGAGCTGACGGACACACGGAGCGGACCGAAAAACGGACCGCTCCGTGTGTAAGGAGCCTAAGGGGGCACAGTCGTTTCCTTAATTGTATTTAGAAAATTACTGATCATGGGCCAAGGATTATTTCCTGGAGTCTGAGGTTGAAAGTGTTTCTGTCCACAGCAGACCCCAAAGCTGCAGAGGTAATTTTAAAATATTTTTAAAAGAGTATCTTTGTGACTAGAGATCCCAACGCTAGCACACCATCATTCTACTTGTCCGCTTGGTCACTCAACCAGCATTGCTTCTTATTGTCCCCAATAGATTTTTGCCATCCCAGCCAAAGAAAGCTCTGACCTATTGATAAAAGGCAATCATGTAATTTCTGATCATGAGCATGGAATCTTACAAAGCAATCCTGTAGAATTTTAGGGTGCATGATGATTGCTTCAGGACACAGGGACTCTTTAATAGGTTTTTATGGCTTCATTCCTTGATTTAACTTGGCAAGTATGAATATCTCATTTGTGTGCTTTCAGACTTGAGTTTTCCCAACTATTCGCACTTGTTAGCGTTCCTGCCTGGCCTCTCTGAGATACCAGTTTCTGTTGGTAAGCAACTACACCATGTACTTGTTGGAACTATATTCATTATCTTATATTCCTTAACCACTTGCTTACTGGGCACATAAACCCCCTTCGTGCCCAGGCGAAATTTCAGCTTCCGGCACTGTGTCGCTTTAACTGACAATTGCGCGGTCGTGCAACGTGGCTCCCAAACAAAATTGGCATCCTTTTTTTCCCCACAAATAGAGCTTTCTTTTGGTGGTATTTGATCACCCCTGCGGTTTTTATTTTTTGCGTTATAAACAAAAAAAGAGTGACAATTTTAAAATATATATATATTTTTTACTTGTTGCTATAATAAATATCCCAATTTTTTTTTTAAAAAAAACTATTTTTTTCTCAGTTAAGGCCGATACATATTCTTCTACGTATTTTTGTAAAAAAAAAAAAATCACAATAAGTGACTGCTTTGCGCAAAAGTTATAGCGCCTACAAAATGGGGGTCAGAATTATGATTTTTTTTATATATTTTTTTACTAGTAATGGCGGCGATCTGCGATTTTTATTGGGACTGCGACATTACGGCGGACACATCGGACACTTTTGACACATTTTTGGCGCCATTCACATTTATACAGCGACCAGTGCTATAAATATGCACTAATTACTATATAAATGTGACTGGCATTGAAGGGGTTAACACTAGGGGGTGAGGAAGGGGTTAAATGTATTGCCTGGGTGTGTTCTAACTGTGTGGGGGGAGGGGGGTGACTGGGGGAGGTGACCGATGCTTTGTCTCTATGTACAAGAGACACAGATCGGTCTCCTCTTTCCCTGACAGGACGTGGAGCTCTGTGTTTACACACAGAGCTCCACGTCCCTGCTCTGTCACCGCCGATCGCGTGTACCTGACGGAATACCGCGGCCGCCGGGTACACGCATCGAATCCTCGGTGATGCGACGGGACTGTTTTTCCCCGCCGTGCGCCACCCAGTGGCGCGTGCAGGGAATTACAAATACATCAATACAAAGACGTGACCCTGGCGCCTCAGGTCCGCGCTGTTGACGTATTTTGTCAATAGCGCGGACCCGAAGTGGTTAAAGTGTATTGTTTTATTATTATTCTCTGTTACAGAAAGTATCTTGGTTTGTCTCTCCTAAAGAAGCGCAATTGTCCGAAAAACATGTAACCGCAACATATACCCCGATTCTTTCATTATTCAAAGGGTGTCATTATCAGCGATCTACAGTAAAACCTTGGTTTGAGCGTAACTTTTTTTTCAGAGCGTTTTGCAAGAAAAGCAACATTTTTTAATAAATGTTGCCTTGATATACAAGCAATGTCTTGATATAAGAGTAGAATCATGTCACAACTGAGTATAAAAAAGGAGAGGAGCCTCTAAGTGTAGCAATATGGTTACATTTAATGAAGGTACAACATTTAGCAACTTATTACTACACTTAGTGGTGCCTCTCTTCTCTTTTATACCCTGTAAAAAGAATGCTTTGATAAACAAGTGCTTTGGATTACAAGCATGTTTTCTGACCTCTACATTGTATTCTCTATGTTGTGAACTATACAAGTTGGAATCAACCATTTTTATCCATGCAGCTTTATTATGAGCTAAAATGCTTCCTAAACAAATGGGTTTGTATTCTGTTTGTAATCACAATCTATGTATATTCCCATTTGTAAAAAAAATAAATAAAAAATACATCAGGGAACAGACGATCACTGCCACAGAGAAGAATGGGGAATGTGTGTTTACACTCCTCTCCCCTCCTCTCTGGCCTGAAGCAGCCATGTGGCAAGTGAATAAGCCAGGAGACTGAAGTATTGTGCAAGTTACAATAATAATGGAACCCCTGCATGGGAAATTGCAGTCTTCTGAATTCCCCTCTTCCCCTTATGCCCTCAAAGCGGGATTCCACCCGCGATTTTTTATTTTTTTTAAGTCAGAAGCTACAAACAGTGTAGCTGCTGACTTTTAATAAGGACACTTACCTGTCCTAGACCCCCCCTCCCCGAGGCCGACCCCTCGATCCTGGAAGGTCCCAGCACCGCCATCCTCACTAAGGGAAACAGGCAGTGAAGCCTGAATGGGCGGCTGCTCTCTGGAATACACACAGTTCCCAGAAGGCATTGCACCCCATTACCCAGAAGACACTGCGAGAAGGACAAGGAAGAAGACCTGCCGAGGACTAGGAAGAGGCAGATTAGGTACTTCCGCATAGCAACCGCTATTTCTGGTAAGTACATTTTTTTCTTCAATTTTTTTTCTCAATTTTTGCCGAATTCGTTATTTTTCAGGGTGGAACTCCACTTTAAAAATGCAGTTCTGGACTGGCACAACTTCCTGAGTTTAATTACATCGATCTTTACAGTGGTAATCGACTAATACGGTGTCCACAAAGTACAACCAGTTCAGTAAATCCTTTTTTAAATTATAGAAAATGTAACCATTCATTTTTTTTATAAGCCTGCATTCCTAGAGAACCCACAGCTATAAAAAAAAAAAAGTTAGACACACACACGTGTCTGGCAAAGGACACAGGTTTACCCCCCATGCTAAAGATAATAGACTCTGCACATTTTTTTTTTTTTAATCAGTTCAGTATCCAAGTTTACCATATGAGTGTTTTCTAGGATATTAGAGAATGCTGCTAGTAATTACGCTAAGAATGTGAAGATGCTGCTTAATAAGTTTATATCCCTGCAGGATCCATTATAATGAGGTGCTAATAATTTGCTCATTTTTCTCCATGTGCCGCTATCATGCTGTCTGAAGTAGAGGCTTCCTGATGAGTGCTAGAGTTTTATTTTACAACCAAAAGACCACTGTATTGATCTCTCCCATTTGTCACTGGAATATACACAGAGGAACCATACTAAACTAGATTTTCATTGCACAGGTATTTGTCTAATAAAAGGGGGGGGCTCTAGTTAAGCATTTGCTCAATCAGCCAGTCATCTACAATGTGTGTGATATTTGACTGACATGAAATTTTCTAATTCATGCTTACCCCAAGCTTTGCGTTGCTGCTTCCAGAATGATCTTCACACTGCAATCTGTGCCTAAGGGACATATAATCCATCACATTGCTTTAGTAATTGGTGCACCTGCCACAATTTTGTTCCTGGGATTACTGACATGTCACAATCACGGGTCTGCTAACTCTTCTTGCTTTATCGTAGGCAGTAGCTTGAATTCAATTAGAATAATTTTGTTGGGTTTTAAAACTGTTAATATTGATCTGGAATGTTATCATGATGCCAATACTGTAGATTGCCCAAACTTAATTTTTGGACCACCTGCCCAGGCAAGTTCAGATGTCATAGGGGTCGCTAACAGGGACCACATACAATAAAATCATTTCACTGATCTTTCTCTAGGTGGTCAGTGTACGATCATCATTTCATCATGTTGCCATGTGATGTCACTTAGTTTGTTTAAGGCTCTTGATCCCCATGCCATAAATAATCTGAAAATTCCATAACTTTAAAAAGTAAAAGCATGATATGGTCAGAATTATCATAGGTGATTTATAAACAGTTTCACAAAACAATAGTAAAAAATAAAAAAAAAAAAACGATAACACGTTTGTTCATTATGTGCCAACTTTCTATTTTACAGTGCAGCCATTATATCCCAAATGCCATTGCTAAAATAAGATGGGCAAAAACAGACCCACAGATCAAAATAGATGTTACTCCAAATGACTCACGCAGCACTTGTTGTATGGTAAAACACACCTTTTATTCTACTAGTGTAGCGGGGGCATTTTTGCCTCTTAATCTTGTGTTAATGTTGTGTAATGATATTTCATGACTAATGCTATAAATTGGTATTTGGCACCATCTAGTGGCTAAAATGTGAAACGGACTTCATTTATCTTTTTGTTGTTTTTCAAGAACATGTTGAGCTTTTATGCAAATAACCTACCCATGAACACTCAGGGCTGAAGTGCATGCTGGGAAGGAGATAAAAAGCCCTGTGGTGGCCATCTTAGGTCTCGTGTTCCTGAGGCACATGGCCTGCCAGCAGAGCTCTGTATGTGTTCCACAGAGCTCTGGCTTACATTGTAAGTGGCAGAACAGCAGCCTTTGATTCTGCTTTACACCACAGCTTGCTGGAGCAGCAGTGTGTTGAACCAGCGACCCCTTGGAGGAGGTAACTGAGAACTCCTGGTCGTCTGTGAAACAGAACAGTGTGACAGACCAGCGACCCTTGAGGAGGAAACTGAGAGCTCCCGGCCGTCTGTGAAGCAGAACAACGTGACAGTGTGGTCCCAGCAAACAGACTGAGATCCTGTGGAGCGGAGGCATCCATCTGTCCAGACATTGTGTGGTGAGAGGGCTGACGCCCAGAACTTTGTATTGCTTTTCACACACCTAGACTGATTGCGTAGTGTTGCTGGGACCGGTAGTTCCACGGAACAGTTCAGTTCAATAGAGTCACCTGTGCTTAGGCCTCAAGCCTGATTTGATTGTTTAGTGACTGCCACTGGAAGTACGTTTCTAGGAAGGAGTGTGCAGATACTTTTTACAATTTAAGCTGCTGATTTGTGTTGTTCGACATTGCTTTATGGATCGGAGAACCCTTTGGATTACAATCTTTGTTTCACCATAGCTAGCACAAGAAAGAAGACCAGAGACTGAGCTGTATTCTTGCCACAAGGCCTTGCGGTGCTGTTACCACTTACTAGAGACTGTAGGGGGAATTTTGAGTCAATTATATTGTGTTATATCATTCTTGCTAAATACTGTGTGCCGCATATAGTGGGTTTCATAGTGTCTACATGGTGTGCTGGAAGTGGGAAGGTGCCCAGTGCTGAGGTTGTTGCCTGAGCATTAGTCCCACTTGGAGACACTCCTGCTGAAGCAATACAGGTGGCTCTCAGGCGATTGCCACTTATAACCTTTTGTCTCATTATTTTATACCAATTGTGATTCCATGTTAGCGATAAAACCTGTTCTAGTAAAGTTACCTTTTGCTTTAACACAATCTGTTGTGAGGCTTGTTAATTCTCCAAGCAGGTGCAACAGTGCATGCCCGGGTGACAACACAGGTAAAGTGAATATAATCTGTGTCTATTTACCTGTCTTTTATTATTGAGCTTCACATCAGCACTGCACCACAGCTGTGTGGGGAGTGAGGCCAAATTATTGGGGGGTGTTAGAGCAGAGTACAGGCCTAATCAATTACCAGTGGCTCCTTAGGGGATAGCGCTACACTAGTTTTTCAGAAATATTAATTCAAAAAGATACCAAATTATTGTGATGGTTGGTGAACCAAAAAGGGGTTAATATGGATTCTACTGCTGTTCCAAATTCTGAAATTGAGATAACCAGCGTGCGCGCAGGAATAACTCACTGATACAACCGTCTCAGTTGAACTATACCGTTATCTCTGCAAACTTCTACATACAGCATGATACGTCACCATTATGTTAATGTAAACTAGAAAGCGCATCTAATTGGCTAAGATACAAGAAGAGTGCAAAAATGGGATGTTGATCTTAGCCGTCCCTCAAATGTGTCTTTACTTCCTCATTCCTAAAGCTGTGTGGGAGAGGGGGGTATTCGCCATCTGGTCTTCTTCAGGCCTCTCGGTGGGTGGGGGTATTATTAGGAGCTGATTTGAGTAAGGAAGGATTATAGCAGTGGTGTACATGAAAAAGCAATATAGACTTGATAGTATAGTAAAGATGCATAGAGAATAGACATTTTCTAATTTATCGTTACATCAAACATAAAACACTCTTCACCAAACCCAAGGGTAAAAAGACAATGGGCCAGATTCAGGTACATCTGCGCATTATTGGACCGGCGTAGCGCACCGCCTTTACGTTAGACTGGCCCAATCACCCTATTCTCGTCGGTTTCACGCAGAAATTTGCGCCTGCGCAACGTTATTTCAGAGGCGCAAGGCGGAGTAATACAAATTGGGAAGGACATGGGCGTGTTACATTGAAATGAGCCGTGACCCCATGCAAATGAAGGGCCGGCCGGCTCGCGCATGCGCGCTTGAAGCAGACCATGGTCAGCACCTCTGTGCGCATGCTCACAACTCGGGAACGGCGCAATCAGTGAAATTGGAAGTGGACCAGGGCAACTTAGTGAACTACGCAGACAGCATAAATAGACAGAGACAAACGCACTTCCTTTGCAAAAGTACATCCCTTTGTATCCCTCCCTATACAGCAAGGTGCTTTTGTTCTGTTGTTTATTAGCGTTTGTTTGTTTGTTTGTGACGTGTCTTTGAGAGTGATTTTTGTCTTTTATGTGTTTTCTTTGATGTTATTTTGTTTAAATTATATTTTTGATGGCCATTTTTTATTTTTGTTAGTAAATTTATTTATTTTTTTGGTTTTGTTTGTGTATGCTTTGGGAATGTGGGGGTGACATTCCTGCGGGAAAAGGGGTGTCACCCTCAATTTTGGTGGAGAAGGGTTCCCCAGGACCAGGGAGAAGTGATCCCCAGGTCCGTGTGAATGGTGTATGAATGTACAGTGACATAATTGGAGCCTTGGCGTGGTGTTGCTGCTCACAAGTCCTGCATGGTGGACTGGTGCCAATCCAATGTGATGAGGATGTGGGGTGTGTGTGCTAGGGACCACAGTGGTGTGCATGCATGCATTCTCATTGTGCCATGATTAATGTGTGTGTTTAACGTGCAAAGATGCATAATGTGAGCTGGCATGAGATGGGGTCATGAGATGGGGTCCCAGTGCATATGCAGAGTCACCTTGAAGGGAAAAGACAGGAGGATGTTAGTAGTGCATGTGCCCCTTGTGATGTGTGCATCATGGGGGGGGCAGTCATGCCTGCCACCCATGTCACTCACCAACCAGCCAGCTGTCCCCATACATGTTCTGTTCGCAATCTGTGGGGATGGGGCTCTGATTGTATATGTAGCTGTCATGGGTGTCATGGGTAGTGTCATGTGTTGGGCTGGTGATGTCCACCTGCAGGGTTGTGGTTAATTCCATGATGGCATGAGGGGTGAATCTGAAGATGCGAGACACCTCAGAATCACCCATGCCATAGATGTCTAGGCGTGTGTGATATATCCTCTCCCGTGAAGAGTGAAGATTGAGGGGCTTGTATCAGCTAAGAATATTGTATTAGATTAGATTAAATTGAAAAGTTTACATAAGCCAAAATTTTTTTTAGAAAAAAAAATCCTGTGCCCTCCTCAGTGCCCTCCTTCTTCTTTGCTCATCTAAAGTCAGTAGTATAGCTATGAGCATGGATGACACTGGCATGTTGGCATACAGTTTGTTGGGCAACATGTGTGACTGCTCAGCTCCTCACTAACATTGTTGCTTTATCTGACATGTAGACAAATTTTGTAATTTTAGACCAGCTTTTATATGGTCTAATTTTAGACAGGACATTTAGCTGTTGCGCACAGCGCGTAGCCTGCGCTGCACCAACGTTCTTTTGTGGATCCCCATAACTCCCTCATTAGCATATTTGAATAGCAAATCAATGGTGTGCCTAGCGCAGTTTTGCGCGGACGGATGCGCCTGTCTAACGAAATTACGCTGGACAAAAAAAAGTAGATTTCTTGCGTATCTCGTTTTGGGGATGCCGTGCATCGAAACGCACAATTAGACTTACACCGCGCATCTCCTGTTACGCCGGCGTAATCGCTCTGTGAATCTGGCCCAATGTCCATAACATGGATAGTGAAGGCACAAACAACCATAAAATTATCATAGACCCCATTCTCCCAGATGAATCAGCAATACAGAGAACACTGCCAATATATTTCACTTGTGCCCTATGACAGTGGTCATCAACCCTGTCCTCAGGGCCCAACATTGCCCTATGACTAAGCCTAAGGTGTTACTTGTAAATCCATATCTTCTCCTGCCGTATTAACATATTATAGTCACCCATCCTAAATGACAGGTTCAGCTCATACACTTTTTAACTTTAGACCTTCCATTTGTTCGCTATCCGAATCTTTGCTCTAATGTCACTCATATGTTATCTGATGCAGACACACAGTTGTCATTAAGTTTCCCCATGTAAATTTTTTCCAGAGACAGGTTAACTTAATTATATATTACACACACACTTAAGTAATGGGAACAACTAAGTCATAGATTTTTTAACATTTTCATGCAAGACTACCACAGTTTCCTCCCACGTTTCATCCATTTTTTCTAATTTGATTCAAAATGGAGCTGTGCATAGTAATCAATTAGCTTCTAACTTCTGCTTGTTCAATTAGGCTTTTACAATAAAACCTAGAAGCTGATTGGTTGCCATGAAGAGCTTGTGTGCACCAGCTTTTAGTAAAGCTCCCCTCTACAGACCAATTTAAATAGACATAAATCTGATTGATCCCAAGCTCAGAAACTGCATTACTATGCAATAATGAGTTAACTTCAATTAAATTGTGTATGACTAAGCAACTGTTAAGTAGAATTCCAGCTTACACCCAACTTACTTTAAAATGTTACCCTTCCCCTCCTAACACCTATGCCAACAAATCCATTTATGAAATACAAATATACTTAGATATTTTCAGAGTGCTCTAGTCCGGTAACGTGATCTCCCTAGTAAGCCATTGGCAGCTGCAGGGAAGAGGAGAGTGCTTTGACAATGGCTAGAAAAGCCTGGAGTGATATCACCCACTTACTGACACAGGGGAGCAGATCAGATGACCACACCACAATGGCCAATAAAAAGAAAAAAAATTATACACACACGTTTTTTGCACAGGTTAGTTAGCATAGGAGTTAGAAGAAAGGACAGTTTTAAGGCTAGTTCGGTGCAAGCTGGAATTCCACTTTAATCTCTATTGCCAGTAATTACCGATATGTACTACTAGTGTTATTCGATTCAGATTGATTGCGTGTAGGTGATTTTGCTGGTGGTTTTCATGCCTAGTAGAACTGAAGGAAACCTGCGCTGCAATAAATCTGTAAGCTAATATTTCTGACCTACTTCTGGAAAGAAGGCTCTCTTGCTATACCTGGATTCAGTACTCTGTCAATGACCCAGAACAAGCATGCAGCAAGCAAAACCAAAACTCCTCCAATTGGCATTGTTGCCCTGGGCTAGTGAACCAGAAAGTACTAAAAGGCATTAACAATATAATAGTTGAGCAAAAAAATAATTGTAATATATATTACATACACACATCATTTTTCTTTTTTAGATTTAGAACTTTTTTTTTCTTCTTTTTCTTAAACCCATTAAATTAATAGTATCACCATTTTCGTTTGTAGTTATACGTCACCTGTGCGTATAAACTAGTATTCCTAATAGAGACCACCCTCATAAAATTATTCATACCCCTCTGAGGAAAAGGTTAGGCTTAGTTTTAACTCTGCAGTCCCAACCATAAACCAACCAGAAAACACCTACTTTCTCTATGTGGAACACAATTTCATGCTTCACATCAGTGACAGCTGGTGTTTTTTGTTGGGGGGGGGGGGGGGGGAGCAAACAACTAAACCTCCCTGGCAACTCAACCCTCCCCCCCTACCACCCCCACTGTCTGCCGATCTTTCCATCGGCACTTACCCCATCTAGGCGGCGGGGATCAGCCATCGGCAGGGACCGGGCGGCTCTTCTCCTCCTCTTAGGCATCCAATGGGATTGCCTGTCCTTTCAGCCAATTGGGTGACAGTTATCAGTCCCATTTCCCAATTGGCCGGGAGGAGGATCAGTGTTGCAACAGAAAATATTCATGCACTGTTGCAACACACCTGGGTGGGCTCTGGACGCATCCTCAACGTGTGCATAATCAGGTGCTTTATATAAAAAAAAAACAAGAAAAAAAAACAACAACAACCTGGCCGCTGGAATTCATTCACCCGGAGACCTGAATAGGGGGCGGCCATGGATTCATGCACTGCATGAATCTATCCATTGCTCATGTAGGGGGCGGCGAGGAGAGAGGGGTGGCACCCCTAATTGACAGGCCCCACTGCCTTGCATCAGACTACGCCTCTAGCATTAAATACAACCTTTATACTGGAACACACTTCAGTTTAATGGAATGAAAGCAGTGGTTTATTCACTTATATAAAAACAGACCTATTCAAAAGGCAGAATGTTGCATAACAAACACATCCCTATATGATCACAGCTTTCAAAAGATGAAATGAGGACTTCTGCATTACAAAATTACTAAACACAATATCCACATATTAAAACAAATATAAAAGTTCATAACCACCAATCAGTAAACCATTCTTATCAACTGAATATATGCACACCTACATTGTAAACAAGCCCTTATGCAAACTACTTTACCCATCTACTACTAGTTACTTATCCATAAAAATACTGACATCCCTGTCAAATATTTTGAATCTTGACAATTTCCTTTTTTGTATGCTCTTAATTTGGGGGGGGGGGGGGGCTTAATTTCAAAACCAAAATGTAAAAATTAATTTTAAGGGGATCTTTATTTTTAATGAACAAAGTGCACAGATATACTGGGGGATTTTAATCCCTCTGTGCCGTTTATATGCTCCCTAGATCTCATCTGTAATTCCATTGTGGTATGGCCAATGTATTGTAGGCCACAGGGCATTGGTTGGCAACATGGTGATCTACCTGAGATCCTGTGCCTGTACAATTTGAAAAATACTTTTCCATTGACTTTGCAGATGGTATACCTTTATCAGGGGAACAAACAAGGTACAAGTCTTTAGTATTAGGAAATGTAGGTGGTGGTAGAGGTGGTTTAATGAAATTTGGGCCCCAATTGGTCATTTCAAAAACTCACAAGAAGCTCATTAGGCAGAGTTATTTAAGAATAACTTTATCATCATAAAACTGGGAGGTAAGATTGGTAATAAAAGAATAACATATTATACATTTTCATTTAAGCCCCGGACCAATATGCTGCTAAATGCCCAGAGGCGTTTTTACAATTCGGCACTGCGTCGCTTTAACAGACAATTGTGCGGTCGTGCGACATGGCTCCCAAACAAAATGTGTGTCCTTTTCTTCCCACAAATAGAGCTTTCTTTTGGTTGTAGTTGATTGCCTCTGCGATTTTTATTTTTTGCGCTAAAACAAAAATAGGGCGACATTTTTGAAAAAAAAACAATATTTTTTACTTTTTGTTATAAGAAAAACTGAATAAACTAAATTTTAGTCAAACATTTAGGCCAAGATTTATGCAGCCACATGTCTTAAGTAAAAAAAAAAATTAGTTACCTAGCGGTAACAGCGACAATAATACAGCGATCAGAAAAATGATCGCTTAGTGACACTGGCAATAGGGGGTGAAAGGGTTAACTAGGGAGGTGATCAAGGGGTTGAAACTTTTATAGGGGGGGGTACGGGGCTACCCTGGACCTAACACTAACTACCTGTCACACTGACACTAAATGCAGTGATCAGTACAGTGACAGTGTGACAGGGGGTGTGGGGGTGATCGCAAGGGGTTAAATGTGCCTGCGTGTACTGGTGTCAGTGTAGTGTTGGTGCGACTCACTGTGTCTCTTCTGTCATCACGGCGGTTTGAAAATACTGACGAGATGAGCGCTGCATCACTTCCTCTGCCTGTGTTTACATTTTACATTTTACATTTTACAAGCAGAGGAAGTGACACGGCGGCGGTGCACGGGATTGGCTGGGAGCGATCACGAGGGGGCGCCGCCCCCTTGTCCCGGATCGCTTCCGGAGGTAAGCTGCCCACCTGCCCACCGGAGGTAAGCTGCCCACCGTAAATAGGCGTGCGTTAAGGGGTTAATAAATGTATCTACCAATAAAAAGTATCTCCAAGGTTTCAATTGATTTTTATTAAAATGACATTATCAAACCCCTAATGTTAAAATTATGCTGATTTAGTGAGATTATTATTAAATATTATGTTAATTGGTTTAAATGTGGGGTTCCTTGTTGCTGTAGGTGTCACGATCAAGAGGTTAGGTTCGAAGACCAGTTGCTATAGCAGTTGCAGGTCTACCACCGACCAGCAGGATAGATACACAGGCTGTCACCCTGGCAGATGACGCAAGCTAACCTGAGGTGCGGAGTCTAAGTACTAACCAGTGTTCACCAGAGCTCCTGATGGTGGAGATAGATGTTGCTGCGTATTGGTACCAGGTCATGGTTCTCAGGATTGTCCCACCAGGAGGTTGGAAAGCTGGGGTCCAGTAGCGGATAAGCAAGTAAGAATCAAAACAGAAGCTTGGTCAGTAAACAAGCCAAAAGATCGGCATCAGACAGAAGCGTAGTCGAGGAACAAGCCAAGGGTCGATAACAAGTGGTAGCAAAAATGGAAAGCAACAGGGAAGACAGGAGCAAGATACTGGCAATTTTCTGGCAAACAGGAAGTGCAGAGACATGGCTTAAATCAGGAAGTTTGTAGGAGGAGCAAAGAGTTTAAGGTTCAGCAGAGATCAAGGCACAAGGCAGGGTTGTCCAAAGGATCAGACAAGGCACTGTCCAGCATCTCAGGTAGCTCAGAGAGAATACATCGCTAGATACAGCCACGGTCCCAGGTTCAAGTCCAGTTCCTGACAGTATGTTAGGTTATAGCATATAGAAGGACCCATTCTGCCTTAGGACATACCCACTGTTATGAAAAGTGCAGAGACATCTGCGTTAGAAGTCAATTCTATTCAAAGGGATTTAGATATTGCTGGAGAAGTGGGTCTTTGATGTAAAGCCCTGTACACACGGGCCAGAATCTCGTCAGGGAAAAAAAAAATTTTCCTGACGAGATTCTCTTGCCGGCCAAAAGAATCTTGCACACACACACTCAATTTAAAAGAACCGCCATTCTTTTGAATGGCACGAACGCGGTGATGTCATCGAGTATGACGAGCATGCGCTCGTCACATTCGATACCGTCGCCGCCATCTTGCTTCACCCTACCTATTCCTTGGAAGCTACCGCCCAGAGGCGATTTAGTTTGCATGTGCAGCGCTATATAAGTTTTTCATTCATTCATTCACATGAGTCAAAGTAATTTTGAGCATGCACGGGTTTCCACAGCAACAAGTAAACAGACGCTCGGGTTTCACGACGAGAAAGAGCAGGTTCTCTATTTTTCTTGTCGTGATTTTGGGCAGTTTTCTTGATGAGAAACCTCAAAGCCTCGTACACACGCACGGTTTATACGGCAAGAAAGCTCTGCCAGCAGTTTTCTTGCTGGTTCTTGCCAAGAAAACCGTGTGTGTGTGTGTACACAAGGCTTTAAGCCTGAAAAAGTGTTGTAATCTCCACATACATCTGCTTTCTCCAAGGACCAAGTCTACCATGAAGAGAACAAGCATGCGCGGTTTGTAAGAGGGGGGAGGAATTTTTATAAAGGAAGAGGGACTGATATGGTTTCAAAATTCAGTGTCTCTCGCCCCATGACAAGGTCCTTTAGGATGAAATGCAACGAGTGGAGCCACTGATGTTTTCAAATCACAGGAGACAGTAAGCAAATGTATACTATCGGAGTGGCTGCTTCTCAAATCTGGACAATTTGTTGATGGAATGAGGGTCCTCCAAGGGGAGATGTGTGGCATCTCCCGCCTTGGATTAAGCACATAGACTTCTTGCTTGTTAGGGCCAACTATCTGGCGACTCACCTAATTACAACGCTTTGACGTGTCTTATTACAAAGGGGTATGAATGTTTTACCGCAAAGAACATTTTTGTTTTAATCATTGTAACTTTTCTCATTAGAGCAGAACTTCACCCAATTAGGTGAAGTTCCACTCATCTCCCCCTTTTATATTTAGTACATAAAAGGTTTTGTGGGGGGGGCGTGTACCTGGTTTTGACGTCCATGGCGATCTGAACAGAAGTTCTGCTTTCTCCTTATTTCCCTGCAGCCTTCTGGGACACATCACAGGTCCCAGAAAGTTGTGGGATCATTCAGATAGCACTTACACAGTGAGCAGCTGGCTGTGAAAGCACAAGCAGTCTGCTCACAGTTATTATACCGAAGGTCCGGGACCCAAGACAGGCAATGAAACTGGCTGGGTGAGGACAGCACTGGATCCTGGGACATGTGAAAGTCAGCAGCTACAGTTTTTTGTATCTGTTGCATTTAATTTTTCCACATGTGACTGAAGAACTGCTTTAAAGTACAATCTTTCATATAATTACTTTGAGATTCTGTGCATTTTTTGTAAGGTTACTTTGATTTTAAAATGTTCCCATTAAAATCGTAAGGGAACTTCAGAAGATACTTGTCTATTGTATAATTAGAATGAATAGCTATCTATTGCTCTTTACCCACACGTTTGACTCAGCACAATTATGCAACAATCACATGGAACATCAGTGCTTTTGGAGAACAATTCTCACCTCCTAAAACTGTACATCTTGGCATAGTCTGTTTAATGAAAAATAAGTACAAGCCATTACTGCAACCTAATAGGTCACCAATACAAGGTAGCCTGTAGAGCTGGTTAGGATACATACAATTAAAATTGGACTGGTGATGGAGCAAAACAAATAATGTGCCAAGCGATGTTTTACTTGTGTCGTGTCAATACACCAAATCAACCATCAAAAAAAAAAGAACAAACACACACATAAAAGATACTGAGAAGTATACAGTAATATAGAATGCATATCCACTGGTTGGCATGAGTATCCCTAAAATTCTGAGATGGGGATAGCATAGAACAGGTTTCTCAGATACCAATCTGCTTCATGAGGAAGTATGAATGTCTGAATGGTGTAATGGTGATATGAATTTAATGTCAGTATAAATACAGCTGTTCTGTGAAGCCCTCAGGAGGTTTGTTAGAGCAGTGGTCAGGGCCCACTAACAGGCCAGGTTTGCAAGATAACTGAAATACATCACAGGTGATATCATTTGCTGCTCAGTGATTGCAGTATTCTAGCCTGCATCTCCCCAATGTAATATATAAAACCTGGCCTGTTGGTGGGCCCTGAGGAGAGGGTTGATGACCACTGTGTTACAGAACCTTAGTGAACAAACATCATGAAGGCCAAGGAACATACCAGATAGGTCAGGGTCAAAAAAAAAATCTCAAGCTTTGAACATTTCACAGAGAACTGTTCAATCCACCATCTGAAAATGGAAAGTATGGCACAACTGCAAACCTTCAAGGACATGGCCATCCATCTTAACTGACAAACCGGGCAAGGAGAGCATTCAGAGAATCAGCCAAATAGGCCCATGGTGAATCTGTAGGAGCTGCAGAGATCCACAGCTCAGGTGGGAGAATCTGTCCACAGGACAACTATTAGTCGAGCTCTCCACAAATCCGGTCTTTATGGATGAGTGGCAAGAAGAAAGCCATAAGACGTCCCTTGTTTGCAGTTTGCGACAAAGCCATGTGGAGGACAAAGCAAACATGGGGAAGAAGATGCTCTGGTCAGATAAGTCAAAAAGTTAACATGTTGGCTTAAACGCAAAACTCTATGTGTGGCATAAAACTAAATGCACATGACCTTGAAAACCCACCATTCCCACAGTGAAACATGGTGGTGGCAGCATCATGTTGCGGGGATCCTTTTCTTCCGCAGGGGCAGGGAAGATGGTCAGAGTTGATGGGAAGATTGATGGAGCCAAATACAGGGTAATCTTAGAAGAAACCCTTTTGGAGTCTTCTAAAGAATCGAGACTGAGGCAGAGGCTTACCTTCCAGCAGGAAAAAGATCCTAAACATACAGCCAGAGCTACAATGCAATGGTTTAGAGCAAAGCATATTCATGTGTTTGACTGGGCTAGTCAAAGTCCAGACCTAAATCCAATTGAGAACCTGTGACAAGAATTGAAAATGTCTTTTAACAGATGCTCTCTAATCTGACAGAGCTTGAGCTATTTTTTAAGAAAGAATGGGCAAATATTTCACTCTAGATGTGCAAAGCAAAAGAGAGTAAAAGGTGGTTCTACAAAGTTTTAATCACTTTCCTTCCTCTTCACAATTGTGTGCCACTGTGTTGGTCTATCACTTAAAACCCAAATAACATTTACGTTTTTGTTTGTAACATGACAAAATGGGGGAAATTTAAAGCAGGTATGAATACCCTCCCATGCATTCCTCACAAGATGCTCATCTTTATAAACTGTAATTTATACCGAGATTAAAATTACACACAGGTCGACTATTTACCAGTTAGATGGCTTCTGATTGTAATTGGTTCCACTAGATTTTAGTTAGGGGTATCAGAGAAAAGGGGGCAAAATATAAAATGCACACCACACTTTTCAAAGATACATTTTTGGGTGGAATACCACTTCACCTTCTAAGAGTATTTAGTCTTACTGCAACAAAGCATCTGGGCTAACAAGGGGCATTGCTACCATGGAAAAAAAAAATACAGTATAATGTTAACTCTTCAGACAATGCATCAATTCTAAAATTGTATGCCAATAATGTGCTCAGAGGCGTCTCTTTAATTAAGCAAATTAGGTGGTCACCTTAGGCCTCGCCCCTCAGTAGGGCCTCGCGCAGCCACCTAATTTGCCTTTCAGGTGTATGGCACTCGGCAGTGGCCTGTGGAAGGTTCACGGTCAGTGTGTGTGCCCAAGCAAGCCGACGGCAGGCACTGCACACAGACTGATGCCGTTGCCGCCTGTCTGAGCTGAGCCACTGCGGTCCGCGGTGGTGGACGAGGGAGAAGAACACAACACAATCATCTCGGGCTCGCTTCCTCTGCTGTGGCACCATCCTCCTAGCCTTTCCCCTAAAGTCGGCTCCAGCGCATGGCGGGAGTTGTAGTTCTCCACAGCAGCACAGACACACAGACTTCAACTTAGCCCTCTGGTGCCTGTGCTCTGCAGAGACTACAACTCCCAGATTGCACCAGAGCAGTGGGCACTTAGAGAGAACATCACGTATCACTTCTCCTGTTGCCTTTAGTTTGGGACCGAAGAAAGGAGCAGGTAGGCACATCTTTCTACATGCTGTCTCTCTGTACCCAATCTCTGTCTATGGTCTCATCATTATCTGTACCCTGTCTGTCTATGGTGTCATTGTCTATACCCTGTCTGTCATCATGGTCTGTACCCTGTCTCAGGCCCAGTGCAGCACTTTGCGGGGGACGGCAAAAAAGCCGCCTCAGCATTAAAAAAAAAGTCACCACCTGCTGCCTGACCTGCCACCGAGATAGAGTAAGTGGCGGGCAGACGGCAGGAGGGAGGGTCACAGTGGCAACTTTTGATGGGCACAATGGCGGAATTTGATGGGGCACAGTGCAGTCTGCATTCTAAGCATTTAGCACCAGGCAAATACTACCATAAAAGTACCACTAAGTGCATTGACAACCCTGTCCATCCGCAACACCTGCCAGCCTCTCCTAGAGATTTTGACAGGCTGCTAGCAGAGGGGATGGATGATGCACTCGTGCCCTCCAAATTCACCTAGACTACACTCCCAGTGTGCTTGGGCCTTCAGGTTTATTTAAAACTAAAAATGTGGATCCTACTGATGTGACTATATTCATGTTTTAATACATTTTTCTTCCTTTGTTTGCCTACATTCATCTGGATTTTTTTTTTCTTTTGTGCAACATCTGTTCTCCTATTTTTATAAACTAGACCTATATAATTTGCCTAACATATTCAAAGTTAGTATTTTCCTGTAGTTGTAACATTCTTGTCAATTAAAAGAGTGAATGTTGAAGAACAGAACAACAAAGTCATGTTTTTTAATTGCCTCATTAAAATTCATTTTAGAGCTCACAAGCAAAAAGTGATTAGAACGATACTGCAAGTTATTACTTTTGTAGGAGCATACAAGTTTGTAGTGCTCATACTCCACCCCCCCCCAAAAAAAAGAGAATACCTTGAATTCTACAAGTTGCTACATAGGAGATACATGTATACACTTGGATGGCGATTTTACGGTTTACCCATTACATTGTCTAGGCTCCAAAATGTGGTCTCATTACTCAAAACAGACATACCTTATTTATCGGCGTATAACACGGACCCTGGCCCAGATTCAGGTACATCTGTGCATTATTGGACCGGCGTAGCGCACCGCCTTTATGTTAGATTTGCGCAATTTTGCTGCGTAATCACCCTATTCTCGTAGCTTTTGCGCAGAAAATTGCGCATACGTAACGTTTTTTCAGAGGCGTAAGGAGGAGTAATACAAATTGGGAAGGACGTGGGCGTCTTACATTGAAATGAGCCGTGACCCCATGCAAATGAAGGGCCGGCCGGCTCGCGCATGCGCGCTTGAAGCAGACCATGTCAGCTCCGCTGTGCGCATGCTCACAACTCGGGAGCGGCGCAATCAGTGAAATTGGAAATGGACTAGGGCAACGTTGTGAACTACGCAGCATAAATAGACAGACACAAACGCACTTGCATTGCAAAAGTACATCCCTTTGTCCCTTCCCATTTAACCAAGTGCTTTTGTCCTGTTGTTCGTTGCGTTGTGTTTTGTAGTTGTCAGATTAGTGTTCTGTGTGATCAAGTGTTTGTTAGTAGATCTTGGAAAGTGTTTTTTGATAAGTGTTTGAGAGACTGTTTGTTTGATTGATATATTTCTGTTCGTTTGTTTTCTTGCAGTTTTTTTGCTGTTTGTTTTTGTGCTAGTGTGATTTTTTGGGTGTTAGTTTTGTCTTTGTGTGTGTTTTTGCTTGATTGGTTGTGCTTGTTTTTGTGAGTGAATTTTGTTGACTGGGAGTGAGTTTTTTTGGAAGTATGACAGAGAGAAAACGAAAGCTCAATTTTACAGTTGGGGAAAAACAAATTCTTGCCCGGGCCATTAGCGAGTATGGGCGTTTCCTCCACGGCCCGGACAGTGCCAACACCACCCCGGCCAGGAGGAGGGAGATTTTGGATATGATCACTGAGCAGGTCAATTCAGTGGGGCAGGGGGAGACACGGACCCGGTCTGGGATTGACAAAAAAAATCAATGACCTCCGGCGTCTGGTCAAACAGAAGCTGGCCAGAATGCATGTCCATGCCAGGGGCACAGGAGGGGGCCCACCATGCCGTATTAGGCTGACAGCGGAGGAGCGTGCGGTGGCCCTGACCTTTCATCGGCATGAAGTTGAGGGCCTGCCCGGCTTTGACTCAAGTCCGGAGCCCGTGGTGCCAGGTAAGTATTTTTTTTAATATCAGGTGTGTAGCATGTGTGGGGGAGGGGGTGAAAGGGAATATGTGGCAAGTGTGTGGATCCTCCAACCTGTGAAAGTTTTGTGTCATCCACAGATGTGCAGGAGGGTGCAGGGCCATCTGGCCTGACCGCACCAACCCCAGGACAGCAGCCTAATGAGGCCCCCCCCAACAAGGCCGGAGTCCGCGGAGGAGGTTCAAGAGGAGGAGGAGAATCATGAGGAGGAGGAGAATCGTGAGGAGGAGGAGTCCATGTCAGGCACTGGACGTTTGGTTTTTGAGGACTCTTCCCCTCTGGCTGGCAGCAGGCAGCCCTCCCTAAGGGGGAGCCCCCCCTCCTCCCCCAACATGGCTCCCCTCACAAGGGCCTCCCCTTCTCCCCGGCCACAAGCATCAGCTGGAGGCAGAATTTCATCCCAGAACACCAGGGGGTTGGCCGATCTCCTGCCCGCCACTCTGAGAACGGACCAGTTCCTCCAGACCCGCCATCTGGGACAGGTCAGCCAGACATTGGTGCGGATGGAGGAGAGCCTGTCCTCCATCAAGGATATGCTGGGGAACCTGGACTCCCACTCCCGGGCTTTCACAACCTGCCTAAACGAACTGCAGACAACATCAGCAGGCGTTGGGCAGGATGTGAGGGCCCTTACCCAGGCTATCCATGCCAACACGGCAACACTTGGTGCTGCCCTGGACAGAATAGCCGTGGCCTTGGAGGGCAGGCTGCCAGGTGGGCAGAGATCAGGGGCTGCTCCTCCTTCCCCGGTTTTACCCCTCCCCCATGAGTCTCCCCTGAGAAGCCAGGGCCGTGGCCGGGGGCGCCCCAGGCGTGGCTCACGCAAAGGGCATTAATTTTTTTTTTCCCTTTTTTTTTGCTGGAAAATGTTTGCTTTTGCAGGTATTTTTTTTTTTTTTTGGGTTGTGAATGCTGTTTGAATGTGGGGGTGACATTCCTGCCGGAAAAGGGTTGTCACCCTCAATTTTGGTGGAGAAGGGTTCCCCAGGACCAGGGAGAAGTGATCCCCAGGTCCGTGTGTATGAATGTACAGTGACATAATTGGAGCCTTGGCGTGGCGTTGCTGCTCACAAGTCCTGCATGGTGGACTGGTGCCAATCCAATTTGATGTGGATGTGGGGTGTGTGTGCTAGGGACCACAGTGTTGTGCATGCATGCATTCTCATTGTGCCATGATTAATGTGTGTGTTTAACGTGCAAATATGCCTAATGTGAGTTGTCTCCTGGCTGCTCTACCCTTAGAAGACGGGGTAGCCTCGGTTAGGGGGGGATTGTCTGGTTCAGGGGTCAGGTCATCACGTAGGCCAATCTGCAGGCCCTTTCTTTCTGCGAAGTTGTGCAGCATGCAACATGCACCGATGATCTGGCACACGAAGTTTGGGGAATACAAGAGGGTACCCCCAGACTTATCCAGGCATCGGAAACGTGACTTTAGTAGGCCAAAGGTGCGCTCCACCACTGCTCGTGTTTGGGCATGTGCTTGATTGTATCTTTCCTCTCCTGGGGTTTGGGGGTTCCGGATAGGAGTCATGAGATGGGGTCCCAGTGGATATGCAGAGTCACCTGTAAGGGAAAAGACAGGAGGATGTTAGTCATGCATGTGCCCCTTGTGATGTGTGCATCATGGGAGGGGATAGTCATGCCTGCCACCCATGTCACTCACCAACCAGCCAGGTGTCCCCATACACGTTCTGATCGAATTCCATTCGGATGTGGCATTGATTGTATATGTAGCTGTCATGGCTGGACCCTGGGTGTTTGGCACGGACGTGCCATATGAGGCCTTGGGCATCGACTATCACCTGTACATTGATGGAATGCCAATGCTTCCGATTGCGGTACATGTGCTCTGTCTCCTGGGGGGGCTGGAGTGCCACATGTGTGCAATCAATGGCCCCCACAGTGCGTGGGAATCTGGCAATTCTGTAGAAATCTGTCATTGCCTTCAGCCGCAGGTCCTCAGTGGTGGGTTTGATGATTTGGTTGGCCATGCGTCTGAGGATTGCAGGGACAACCTGGTGCACACATCTGCTCATGGAGGATTGTGACATCCCAGCCACCACTCCACTTGTACGCTGAAAAGAGCCACTGGCAAGGACATGGAGTGTTGCCATGACCTTGACCAGTGGCTGCACTGCATGTGAGCGGTGTGTTGGGCTGGTGATGTCCTCCTGCAGGGTTGTGGTTAATTCCAGGATGACATGAGGGGTGAATCTGAAGATGCGAAACACCTCAGAATCACTCATGCCAAACAGGTCTATGCGGGTGCGGTATATCCTCTCCCGTGCCATCCTCCGTGCCATCCTCCGTGCCCTCATCCTTCTTTGTTCATCTAAAGTCAGTAGTATAGCTATGTGCGACGATGCCCCTGGCATGTTGGCATACAGATTGTTGTGCAACACGTGTGACTGCTGAGCTCCTCACTAACAGTGTTGCTTTATCTAACAAGTAGACTTTTTTTCTCTTTTTAGACCAGCTTTTATATGGTCTAATTTTAGACAGGACATTTTGCTGTTGCGCACACTGCGTCGCCTGCGCTGCCCCAACGTTCTTTTGTGGATCCCCGTAAGTCCCTCATTAGCATATTTGACTAGCAAATCAATGGTCTGTCTAGCGCACTTTTGCGCGGATGGATGCGCCAGTCTAACGAAATTACGCGGGACAAAAAAAAGTAGATTTTTTGCGTATCTCGTTCTGGGGATGCCGTGCATCGAAACGCACGCGCACATTTCGACTTACGCACGCGCATCTCCTGTTGCGCAGGCGTAATCGCTCTGTGAATCTGGGCCCCTAACTTTAAGAGAGACGTTTCAGAAAAAAAAAAAAACGTTCCACAGCCCCCTGCGTACAGTATAACACGCAGACACAGTTTACCCTCTATTTCTAGGGTAACAAAGTGAGTGTTATACGCCAAAAATACAGTAACTAAAGATTTGTAAATAAGAGAAAGTGAAGGGGAGGGGGAGGGCATGTGTCTTGCGCATTGTAACACGCATTTAGTTGTTGCTTTCCTTCAATGGTTGCATTTTTGTCAATTCATATATAGGGTATGTACAATTCTACCAGTATAAAATTACAGCAACCATTTGTAAGATATTATCATTCCGCAGGCTAACTGTTTTGAAATGCTAAGCAATGATTTCTGATATATATATGTGGATGACACAATTCCCCAACTCCATCCATTTTCTTTTGCCGTAGCCCTAATGACTCCTTCACACTGTTGTGCTGTGTTAAATGTTCTTCCCAAAGGATATGTAGTAATAAAAGTATGGTTTTGGTTACAAAACTTTGTAAATCACTTAGATGCAGCACTGACAGGCACTCATCTGTGGAACTGGGCACTGATGGTCATCACTGTTAGGCAGCACTGATCAGGCAGCACTGATCAGGAGGCAGTGGCAGGCATACCTGGTGGTCCTGGGTGGGCATACCTGTGGTGGTCATCCTCAGGGGGGCTGCGCTGATAATCAGCGTAGACCCCCCCCCCCCCACTGTCAGGAGACCAGCCAATTGACTCTCCTCTACTCGCGCCTGTTGCGAGTGGAGGAAAGGCAGATAAACAGCTATTCCTATTCAGACTGATCAGCTGTGATTGGAGACATCAGAAATGCAGAGTATCAGACTGACACACCATTAATCGCCACGCTGTGCACCCCATATGGCCACCAAAGACTAAATTTTTTTAAAACCCTCCATACACCCAGTGAAGTGAACAGCCTCAGATGATACACAGGGATAAACCAAATCTCCCTACATAGGTTTTACATCAATACCCGCTGTCTTCACATTTATACACCGTTTATAAAGTTCAGATGTGTTAGGAGATTTTCTCTTCCTGTTTAACATAGAATGTGATGTCTGGGCATACAACCAAGATATCTAACATTGCTGATTGGAGGAAAAGCACACACCCCCTCTCCTCATAGCCAGAGACTCTCAAAACCGTTTTGTAATAGGACCTGCTCTCTGCTATTCCATTTTAGCAACCTCCCCAGACAAGATTCAGGCTGCTTTTGTCTAAAAAGTCAGAGAATTTGTCAGGAGTTATCTGGCTGATAACAGAGGGACTGTTCAGGAGAGAGTTACGGGAATTGGCTCATTGAAAAGAGATAACAAAACACTGCAAACATAACTAAATCAACCCCAATGTGATCTAGGATTTTTGTGATGGTCTCATTTATGAAATAAAAGTATTGGGACACCTGCCTTTACACGTACATGCACTTTAAACGGCATCCCCAGCCTTAGTCCATAAGATTCAATATTGCGTTGGCCTACCCTTGCAGCTTTAACAACTTCATCTCTTCTGGGAAGTTTGACCATTCTTCCAGAAGCACATTTGTGAGGTCAGGCACTGATGTGGATGAGAAGACTCATCCCAAAAGGTGTTCTATCGGGTTGAGTTCAGGGCTCTGTGCAGGCAATTTAAGTTCCTCTACCCCAAACTCACAGTAATGTTGGACCGGAAAGGGGCCATTCCCAAACAGTTCCCACAAAGTTGGGAGCATGAAATTGTCCTGGTTTGCTGACATCTTAAGAGATCCCATCACTGGAACTTAGGGGCCAAGCCCAAGCTCTGAAAAACAACCCCACACCATAATCCCCCCCAATGATTTGGAGTAATGCACAAAGCACTGTATGTGAAATAAGAATTTTGTAAATACCCTCCTTTTCTCTGACATGCATTTTATATTAGCTGCTATGGAATAATACTGACTGTTCTTAATGCAAACACTAAGGCCCTGTACACACGATCAGTCCAAACTGATGAAAACGGTTCAGTTTCATCGGTTCACAGACGGATGGTCTGACTGTCTGATATGCGTACACACCATCAGATCAAAAACCGATCGTGTCAGAATGCGGTGTTCAATGCTTCCAAGTGTGCGTTGACTCGATTCTGAGCATGTGCAGGTTTTTGAACCGATGCTTTTGCGTACTAACAATCGGTTTGGACCGATGGTCAGGCGTCCATCGGTCCGATTTTAAAGCAAGTTTTAAAACTTTGGACTAAAGGACAACAGACTGATGGGCCATACACAACGGTCGGTTTGGACCGATGAAACTGGACTTCAGTCCGTTTTCATCAGTTTGGACTGATCGTGTGTACGCGGCCTTAGAGGCACTTTCTTAAGTTGACTGCTCTACCCCCCCCCCCCCCCCATCTCTGCTCTCAGGCAATTTGGAATTGAAAATGTTCTTGCCCACTTTTCAGTCCCCCCCACTATGCCTACTGAATTGTTTATTATATAAATACAGAAAATCTAGCAAGAAGAATTCCTGCTCAATGTGGCTACAGCAGGTATGCAAATTAAGAAATTGATGTACAGATATCACACCACTTGAGGTTTTCGACAAAGTTAACCACTTCAATACCGGGCTTTAAAACCCACCTCCTTCACCGGGCCTATTCTGGCACTTCTTTCCTACATGTACAAATCATCATTCGTATGCTAGAAAATTACTCAGAACCCCCAAACATTATAAATGTTTTTTTTAGCAGACACCCTGCTAACTTTTTATCTTGCAGCGTATTTGCGCAATCATTTTTCAAACGGCTTTTTTTTGTAAAAAAAATGGTTTCATAAATTAAAAAAACAACAAAACAGTAAGTTAGCCCAATTTTTTGGTAAAATATGAAAGATGAGGTTACGCCGAGTAAATGGATACCTAACATGTCATGCTTTAAAATTGCGTACACTCATGGAATGGTGCCAAACTTCGTTACTTAAAAATCTCCATAGGCGACACTTTAAAATTTTTACAGGTTACCAGTTTAGAGTTACATAGGAGGTCTAGTGCTAGAATTGCTGCACACGCTCTAACGCACACGGCGACTCCTCACATGTGTGGTTTGAACGACGTTTACATATGTGGGCGGGACTTACGTGTGCGTACGCTTCTGAGCGCGAGCTATCGGGGGGTTTTAATTTTTTATTAATTTTACTTTATTTATTTTTTACACTTTTTTTTTTTCATTTTTTTTTTCAATCGCTTTTATTCCTATTACAAGGAATGTAAACATCCCTTGTAATAGGAAATGTGTGTGACAGGTCCTCTTTAAGGAGAGATGCGGGGTCTCTCCTCCAGGCTGGAAAGAATGGTATAGTGAAAAAACAATTCACAGATCTCATTCAAACTAGCCGCAATTGCGGTTTGTTTACTTACAGGGACCCGGGCGTGACGTCATCACATCGCGCCCGGGCCTCCGACAGTCATAGAGATGACTGATGACCATCTGGTCACCAGTCATCTCTATGGCAAACATCCGGCGGACGGCGATCATCTCTCCGGGCCCCCAATGGGACGGGAGAGCCCGGAGAAGCACCGGATGGCGGTGGGAGGGGGGGAATGTCCCCTCCCGCCGCCTGTAAGAACGATCTAGTGGTGGAACCACCAATATGATCGTTCTTACGGTGCGCAGGATCGCCGCCGCTAAAAAATTATATCTTAATGATGCCTCTGGGTGCAGACATCATTGAGATATCCCCCCGCAAAGCCCAGAACGTCATATGACGTCCACCCGGGATAACAGGTCCTCGTTTTGGATGTCATATGACGGCCTGCGGGTATCAAGTGGTTAAATATCGGTTTTGGGTGGACTAACCATTTAAAGTGCTCCACAGGCTTCTTTATGTAATGATAGCAGAGCGCAAAAGATGTATTCTACTAGAGGACATCGTGTTTGAAAACTTCATCCTAAAAAAAAAAAAAATGTATTTCAAAAGAAATAGAAAACTGGAATGCCCCTTACACGCGACCAGATTTCCTGTCAGAAAAAAGTTGGGTGGTTTTTCCGACGGAATTCCGCTCAAGCTTGTCTTGCATACACACGGTCACACAAAATTTCTCTGAACGTTCGAGCGTTAAGAATGCGGCGACGTACAACACGGTGAGAAAAAGAAGTTCAATGCTTTCGAGCATGCGTCGAATTGTTTCCAAGCATGCATGTTTTTTCACGTCAGAATTCCATACAGACGGACGGTTTTTCCACTTGGAATTTTTTCCGTCAGGAAAATAGAGAACCTGCTCTCTATCTTTTTCTGGCAGTTTTTCCGTTGGAAAAAAGATCGAGCATACACACGGTCGGGATTCCCGACCAAAAGCTCTCATCTGACTTTTTCCGACGAGAAAACCGACCATGTGTACGGGGCAGAAGAGTATTAAAGCTTAAGCTGAACTCCATGCCAACAACTAAAAACAGAACTAGAATTAAATATAAAAAAAAAGAGCGGTTTTACCTGCCAAAGAATTTGTATTTCTGTCCATCCTATCCTAAGATTTTTAATTTCCACACAGTGCTGCTCCTAAACGAATGTTGGGAGCTTTGGGCTTTTTTTTGCCTAAGCCCCTGCACAACCCTCAATGGAAGTCCATGCACACAAAAGCTTTTAGAGGGAGTCAAAGCTCTAGTCCTGAATGCAGAAAAATCCCATTCACTCTTTAAAAGGAACGCTACTGTATAGGGGATTGCAAGAGACTAGTCCAGGGTCAAATTCAAATACGTTTGGAGTTTAACAGAGAAGCACACTTACCAGCTAACCTGCAACCAAACAAAATGAGCCCTAACAGTTAATGTTAAAACAGAGGTTTTATTTATGTACATTTGCAAATATATATGAAAGCCGCAGTGCCACGCCAGGGCTCCTCTGTATACTGTGGTCTCAACTCTATAGTTTTGACAGTCTCCAAACTAGCGCACATAAGTGGATAAATTAAGGGCAGGTTTGCCTCAAGGCCGGGTTCACACCTGTGCATTTTCAGTTTTGCAGAAACACACTACAGTCCATTTAACATTGTTTCCTATGGGTCATGTTCACATCTGTGCATTTTATGGAAAGGGCCAGGGACCTTCTGGTTTTTGGTTCCATAGACTTCAATGGATCAAAAACATGTATTGAAAAAAAAAAACGCAAAATGCACCTGGAATATGCAAACTGCAACATGCATAGGTTTGAACCAGACATAAAAAAAATAAAAAAAACACACAAACACAGACGACATAGACACATTGAACACCCAGCAAGAACAGGATGACAACTGAAGGTATACAATACATCCCTGCATTAAAGGGGTTGGAAAGGTAATTTTTTTTCCCTAAATAGCTTCCTTTAGCTTAGTGCAGTCCTCCTTCACTTACCTCATCCTTCTATTTTGCTTTTAAATGTCCTTATTTCTTCTGAGAAATCCTCACTTCCTGTTCTTCTGTCTGTAACTGGTGTGGAGAAAACCTCTTGGAGGGGGCGAGCAGGAGTGTCAGGATGTCCACTTACACACAGCTCTTTTCTCTATCTGCAAAGTAGACAGTGTCCTGACACTCCTGCTCACCTGCTCCCCCCTCAAGAGGCTTTCTCCACACCAGGGAGAAAGCCTTGCATTATGGTGTTGAGTTACAGACAGAAGAACAGGAAGTGAGGATTTCTCAAAAGAAATAAAGACATTTAGTAGCAAAATAGAAGGATGAGGTAAGTCCTGCACTAAGGTAAATGAAGCTTCTTTAGGGGGGGGGGGGATTACCTTTACAACCCCTTTAAATTCAGTTATACAGAAAAATGGATTTCACATATATTTGAATATGAGCATCTAAAACCTCAGTTTTAACATGAGCTGTTAGACAGGGCTAGTTTGGTTTTGTTGGCCAAATTAGAGCCCAACTCACAGCATGGGTTCAGATGGAACACAAGCAATAATTTGGTCCAGAAAAGGCATCTACACTCAGCCACTTTATTAGTTATACAGTACCTTGCAAGTACCTGGTTGGACCCTTATGCCTTCATAACTGCCTTAAAGAGGAAGTAAACCCTGTTCGGTGTTACTTCCTCTATGTCTCCCTGCAAAGGTAAAGCGTAATGGGCTACTATGCATTGCATAGTAGCCCCTTGGGTGACACTTACCTGCAGTAGAAGCCTATGATGTTGCCGTCTTCCTCCATGGCAGTGAACGTCCATTCTTCACCCCCTTTTTTTCCGGGGGCCGCAAACTCCAGCTCTGTGACTGACCGGAGGTGTGGGAGCCGCCATTAAACAGCATAACCTCGGCTTGTATTGGCACAGCGTGCCCTTTCAAGATGGCACATGCGCAAAAGAAGGCGTCGCAAAATTGCAAATATCTCTGAGACCGTGTAGGACTCTGAGATATTGCAAGCACCTACAGGTAAGCCTAATCTAGGCTTACCTGTAGGTGTAACTTTTCCCTGAGTTTTGACAAGATGTTGGAAACATTCCTCAGAGATTTTGGTCCATATTGACGCAATAGCATCACACAGTTGCTGCAGTTTTCTCGTCTGCACATTCATGATGTGAATCTCCCATTCCACCACATTCCAAAAGTGCTCTGTTGGATTGAGATCTGGTGACTGTAGGCCATTGGAGTACAGTGACCTCATTGTCATGTTCAATAAACCAGCTTGAGATGATTTGAGCTTTGTGACATCCAGCTTTACCCTGCTGGAAGGAGCCATCTGAAGATGGGTACACTTTAGTCATAAAATGATAAACATGGTCAGCAACAATACTCAGCTAGGCCGGGGCATTTAATTTATGCTCAATTATGCTTGTTTTTCTGCACTGGAAACTGACTGCATGGTGTGAACTGGAGCCATTGGAATATATGGAAAATAGTGCAGAAAAAAAAATGTGTGTAGCATTACCCCCGGAGGAGCTGCTGGTTTGTTTTGGGTGGCATGTTACCTCATGGCTCCTCCGCCGTCTTAGGGGTGTATGGTTGAAAATAATTGAAAGGAGAAGAAGAACAGTAGATTCAGGCGTAGCAATAGGGAAACAAGCCTGTTCCCAAGTGTAACACTTCTGCTTGAGTGGGAATAGCGTACCTGGAGAGGCCTCTCTCACTGACCTGGCAGCCAGAGTATGGCTCAAAATTTTAAGGGAAAAAGTCTCTGCCACAGACCCTCCTGGAATGGACTTAAAAAGAAACATCTCTGCCACAGGTCCTCCTGATTGTGGTTACAGAGATGAACCTCCTTGGTAGAATTACACCTGGATCTTCTTCAAGTTGCTTTCAGGTACCGACTGACAGGTGACCAGCCTCTCAGTGTCCAGATACCTCAATCCCCGGTGGTTTTTCGAGACCCTATTGGATCGCCAGTCTCCTATTGGCTCTCCTCAGATGGACTCCCCACCAAATAGCTATCTCGCTTGGGATCTTCAGGATTGGGAACCCAGTCGACCACTGGGCTCCGTGCCACAGCTCAAATGTTCCGGACCAACAACACCGCATGGCACGCGCGCCCCGGAAGGCCATTACGTCGGGGCGCCATGGTGCAGTCACCCTAAAGGTGGGTGCCGCACTCCAAAGAAGAAGACGACCCAGACCAATGGTGTCTGCCCTATAAATACCCTCCCCCCAGCATGCACAGTGAGGCTCAACCCTCCTGATTGGCTGCTGGGGAAGAGCACCCAACCTTAACCCCACTGCTGCCACCTACTGTCCTGGGGTGGAAAGAGCACCCCAGCAACAACAGAATAAGCCCACAGCACAGCCAAGCTGAGACAGAGACCCAAATTTAAACACATTACCTGGATCAGAGTTCAATTAACACTTTGATCTCCCTCTAAATTTAAATAGCACCGGTACTTTGAAGTAACCAGGCGCTACATGTGCATTTATTATTTTTTCCTACAAAAAGTGAACTTAGCCTTTAAGGTCCTTCTCACTGTCAGGACAGAAAACAAACAAAACCAATATCTTCAAAGGGGGAAACAAAAACAAAACACAAAAACACACACACACACACACAACTTTAGTAAATTGGGAAAGGGTAAGACCATTGGGCCATGTTTTAATTGCAGTCTACATTTCCTGGTCCTGATGACAGTTGCCCCCCCCCCCTCATTTTTTTGCGAGGGTGCTACAGGTATTAAGGGAAATAACAAAACAAACAATCTCCCAAATGGGGCCACAGACAAAAATAAAGCAAACAGAAATGTTAACTCTTTCCTGAACAGGGATAATAGGAGGAGCAGTGACATCTTAAAATATGATTTGGCTGCCCATTTTTACAGTAAAATGAAACGACAAAGCTAAATTGTGTGACCGATTATTACTATATGACGGCTTAGCTTTAATATAGGCAAATGGCCTGAGGCAACTCGGTCAGAAAATCAATAACAGGACCACAATATAAAAGGCAATCCTCAAATGCCTCTAAAGACATGCCTTCTTTGACTAGGGTGTTAAGCAGAAAATCACCCTGCTTAGTATTCTCTGCCGAATCGAAATGAGTGAGTGAGCAGAAGAATATTTTACATCACTGACATATAGTAGAGGGGTTGTTACAGTCAATGCTTCCTGCACAGGCATACTGTGGGATGTCCTTGGCACCTGTGACTAATGTACAGTACATAATATTACTGTTATAAACTAGATTGCAGTGGTGGCAAGAGCACCGAATACAATATACATTCCTGTTTTAGGACATCAAGCCTTTTGTATTGGCTGCCACCCAAGCTTTTAGTGAACTGAATCAGCAATACAAGAAATTCAATATCCCACACGCCATCATTCCACTTTGCAACTGGGCAGTTAAAAGAATATCTAGTATGCTGGCTGTACCAAAGCAGCAAATCTTACTCGAGTCCGCAGATGCATTATAGGCTTTGCAGGATGCACTGTCATTTGAAAAGATGGTGTTGGAATTGACCATTAAACCTGCCAGAAGAACCTTGGTAGACCCTTAACATAAAAAGAGCCCACACCAGTGCCAGATTTATATAAAGAAGTCCTGGCAAATAAAGTACACCAGCTCACTAGTCCAAACAAACCTGTAAACCAATGCAGGATATTCAGAGGGAGACGGAAGTTTGGTAGTTCTTTTAGACATCATGCACACTGGGCATTTAGCCCCAGTGCATGAGGATCCTGCATTTAAGTGCGAGCAGAAGGCCTATTGGTTTCAACAAAGATTATTTCTATCGATGCCTTAGGATAGAGAAATGAAATATATAATTTTTATTTTATTTTTACATATTGTCAGGGCTGGGCTCAGCCCTTCCTTCTCTGAGCTGGCCCATCAGTTGTCAGCTAATTGCCAGCTCCTATCTCCACAGTCACTCAACTGTTGATGATTCTGCTCATCAGTCCTGCCTACTTAAGCCTTCCAGCTCAGTTGCTCTCTGCCTTTGCTTTGGTCAACATCACAGAGACCATCGCCTGTGTTCCTGTTGAAGACTTGCTTGGCTGACATTCCTTTTGGCTCCAGATCCTGCTTGCTGTTCTACTACATTCTTCTCTGGCTCTAGGTCATTTGGCTTGGCCGACTATCCAATCCGGTTCCTAAACTCTGGCTATGTTTTGACTACGCTTACTCGGTTTATCGTTTTATTATTATTATTATTAAACAAGTGTGATTTAACTGTACTTCTGTCTCGGTCTGATTCATGGTTTCTGACACATATACACACACACACACACACACGTTCCCTTCCCACTGTGATATTGTATTCGGCAGGGAGCCTTCTCCACCAGTAGGATACAAAATAGCTGGCGAAATTTATTGTATGGGGAAAACTCAACAGGCTGATTGTACACAAGTGGATCAATAGATCCAGATAGATCAGGGGTCTTCAAACTACGGCCCTCCAGGTGTTCAGGAACTACAATTCCCATCATGCTTTGTCATGTCTGTGAATGTCTGTGTGTTACAATGCCTCATGGGATGTGTAGTTCCGCAACAGCTGGAGGGCCATAGTTTGAGGATCCCTGAGATAGATCCTCTTGTGTACAACTAGCCTGCCCATACAAGGATTGAAATTCAGAAGGCCCCTGCCAAAATTCAATCTTTGCATGGCCGGCTTTAATTGGGATTAACTTATCACTTGATTGGGTAAATCGTCACAATTTATTGTTAGAACATTTTCAACTACTTTGGTAAATCAGTATCTTTTTGGAGACGTAATCTTTTCATTATTGAAATTTTATAAATACACACCACGGAATGTCAATTATGTCCGAATCTTTAATGAAGAATGAACATATCACAGAAGACATAGTGCAATATTTTAGAGCCACGTAAGACCCCTTTATCAAGCATGCGATGCTGCTGCCATGGCTCCGAAACGTTGCACTATGTCTTCTGTGATGTGATCATTCTTCATTAAAGATTTGGACGCAATTGACAATCCATGGTGTTGGTACATGTGTACATTTGATCTGTGATGTTGCCAGTTCTAGCTGGTTGATGCTACAGCACCCGCTACTCCCAAAGCCTTATGCAGGAAAGTGTGCGATGTTAATATTGATACTACATTAATGAAAGATGGTGCCCACCTGATGACTCAGATGATGCACCTACCCTCCCCTGTTCACCACATCAATCCCAACATCAACAGCATTGAATTACCATGGGAATCAAAGGGATTGGGGTTGAATTACTAAAGCTAGACTGTGCACTTGGCAAGTGCAGTTGCACTTGTGAAAAGCAAAATGTTTTTGGATCACTTTTCAGAGGTGTTTGACCCAAATTACCTCCTCTCAAAAACATTTTGCTTTTCACAGGAGTGGCAGTCCTTGTCGTCCTCCTTTTTTGGCATATACAATACTAGTGGTCAGGATTAGATGCTTGTTACTCCCTAGTTTGGCGATTGGTGAAGCGCTGCTGATTTCCATCATCCAATCATATGCAAGCAAAAATTCTGCCCCCCCCCCCCCTCCTGCATCTGATTGTGGTGCAGCTTCACTTTGTAAAAAATACCCAGTCACTAATCTCCGGGGTAAATGACAAAGTGCGCAGTCTATTTGACTTTAGTAAATCAACTCCAGAGAATCCCATTAGCCCCAATTTATGTCTCTGGTGGCACAAGTGAGAGCCACTGCCCGGGAGCATGAGCCACACAAGTCCCATCACTACCAGGAGCTCTGGCAAAAAAACTAACACTCTCAGGTGTTGCCCCTCATGGTTAATCTTCACCACCCACTTGTGACAAAACTGGTTCATTCTCTCTGCACATTGTAAATTTTGTTTTGGAGGATTCACACAACTGACCTCGGTCTGGCTACCTCCTCTCCTCTACCTTTTAACCCTTAGTAATATTTATGTTCTGCAATGCTGCATAAATAACCTGCCAAATACAGGCAACTATATTTAGTTGACGTATTTTCTCTTCATCCGAAACTAGCAGTATCCAAATTCCTAAACCTAACCAGTAGCGTCGCTAGTGGGGTGCAGGCCGCACCAGGGTGACACCTGTGGACAGTGCAGCGCTAACACCGCATAGGCACATACCCCTACACTGACCTGCTCTCACCACAGACCGAACCCAAGCCGCCTCCCCCTGTTACACATCGGTGCATCCCTCCTGTCTAGATGTTATGTGCCGCACTGTCAGAGGTTTGCACACTGTATTGTAACGTTAATTGACATGTGTAGGCAGCGCGCTATGGGAGGAGGGTCTACTAGCACAGGTACTGAGGGGTGTCTGTACTGGGAGAGGACTACAGTTGGTGGAGGGGGGGGTGTGACACCAATTTTGTTTTTCACACTGGCTGACACCAACCCTAATGACGTCACTGACCAGTAGTGTTGTACATGCCAAAGAATGAGAACCAGGTGGGCCCTGAACAACCAGTCCGGCACGGTACCCAAATGCATACGGTGAGTTATGGTCACAAGTGGGTTCCATTAAGAATTATGCATGTACTCTTAAATAGTCCCTTCACTTTTCAGAGAGTAATGGAAAACACAAGCAACTGCATTTTTTCAAAAAGTATTTGAAAATCATTTTCTGAAAAGCAAAATGTTTTTGGATCACTTTTCAGAGGTGTTTGACCCAAATTACCTCCTCTCCTAGCCCCCCCCCCCCCCCCCATGTTGCACTACCACACTGAAATCGCATGCAAGGGGAATTTGATTCCTACTGTGGCATATTTACACTCTCAGTCACTGCTGTTGCAAGGGGGAGGTGTAAAAACTTGGCTTTTTACCACCCCTCAAACACAAGTGCAAACAACGCATTGCACAAGCATTCTGGTGCCAATATGCTCTTAACAAAAAAAAGAAAGGAGGATTACAATAGGAGATGTACACTGCAGCTTCAATAATACATTCAGGATTGCTGTTCCCTCTCATCTGACAGATGCCAGAATAACGGTCTGGGTTTGGCCCCTGCAATCTGTCTAATCCAAATTAAACATTAAAATATTGATCTTACTGCCATCTTATGTCCATATAATGAGGAAACACACCTCCTAACTGTCCCTGATTTCGAGGGACTGTCCCTCATTGGGAACAAAGTCCCTCTTTCCTCCTAATTTTGGTCTGATCTATATAGTTATACACAAAATACACATGTATCTTTTAAAACGTGTTTACAGCGCTAGACCTTTCGTCCAATTTCTAAATTGTAAATTCCCAAAAAGGGAATAGTAGTGGGGGAAAAAAAAAAACAGCAAACACACACACACACACAGCATTCAGTTTAACTAATCTTTTTTTTTGTACAATTCCCCTTTAAGGGGGTGTGGCAGCGCGTGTCCCCTATGCCTACATACAGTATTTTACTAAAAGGTAGCCCTTATTCCCATCTCAGAAAGTTGGAAGATATGCACCAGGGGTGGACTGACAACTCCCGGGCAATAGAAGATTATGGGGACCCTGGGCTTACAGATGGCCACCGCGCCAGAAGGCATTGCATAGACAGGGCAGCTAAAATCTCAGGATTTTAACATCAAAATCATGTCGGTTTTGGACATATCAGGGACAGATGTAAAAAAAAAAAAAAAAACACACACACACACACACACACAACACAGATTTTTACATACTGTCCCTGGTTTTATTGAGCCTGGCAACCCTGATGGGGCCCCCTAGTGGCATGGGGCCCTTGGGCAGTGCCCGAGAGTCCCAATGGTCAGTCCGTCCCTGGTATGCACACACACTTGCACAAGTACTCATACAAATGCTCCGATACCTGAAAAGGATACCTTTGCGGTGCAATTGAGCCCATACAAAAATGGGCTCAAATTGCACTGAAAAAAAAATATTTATAATATATAATTTTTTATTTTTTTTGGAGAGTAGGAATACCGATTACTTCTGCACAAGTACTCGCCGATACCGATTACCAATACCTTTTACGGCGAATTGAGCCCATACAAAATGACTGCGCTCAAATTACACTGTAAAGAATCAAAATGCAATTTGAACAGGAATGCAATTTCCCCCACTGCTCCTGTGTCAACCCAGGCTGAAGTCACTATGACAAGCCTGGGTTCAGACAGTAGCGGTGGAGGAAGCTGCATGCAATTCGGACGAGAATCGCACCACATTCCTGTTCAAATCTCATGCAAAATTTTGAGATTTGAACAGGAATGTGGTGTGATTCTTGTGGGGAAAATTGCATTCCTGTTCAAAATCGCATTTTGATTCTTTGCAGTGCAATCTGAGCGCAATCATTTTGTATATGCTCAATTGGCCGTAAAAGGTATTGGTAATCTGTATCGGCGAGTACTTGAGCAGAAGTAATTGGTATTTCTACACTCCAAAAAAAATAAAACACACCCTAACTTAATTTAGATCTCATGATTGTAATTTTTAGGTGTGTACCATCAATAAAATATTGGAAAGTGGATGCACCATTTTGTAACATATGCAAATACGGTTTTCTTTACTACAGATTTAGCAAGAAAACATTGATTCCCCCACCATTAACACACTTCAAAGAGCAACATAATAAGCAGTTGCCTATAGTAACTCCGGAATATGATTTCAGTATACTTAAGCTACAGAAGGCTGATTGTTTTCTATGACTCACTGCACATCAATGCTTCTTGTAGCACCAGGATAGTAAGCTTACAATCAGATCATATAATCTGGTTATGTTCTTTGCGTAGCTTCAATAATAGGGGATGTTGAAAGTGTAGACAGTAAATGTTTTATCAGGCAAGCTTACAAAAATGTACTACTGAATGTAAATCCCACTGCAAAATAAGGCTGAGTCATTAGCAAACAGCATAGGAACACGGCCGTGGTCCCTGAACACCCCCATCCCTCATCCACATAAAATAGAGCCATCCAACTTTTACAAACCAATTTTGTTTTTACCAGAAGTCACAGTTTCCCAGCAGCATTAATCTCCCTGATCAGGGTAGTGTGTCTTATTATTCATTGCTTCCCCAGACTCAAATCAACCATCTGCCAGCCTCAGTCCTGCTGTACATTAATTAAGGGGCCATCAATCAGTGAAAAGCAAGCGGTTGCAGAGCGCACTGACACTGACGTGGGGGACGCTGGTAGTGAAGGTGGAGGATCTGCAGGCCAGCCCAGGTGAATCATGGATCGTCCAATTGGAAAGTAAGCAGCAATTGTTTAATGAATATAAAGCTGTCAAAGTCAGGCGCAATATTATCATAGCGGATTACCATTATTAGAGATTTAAAATATAAACATCAGTACAATGGTAAAAACATGGTCCGACACAGAGAATACCATATGTACAGATGGTCGGCATAGGATGTCATATCTTCATCTCTAACAACATTTTCCCCAAAAAACATAAATACAATACAAACACTGGTGACATATTTATAAACAATATACACAAATGCTGTTCCTGGTCAAATGAAAATCCCAGAAGAGAATTTAGTATAGGGATTGCCTTCCACATCCAGAAACAGGAGTGTACGGTACAACTGGTCAGTAGGGATGAGCGCCGGCGTGTTCGCACACTCCACGTGCAGAGCCCGCCAGGAAGTTGGCATGGCGCTGCGCTAATCACAGGCAGTGAGACATTGTGCGGCTGCAGACAGCGGGAAATGTCTCACTGCCTGTGATTAGCACAGCGCCGACTTCCTGGCGGGCTCTGCACGTGCAGTGTGCGAACACGCCGGAGCTCACCCCTACTGGTCAGCATAGATATATTCTATACTAGAACATATACTGATCATACAGTTTTTTTTACAAATCTCCTACAGCCCAGGTTTGCACTGAATCGTGCGAGTTCAGCTGAACTTGCATTTTAGTGCGACGTCGGGCGCGAGTTGAATAGAAATCTGTGCGGGTTCATGCACAAATGTCTATTGAAATTGCACCCGAGGACGGCAAAAGTGGTGCAGGAACTACTTATGAAAATCGGTGCGCCGTCGCATCGATTGGGCCAGTGCCATTGCCGGCAATAGGCTGCAATTTGGCATGCGATTTGACGGGGCCTTTAGGGCCAGTTCACTCCACATGCAGTCCTTTTTTGCTGCATTGAAAGTAGGTTATATGGGTTCCAATGGCATAGTTTACAACAGTACCAGTTACAGTTCAAGAAAAAAAAAAAAAAACATATTATTTTTATTTGTACAGAACTATAGTAACACGCAGTAATAAACATTAAGAAAAAATGCATCAAAAACCCACTGCACGCCAGAAAAAAATAATTATGTCACGTATCAAAAACGCATTCGAAACACACATGCAGAAACGCATCCAGAACGTATCTGGAGGACATTTTTGTGGTGTGAATGATCATCATACAGATTACAATCTGACCGCTTAATCAACAGAATTACCAACACAATATAATAGGAGGAAATACCTAATCTAGCCAAGTAATTGCCATTTAGGCAGGTCCTTGCACTACATACTTGTTAGCAGATCTAAAAGTACAATCTCCTTAAGCCCTTGTTAACATTGGAGCAATTTGACCGGTGAAATCGCATGACAAGTCACACCCTATTGCTGGCAATTAAATCAGTACGATGCCGACTTTGCTATATCAAATCAAGAGGTAGTTCCTGCAATACTTTTGGCGATTTTGGGTGCAGCTTGCATACACCTATGTCTTCCAAGTCACACCTAGGGTTGTCACCTTATCCCTTTAAAGCAGGGGTCTCAAAGTAGCGGCCCTCCAGCTGTTGCAGAACTACAAGCCCCATCATGCCTCTGCCTGACAGAGTCATGCTTGTAACTGTCAGCCTTGCAATGCCACATGGGACTTTCTCAACTGCTGGAGGGCTGCCAGTTTGAGACCCCTGCTTTAAACCCAAACACATATGAATTACACAGGTTCTGAGGCCAATTTAATGCAGATAGGGCATCAAGTGAGTTTAATTACCACCTTAATCAGCCACAGAACCTGTGTAATTAATAGGTGTTCGGTTTTAAAAGGGGATGGGGTAGCAACCCTAGTCGCACCCAAAAATCGCACTGACATGCGGCACTGAAATGGTGCGATTTCAAAGCTGCAGTCAATGTTAACCAGGGCTTAGGGCAGAGTTTCTCAACTTCAGTCTTAAAGGCACCCCAACAAGTCATGTTTTCCATTATTTTAGCACAGGTGATATCATCAGTTTCACTGCCTTAGTAATTGCCACAGCCGTTTCATCTGAGGGAAATCCTGAAAACATGACCTGTTGGGGCGCCTTGAGGAGTGGAGTTGAAAAACACTGGCTTAGGGTCATCATGCACGTTACGATCTGACCCTGAACTTTATATTTACCAAAATGATATAATACATAGTTACTGTCAGATTGTACAAACAGATGTTAAAGCGGAGGTTTAACCTTTTCCTAACATTACATTGTGCTCACTTGCACTTGCTGTACATACCGTCGTATAGCTATTCCCCCCCCCCCCCCCCGGCTTCCGGGTAGTGGCTCCGGCGGGAGTGGGCATTCCTATGCAGCAGGTAAGTGATTGACGTGATGACAAAAACTACCCCCCCATCGCATAAGGAGCGTTACAAGTTGCCGAAAGAATTCGAACTGCGAGTCGGCTCTATACGGCGCCTGCGCACCAATGTTAGGCTTCTTTCGGCAACTCGTGATGCTCCTTATGCGACGGGGGTAGTCTTTATCATCATCACGTCAGTCACTTACCTGCTGCATAGGAACATCCACTCCCGCGGGTGTCACTACCCGGAAGTCGGGGGGGGGGATAGCTATACGACGGTATGTACAGCAAAAAACGCATACTGTCAATGTTGCAAGTGAGCACAATGTAATGTTAGAAAAATGTTTTAGGGGGAACCTCCGCTTTAACATTTACTAAAACTTTGTAACATGAAGGACAAACCTCATTAATGTATTCAATATAGACCAAATCAGGCACTACATAAGTAAGGAGATTGTACAATCAGATTTTATAGTGTAAACTGGCCATACACTATAAAATCTGAGCGTAATCTCCCAAATTAGATTTAGCAGTAATATGGTATAAGAGGACACACCTAAACAATACATTCAATTAGTATAGAAGCAGGCAAGCTAGCCAGCATGTAGTTGATAGTAGATAGGGAAGATCTTAGAATCAGATGGTACAGGACAGAGATATGCAATTAGCGGACCTCCAGCTGTTGCAGAACTACAAGTCCCATGAGGCAATAGGATATGCTCAGCCTTAGGAATAAAACCCCCCAAAGCCAATAAAGGGATGGGGGTGCCCTCCCTAAACCCTTAATGGAAGGAAAACATAAATGCAACATGGATTGACACAGGAGAGATGAGTTTCTGGGATAGAATACAATAGGATAGAATAAAACAGATAAGTAGCTGTGTATTTATTTCTGTAGAAACACAACTTTGTAAAGTGTACCCAAATCCTGCAATGACACTGTATCTTAGAAACAGGTCTTTTAACTATAAGAAGGGAAGCCCTCTCTCCCCCTGCTTAAAGATCATTAATAAAAAGGCATTAGCATATACTATAGGGACAGACAAAGGACAGCCAGTGACAAGGACTGAGGCCCCAGATGCAGATGATAATGAAGAAGTGTACACACATAGGATTACCTTGGAAAAGGAAGGCTCTGCTGCTGTTGTGAAGTCCTTGAACCTGCTGCACTCCAGGGGTGGCATCCCCAAGCTGGAACTCCTCTAGGATGTCAATCTGCAGGGAGGGATCCACACCAAAGCCTGCAACTGACCCAAACAAAGCGACATCCAGCAATTACACACCAAACTAACATTGCATTGTTTGTGCATAGCCCTAGTGTGTGTGAAAATCCCCAGTGCTAGTTAGGCTCTCAGTACCTGTTAAATGCTGCAGCTTTATATAGAACAAAAAATAAAAATACACCCCATCTCTGAGATGTGACCTACTTTATAGGTGCTCCCAAAACTTATTTACCATTTATTTGCTCTTGTTAGATTTCTTAATTGCATGCATTTTTTTTTCTCCTTCTCCACCTTGCTGTGCTATGTATAGAAATACAGCTCATACTTGTTTCTCTAGCAGCACAGATAATAAAAAAATAAGAAAAAGGTTTCTCTTACCTGGTTTAATGGAAGCAATAAGACAGAGGATGGGCACAATTAACTCCATATTGGCGAGGGTACTCTCAGTCCATAGTCTCTCCTTCTGCTTTGGGAAAGCTCAATGAAGAGGCTCCTTCCTAACACAAGACAGGGAGCAGCCAGCAGATGAGCCAGCAACTTGGATTCCCCAAAGCTTGCATTATTCCTGAGCAGCCAGCAGATATAAGAGAGGAGGAACGTTCCTTTAACCCAATAAGTGCAAGGCGGCACACACAGCCCGACTTTAATCCACAGCTCAGACCACAGCACTGACAGCACAGGCAGATGGGGGAAAGGCTCAGCCCGAACCTGTTACAGACAATGGATATTCCTGTTCCGCCTGAGAGATGCTGAAGCAGGGCACTTTAATTGCTACTCCAGGGATTTGGAGGAGGGGAGAAGGGACAGGGCTGCTATGTCCCCTTCTCTCAGAGACTGAACAATTGCTCCTTACAGCAGCTGATCAGAGCATTCTGTACGCAGCATCTCATAGATCGCAAGGAGTGCTTACAGGTTGTGTTCTCCTCTGATTGACAGGGGGTGGGCATTGCATGACTTTATAGGGAGAGTTGGGCATCCCTCTGCTAAGCTGTCAGTGTCTATAGGAGAATTGGGCATGTGGACTTCCCTGATCAGAGCTGGGTGTGCCTGCAGAAACATTTTACATTTGGGCATCCCTGAGCTTAGATGTGGATGTACAAGAAGACTGTAAATTTGCCCATTTCTGATCTTAGCTGGATGTGCATATCTACAGGGAGATTGTACATTTTGGCATCCCTGAGTTTAGATGTGGGTATCTACAGGGGGATTGTACATATTGGCATCCCTGAGTTTAGATGTGGGTATCTACAGGGAGATTGTACATATTGGCATCCCTGAGTTTAGATGTGGGTATCTACAGGGGGATTGTACATATTGGCATCCCTGAGTTTAGATGTGGGTATCTACAGGGGGATTGTACATATTGGGATCCCTGAGTTTAGATGTGGGTATCTACAGGGAGATTGTACATATTGGCATCCCTGAGTTTAGATGTGGGTATCTACAGGGGGATTGTACATATTGGCATCCCTGAGTTTAGATGTGGGTATCTACAGGGAGATTGTACATATTGGCATCCCTGAGTTTAGATGTGGGTATCTACAGGGAGATTGTACATATTGGCATCCCTGAGTTTAGATGTGCGTATCTACAGGGAGATTGTACATGTTGGCATCCCTGAGTTTAGATGTGGGTATCTACAGGGAGATTGTACATGTTGGCATCCCTGAGTTTAGATGTGGGTATCTACAGGGAGATTGTACATATTGGCATCCCTGAGTTTAGATGAGCATATCTACAGGGAGATTGTACATGTTGGCATCCCTGAGTTTAGATGTGGGTATCTACAGGGAGATTGTACATATTGGCATCCCTGAGTTTAGATGTGCATATCTACAGGGAGATTGTACATGTTGGCATCCCTGAGTTTAGATGTGCATATCTACAGGGAGATTGTACATATTGGCATCCCTGAGTTTAGATGTGCATATCTACAGGGAGATTGTACATGTTGGCATCCCTGAGTTTAGATGTGCATATCTACAGGGAGATTGTACATGTTGGCATCCCTGAGTTTAGAGGTGGATCTCTACAGGGAAAGTGTACATTGTTGGCACTCCTGAGTTTAGCTGTGGATCTCTACAGGGAGATTGTACATTTTGGTATCCCTGAGTTTAGATGTGGATATCTACAGGGAGATTGTACATTAAAAAAAGAGAGTAAAAAAAAAAAAAAAGTGAATTTTTTTTTTCGGTTTTCTGTTTCTGGAAATTATCCAATTACCTTTTACATATAGGGAGATTGAACATGTTGGCATCCCTGAGTTTAGCTGTGGATCTCTACAAGGAAATTGTACATTGTTGGCACTCCTGAGTTTAGATGTGGGTATCTACAGGGAAATTGTACATTTTGGCACTCCTGAGTTTAGCTGTGGATATCTACAGGGAGATTGTACATTAAAAGGAGAGTGTAAAAAAAAAAAAAAAAATGTAATTTTTTTTTTTCGTTTATTTTTTTCTGGAAATTATTTAATTACTTTTTACATATAGCAACATTGTACATGTTGGCATCCCTGAGTTTAGATGTGGATCTCTACAGGGAAATTGTACATTGTTGGCACTCCTGAGTTTAGCTGTGGATCTCTACGGGGAAATTGTACATTTTGGCACTCCTGAGTTTAGCTGTGGGTATCTACACGGAGATTGTTGTACATGTTGGCACTCCTGAGTTTAGCTGTGGGTATCTACAAGGTAATTGTACATTTTGACATTCCTGATCTTAGCTTTTTGTGCCCATATAGAAAACACTTTACATTTAGGCATCCCAGATCTTAGCTTTAAGTGAACAGAGACATTTTTAATTTGGGTATACCTAATCTTAGTTGTGTGTGTCTGGCTAAAAAAAAAAAAAAAAAAAAAGCAACTCGATTTTGCCAACCCCGATCTTGGGGTGTTCCTATATGGAACATGTATAGTTGGACACCCCTGATCTTAGTTGTCACTGTATACAAGGAAATTGTAAATTTGGGCATCTCTGATTTTAGCTGGGTGGGTTTACATAAAATACTGTACATTTTGGCATTCCTGATCTTAGCTTTGTGTATTTACATACAAATTCAACATTTTAGCTTCCCTGATCTTAGCTGTCATTGTACAGGCGAATTATGCATTTCGGTATCCCTGATCTTAGCTGTGTGTATCCACATAAAAATTCTACATTTCCGCAACCCTGAGCTTAGGTGTGAGTATACAGGGAAATAAATGTGGGCATACCTGATTTACCTACAGAAAATAAATAAATTATATATAGTGTGTGTGCATATGTGTGTGTGTATATTTTATATATATATATATATACATATATATATATATATATATATATATATATATATATATATATATATATATATATATATAATGTTTAAATACATACATTAGGCATCCCTAAGCTCAGGTGTGAGGTTGGGTTTACACATATGCAATTTGAAAGCGGGTTTCACTGCATCCAATTCGCATTACAGGAGAGTGTGACTCTATGGAGCCGTTTCAAATATCTCCAGGGTGGCTGTATAGCGCACTGCATAGACACTGTGCATCTTTGGCTCAGTTTTTAGGGCCAGTTCCAGTGTGAATGAACCAAGCCTTAAAAAGTGTCCTAAGCTTCTTTGTGAACTTAGGTAAAATTCTGACCTGATTGCACCTGAATCGGTGAACAGGGACGCATCAGACCTCATACTGTGTCTACAGAGAAACTTTACATTTGGGAATCCCTTAAAGTGGATGTAAACCCCCCAAAAAAAAACATTTTTTTTTTGATGTCACAATGTAGAGTATAAGATTTCCTATCATCTGTGCCCAGTCTTGCCACACAGAGTTAATCCAGCGCTGAGTAATCCTCTTTTAATGTCCATTGAAAATGAACAGCCTTCCAGATAAAAACATGCCTAAATAAAAAGTCTGTTTTCTCTCTCCTTGTTTTGAGTGACAGGTTATTTACATATCTAGCTTGGACATGTTTATCATGACATGAGGTATAAAAAGTGAGAAATCCACCCCTCCCCCACATAACACATCCTGGTAATATACAGTGAACTTTGGATCACCTTATGTTATGATAAACATGTCCAAGCTAGATATGTAAATAACCTGTCACTGAAAGCAAGAAGAGAGAAACAGACTTTATAATTTGGCAAGTTTTTATCTGGAATTCTGTTAATTTGCACTGAACATTAAAAGAGGATTACTCAGCGCTGGATTAACTCTGTGTGGCAAGACTGGGCACAGATGATAGGAAATCTTATACTCTACACTGTGACATCAAAAAAATAAATACATTTGGTTTTACATCCACTTTAACTTAGGTGTGTCTACAAGCAAATTGTACACCTGGGCATCCCTCAGCTTAACTGTGTGGGACTACAGGGAACTTGTACAATGCTACATGAGTTGCTTATTAGCCATTGTTATAAGTACATTGACACATAAGTAGCTTGTTAGCCATTGTTGTTAGCACATTGGCATATGAGTAGCTTATTAGCGTTGTTATTAATACATTTACACAAGTAGCTTATTCGCCATTGTTATTAGTACATTGACACATGAGTAGCTTATTAGCTTTTTTTGTAGTACATTGATACATGAATGGCTTCTTAGCGGTATGTGCCTACATATAAAATGTACATTTGGGTATCCCTGATTTTAGATGTGTGTATTCTAATGAAAAAAAAAAAAGGGTATCCAAGAGGGGCTGGGAGGGTAAGAAACATTGGGAGAGCCCATTGGCTTAGGTTAGGCTTACTGTGGGTACTCCAGCAGGTTACCAGGAAAGGCTGTGCATATATGGAAAGATTCTTGTTTAGACAGCTGATGCAGATACTGCTGACCAGAAATCCTAATCCAGCAATCAGCTTCCCTGCACAGATTTGAAAGTCTTATTTTGAGTCCACTCCAGGTTGTAATTTTTAACTGAAACTCTTATGAACGGGAAGTTCCTTTGACCCCCGAAACATGTTGGCTGTCTTTTTAACACAACATCTTCCATATATGGATGACTTAAAATTTGTATATGTCTACATAAAAAACTGTACATTTGGGCATCCCTGGACTTAGCTGGGTGGCTGGGTGTGCCTATAGAAACATTGTACCTTTTGGGCATCCCTGAGCTTAGTTGTGAGTGTCTAAAAAAGAGATTTATGTTTTTAGGCATCCCTGAGTTTAGTTGTAAGTGTCTACAAATAAACTTTACATTTTGGACATCCCTGAGCTTAGTTCTGAGTGTCTACAAAGAAACTTTACTTTTTGGGAATTCCTGAGCTTAGGTATGAGTACCTACAGTAAAGTTTTACTTTTTGGGCATCCCTAAATTTGAGTGTGGTATCTACAGGGAATGTTTTACATGTTGGGCATCCCTGAACTTGAGTGTGTTATCTACAGGCAATGTTTTACTTTTTGGGCATCCCTGAACTTGAGTGTGGTATCTACAGGCAATGTTTTACATTTTGGGCATCCCTGAACCTAGGTGTGGGTATCCACATGGAAATTGTACATTTGGGCATCCCTGAGCTTAGATGTAAGTGTCTACAAAGACATTTTACATGTTGGGCATCCCTGAACTTAGGTGTGTGTTTACAGAGGCATTTTGGGTATCTCTGAACCTAATTTTGTGTGTTTACAGGGAACTTGTGCATTGATATGATTAGTGGATTTAGTGTTAGGTGGCTGGTAAAAGCAGGAAAGTAACACACAGCATCCACAGGTATGCCATGCTGAATGCCCTAGGTATCACATTGAATTTACACCTTTATTTTATACTATCCTTTCTGTTTCCAAATATTCCTCCTGAAAACAGTGTGTAACTAAAACAATTTTCCTAGAATTGTCATATTGAACAAATATTCACAATATTTATTATGACACCTTCGTCTGAGAAATAACTTCCAAGCATATGTAGCTTTGTATTTTTTCTTGCTTCACATCTTTCTAGTGTAATTTTTACAAATTCACACAAAATGTTGTACTAAACCTCCGACACTGCTTTTGGCTTTTTCAAGCATGCATAATGTCAATTTCGTAGGTTAAATGCCTTTCTGTGTGGCTAATCTATAGTTCTATGATGTCTTGTCACACTTTTTGTTTTTAAAATAGGTGTTCTTATGTATATTAAAAAAAAGCATTGGGTCCAAATCAGCTTAGTAAACTACCAGTACCTGCAAATTTGGCTCAGCCCTGTTCTATAATACCCTAGGAGTCCCAAAACTCAAGGATGTGTAATACATTTTGACCATGTCCTGTGTTTGAGACCAATGAGGGAGCCATCATACTCCTTTGCCTCACTACTGGTCAGGGTATGGTTGTCCTTTACAACAAAAGGGCAAAAGTAAGGTGGGAGGGCAGGGGGCTGCAGTCTTTGACCATGGGAGTTATGCCGCGTACACACAGTCGGGATTTCCGATGGAAAAAGTCAGATGGGAGCTTTCCATCGGAAATTCCGACCATGTGTATGCCCCATCTGACTTTTTCAGTCGGAATTTCCGACGGACTTTAGATAGAGAACAGGTTCTTTATTTTTCCATCGGAAATTCCAACTGAGCTTTGCCCAGTCTAAAGTCCGACAGTGTGTATGCAACACAAATGCGATTTGTATTACAGAGTGCCAAAGGTGTTGGGGCCCACCAGGTTCCCCATTACATAACTGAACTGACATACAGGCACTAGGAGATAAGCAAGAAACGATAAGCTTACTTGGTGCATTGAAACTACAGAACATGGTATACACCAGGAAAGTTTGTGTTTCTAGTAAACATAAATTTGGAAGTATTATTTCAGGGTTTACCTTGAATTAGGTTGTCAATCTTTGGTCTGCAATGTTGTAGTTTCTTCATTAAATATACATATGTGTAGGTTATCCACTAGAAGGTGCTCTTGTGTTTTTTACTGTATAGCAACTGCTAAAAGCAAATCTCTGGCTTTTTAAAAAAAAATGGTGTCCTTGTAAAGAAAATAATAATTACCTGCAATGAGAAATAAAAAAAAAATACTCAGGCCCAGATTCATAAAGCAATTACGCCTGTCTAACTGGTGTTAGACAGGAGTAATTTCAAATTTTGCGCGCCGTATCACTAGTTTGAATCCTCAAACCATGATACGGCGGCTTCGGGCTTCGATCCGAGAGGCTTACGTCTTCGTAAGCCTTCGGATCTACGCTGCAATATTTTTGCGGCCGCTGGGAGGAGTTTGCGTCGTTTTGATGCGTCGGGATATGCAAATGTGTTTTTACGGCGATCCACGAAGATACGAGCGGTCTTCGCAATCGCTTACGTCTGTTTTTTTTTACGTACTGTTAGACCAGCTTTTTGCTGGTCTAACGGTGCGTAGCCCATGTTAAGTATGGCCGTCGTTCCCGCGTCGAATTTAATATATATATTTTTTTTTTTACGTAACTCGTTCGGGAATAGAAATGTCCGTAAACGACGCTACTCAAACAACGAATGACGTAACGACGTGATTTCGCGCAATGCACGGCGGGAAATTTGCGAACGGAGCATGTGCAGTTCGATCGCCGCGGGAACGCGCCTATTTTAAATCCTTCACGCTCCCTACTCGCGTAGATGGATTGCGACGGGAGAAATACACTACGCCGCCGTCGTTTACTGGACAAAATCTACCTGGATTCCACGTAGAGCCAGGTAAAAAACGGCGGCGTAGTGTATTTCTGATACGCTACGAGAATCTAATTCTCTATGAATCTGGGCCTCAGAGTCCTTTGTGCTGCTAATACAAAACTCTGTATAAATTAAAATTACACAATTGAACTCAATCAATGACAGCTGCCAACACCCATACCATATATCACATGTGAATGAAACTTCAGAAACCAACAAAAATACAGGGGGTTATTTACTAATACTGGGGAGTGCAAAATCTGGTGCAGCTCTGCATAGAAGCCAATCAGTTTCAAGGTTTTATTGCCAAAGCCAGGGCCGTCGGTGGTAATTTTCTTTGTGGGGGTGGCAAACAGTACCACCCCCCCCCCCCCCCCTCCCATCAATGTGTTGGCGAGCGGGACTGGTGCCCTTACCCCATCTATGCGGCGCTTCTCCTGGGCTCTCAGCAGCGGCGGCTCTCTCGTTCTCCTGCTCTCCACGGGCGACGGCTCTAGTTTCCGTTTCCTATCATCTTCTATTTTCAGCCAATCAGAAAACGGGTCTCACACCCTCTTCTGATTGGCTGGATTGAGTTACAACAGAAAATACTAATTCGCTGTTAAAACACCTGGGTGAGCTTATGGCTCAATGCTCTGAGCCACGATCCCATATATTTTGAAGCCTATTAGAGCCTATGGCTCTAATTAGGTGCTTCAAAAAAACACCCTGCCGCTGTAATTCAGGCGCCTGGCATCCTGAAAAGGGGCAAATGTCTGAATAGGGGATGGCAGCAGCGGTCATGGATAGATCCATGCTATGCAGTTAGTCATATAGGGGATGGCGTGGAGAGAGTGGGTGGCACCCAGGCACCCCTATTGGATGAGGCTCCGCTGACCAAAGCTTAATTGAACAAGCTGACGTTAGAGACTGACTGGCTACCATACCCAGCTGCACCAGATTGTGACTGCACCAGCTTTAGTAAATCTACCCCATAGTGTAGCTTGGTTGTCCTTTTAAACACAATGGGCCAGATTCAGTAAGAAGTTACGCGGCGTATCTCGAGATACGCCACGTAACTTCTTAGATGCACCGGCATATCTTTTTCTGTATTCAGAAAACAAGATACGCCGGGATTGAGCTAAGATACGAGCGGCGTAAGTCTCTTACGCGGTCGTATCTTAGTTGCATATTTACGCTGGCCGCTAGGTGGCGCTTCCGTCAATTTACGTGTTGAATATGTAAATGTTGCAGTACTGATACGCCGTTTACGTAAGGCGATTCCAGGCGTAAAGATATTCCAACAAAAAGATGGCGCCGCCAATGTTAAGTATGGACGTCGGGACCGCGTCAAATTTTTTTATTTTTACGTCGTTTGCGTAACTCGTCCGTGAATAGGGCTAGACGGAAATTACGTTCACGTCTAAACCAATGAGTCATAGCGGCGTCATTTGGAGCATGCACACTGGGATACGTCAACGGACGGCCCATGCGCCGCTAGTAAAAAAAACTTCAATTACGTGGGGTCACACTTAATTTAAATAAAACACTCCCACATCAAACACATTTGAATTAGGCGGGCTTACGCCAGCCCATTTACGCTACGCCGCCGTAATTTAGCTTGGTGAATACAGCACTTGCCTCGCTAATTTACGGCGACGTAGCGTATCTGAGATACACTACGCCCACATAACATTACGCTGATCTACCTGAATCTGGCCCAATATCACATAATTTATGGCAAAAATATTTCACCGTAAAGTGTCCATATATAATAAAGTCCCTCACACAGTCTTCTGCGCTCCTTAAAGTGGGCACTCCTCACACTTATTTATCTCCTTTGTAAGCCGCTCCACCTGTTGTGCTCTCGCCTTAGATTTATGGCCCATATAAAAAACCTAAGTTCATACAGTATACGGCCTATTAACTGGTGTCCTTAGTCCCTTTTAAATGTAAATCTCTGTCTCCCAGAAAATGTTTTCACTCCTCCGTTCCTCCGGGTTATGAAGGGAATAGCCACAAAAGAGAGAACTACACAGTGCTTTTATATTCCCAAAGACAATTTAATTTATACCCAATTCACACACAATACACTCACATTTTAATGTGCATAAGTGCACTACTTGTTTTTAGCCCCATAATACAGTTGCCAGTATTCGGCTAGTAAAATAATAGAACACTTCCGGATTCTGTCCAACGTGATGGCTTCATCCAAAAGCTTCCCATTGACGCGTTTCATCACTGAATCACGTGACTTCCTCAGGGTAGTAGTGATGTGTTCTTTTACATTGGTGGTCAGTGTAGATGTGCTCTCTTATATTGTTGCTCAGTGAAGTGCCCCCTTACTTTGGAGATCGGTCTAGAAGGACCATCTTACATTCATAATCATTGAGAGACAGAGCCCCCTTGAAGCACTGTACAATTTCAAATGTTTTGTTTTTACTAGGTATTAGTGTAGTTATATTCCCTGTGTTGTTTTATTGCCTTAAAGTGATTGTAAACCTCAGACATGAAAAATAAACAAAGAATATCCTTCTATAGTGTGTACTTGTCTCAATCGAGGGCACTAAGTGCCATTACTTTCTGCTGCTTCATTCCTCTGCTATAAGCATGAGACACTTCTGATGAGTTTTCCTGACATCAAGAGAAACATGGTGACAGGGGAGGGCACAGTCTGTGATTGACAGCCTCAGGTCCGTTCCTTTGCACTGTATGGAGGGGGTGTCCCCTCCTTCCAATATGCTCTCAGAGCTCTTCTCACTGATGTAACTTCAGCTTCCCATCTCTGCTTTTCAGAGTGGAGAGATCCTGTGTAAATTCTGCACTGTGAATAAATGTAGGGGAAAGGCATCTGTAGATAGACAGATACAACTTATGTAGGATGATTTGTTTCATCTCTGTGTATCACCTAAGGCTAGTCATTTCACTTCAGATATGTAAGGCCTCGTACACACGAGGGGATATGTCCGCTGAAAACGGTCCGATGGACCGTTTCAGCAGACATCTCCGCTCGTGTGTATGGGCTAGCGGACAGATTTCTCCACCCGACAGATTTCAAAGCATGCTTTGAAATCTATCCGGTGGGAATCTGTCCGCCCGACATGTCTGCTGGTTAGTACACTTACCAGCAGATATGTCGTCCCCCACCGCCGCCGCCGAATGGATTCGGCGCATGCGCGGAAGTGTTTAACTTCCTGGTGCGGTGACGTGGCGGTGACTTGGCGGCGTCAACGTCACCGTCGCGTCACCGCCACGTCACCGCGCCGTCCGGCGGCGGGGGAATTTGATTCGATGGTGTGTACACGCCATCGGATCAAACTCCCGATCGGACATATCCGATGGAAATGGTCCGCGGACCGTTTTCATCGGATATGTCCGATCGTGTGTACGCGGCCTAAGGGTTTATGACCATTTTGTAACAAAGTTGTAATGATGGACTCACATGTTGCAGTTTGTAGCGTCATAGTTGATTCCATAGCTATGTCCATGTATTCATTCACCTAGCTTGTCCATATTTGCCAAAGGGACAAGGGTTTCTTGTTTAGTGCTACACAGCACCATTTCATCTTTTGTTGCATCACAAATGTGGGAGTCCCTATGTTATGAAACCTTTTCCCTTCATTGCTTTGACTGCTTTTGTCCAATTTAGATATAATTATATAATTACTATGGCTCATGACTAAGCACTAACATAGTGTGAAACGCGTCAGTTGTCCTTTTCTGTGGCTGTGTTGATTTTTGTATGCCCATCTTTTATTAATAAAGACAACTTTTTTGGAAGTTCTCCTGGAGTGCAGCAGTCCATCCTTCTTCCCATTTTCTGAAATTCCCAGAACAACTCACCCAGCAGGGGTGAGAATCCCTGAGTACTTCACATTGCTTCAGGTCACCCCCCCCCCCTTAAAGGAACCACAACCCAAGCAAAGGAGATACATACCTCCCATCCAGGACCCATCCTTATTGTCCTGTACATTAGAAATTAATGAAATATCACTCTTTGGGATAGTCAGGAATATAGTTTTTCTCTCCAGATAATGCCAAGCCATATTGCAGGAAATTGGCCCTGGAAAAGCCTATTTACTTCTCCTAACTATCCTGTATCATTTTCGACCCACTATTTCATACAAATCTTGATCTCCCTCAAACTCTGATGTAATACTTTTAGTTACACTCTCTTATCTTCTTAGCTTGACTCTCTATGTTTTCTATACTAATAGCTGAAATTATAGTTCCTGTTATATACGTTAAATGAAATATTGCTTCGTAAGATGCTCCTTACTCTATCTCTTGTCTCATAATTTTCACCAGAGAAGCTTTACTATTACTTTTATATTTGTATTGTATTATCACGTATGATATTATTGTACGACCTTTGTTATATTTTGAAAAACATAATAAAATATTTCAAAAGCAAATATCACTCTTTAACATTTCAATAAAGTAAAAATAAGAAAAACAGCATCCTGCATTGTAAACTGCAAAGCACCATCCCCCAAAGCCACCTGCCTAAGATGGAACATAAATTGTTTTCTGTGTAAGTCTTGTGAACAAGCTCTTAAGCCTGGTACACACTACGGGCCAGATTCACGGACACTTGCGCTGGAGTATTTGGATATGCGCCGCGTAACTGTGATGATGCGCCGTCGTTTCTATGTGCCCGTACCCACCAAACTAGATGCGCCCAATAACGGGTCATTTGCGACCGGCGGAAAGTTCCGACGCCAGAGTATCGTCAGCGTTTATTTTCGCTGGGCGCATCAGTCGCGCCCATTGATTTCCCCTGCAAATATGCAAATGAGGGAGATTTCCCAATTCACGAACGGATTAGCACCATACGCTGGCTACATGCGCCGCGCGTATCTGGTCCGTCCGGCGCAAAGTTATTTCTACAAAAGGCTGCTTTATCTTTACTCCAGACGGTCACAGGTCAGCAGGAGAGCAGCTACAGCAGCGTTACCGACGATAGGAGCTTGCTGAACAACAACACTTGCAAGGAGGACAACACCTCTGTGTGCCAACATGCCAGGGGCAATTGTGGTCCTAGAACTACTGATGGATCCCCTGGAACCAAGAAGGCGGCCACGTGAGAGGATATACCGCACTCGTATGAGCCTCTTTGGCATGGGGGATGAGGAGGTGTATCGCCTCTTCAGATTCAGCCCTGATGCAATACTTGAACTAACCACAACCCTGCAGGGTGACATCACCAGCAAGACACACCGCTCACAAGCAGTGCAGCCACTGGTGAAGGTCCTGGCAACACTTCATTTCCTTGCAAGTGGATCATTCCAGCGTACAAGTGGAGTGGTGGCTGGGATGTCACAATCCTCCATGAGCAGATGTGTGCACCAGGTTGTCCCTGCAATCCTCAGACGCATGTCCAACTAGTTCATCAGACCCACCACTGAGGAGCTGCGGCAGAAGGCAATGACAGATTTCTACAGCATTGCCAGATTCCCACGCACTGTGGGGGCCATTGATTGCACACATGTGGCACTCCAGCCCCCCAGTGCCACAGAGCACATATACCGCAATCGGAAGCATTGGCATTCCATCAATGTACAGGTGATAGCTGATGCCCAACGCCTCATATGGCACGTCCGTGCCAAACACCCCGGGTCCAGCCATGACAGCTTCATATACCGTCAGAGCCCCATCCCAGCAGAATTTAACCAGAACATGTATGGGGACAGCTGGCTGGTTGGTGAGTGACATGGGAGTCAGGCATGACTATCCCCTCCCGTGATGCACAACAGAAATCGCACATGCATGACTAACATTCTCCTGTCTTTTCCCTTCCAGGTGACTCTGCATATGCACTGGGACCCCATCTCATGACTCCTTTCCGGAACCCCCAAACCAGAGGAGAGAGAAAATACAATGAAGCACACATCAAAACCCGTGCAGTGGTGGAGCAAACATTCGGGCTCCTGAAGTCCCGTTTCCGATGCCTGGATAAGTCTGGGGGGGCCCTATTGTATTCCCCTACCTTCGTGTGTCAGATCATCGGTGCATGTTGCATACTACATAACTTTGCTATGAAAAAAGGCCTGCATATTGACATACGTGATGACCTGACCCCCGACCCACACAGTCCCCACCTGCCAGAGGACACCCAGTCTGCTGATGGAAGAGCAGTCAGGAGGGTCCTCGCCGTAGGCATCTTTGGACACTAAACCAAAACATTAATCACACAGACAGTGCACGCGTGTACACCACTGATGTCCCTAGATCACACACACCACATCCACATCACATTGGATTAGCCTAAGTCCAGCATGTAGGAGTTGGGAGCAGTAACGCCAGCGTCAAGGCCCCAATGATGTCACTGTCCATTCACACACCTTTCACACGTCATTCATTCAGCCGTGGGGTTCACTTCACCACCACGGCCGAGGGTGACACCCCTTACTTTCAGGAGTGCCACCCTCTCACATTCACACACCATTCACACTGTCCCCTGCACTCCTGACCGTGTGCAGTACAAAAATAAATTAATAATATCATATCCTGATAATTAAAAGAAACAAAATCTCCAAACCTGAGCAAAATAAAAAATAAACTCATGACCTGAGTATGTCCAAAACAAAAATATAAAACCCCCAAAAAAATAAAAGGCCTCATCGGGGATGCCGGGGGCTTCTTCTGGGGGCCCCTCTCTGACTCCGCAGCTGCCTGGATGGAGTGGGTGGGGGCGGGGGGGCATCTGGAGGTGGCTGATCCCCAGGTGGGCCACTCCTGGCAGGTGTGGCCTGCGTGCCCTCCAAGGCCCTGGCTATCCGTCCAAGGTAGGAGTTGGTCTGGGCCTGCATCCGGAGCTGACGGGTGACCTGGTAGTGCTGGGCCCGCCGACTCAGCCTCCCCTGGTCCCGGATGGCAGCACTGTTGGCCTGGACGGCTGCAGTAAGGTGCCGGATATCCCCCTGCACCTCCCCCAAAGTGGTGACCACTGCAGCGCAGTTGCAGCTGACATCCTGCACTGCGTTGCTGAGGTTGGCAACGGAGCCCAGGCTGTCAGACACTTTCTCCAAGTGCACCGCTATGGCCCCCATCTGTTCCGTCTGCCTGGCGTGATCCCTCGCCAACTGGTCCTGTATACCATCAGACACCCCCCTGGTCTTCTGGGTCGCCTTCCTGGGGACAGAAGATGGTTGTCCTCGGGTGGAAGGAGTCGCCCTTGAGGGGCTTCCAAGGATGGGGGAGGGGACGACAGACGGCCCAGGAGAAGGGGAGGAGACAGACAACACTAATGAAAAGTCCTGCTCTGCCACAGCAGGATCCTTCACAACCACCTCGGCAGGTGTGGTGTGGCCACTCTCCTCCTCCACAACCTCTTCACCACCCAGTGGCTCGGGCACACGATGGCGTGGGGGGGATGGGGTGGAATGCACGCTGACAGATGATGGCCCAGCTCCGTCATCTGTGGATGACACAAAGCAGACACATGTTGGTGGTCCCACACACTTGGCACATGTACCCCCCCCCCCCCCAAATGCAAAACAACAAATAGGGGATTATAAAACACTTACCTGTCCTTGTGCCTTCCTCCACGGAGTCATAGCCTGCGACCCCCTCCACCTGCTCCCTCTCCAGGCAGCGAGCAACCACCTCCTCCTCTGCGGTTAGGGTGACAGGACATGGGGGACCACCACCTGTGCCCCTCTCATACCTCCTGATGGAGGCCACCTTGTCCCTCACCTTGCGCCGCAGGTCATTAATTTTTTTTTGTATGTCCCCAGCAGTCCGGGTGGAGTACCCCAGGACATTGACCCTGGCAGCAATCGACTCCAGGATGCCCTGCTTCCTCTCCCGGCTGGTCTTCCGGCTTTTTTTGCCATGGAGAAATTCATTATCCGTCTCCATTGCCGAAATGATCACTGAGACCTCCTGTGAATTAAAGTTGAGGTTCCTCCTCTCTCTGGGGGTAGCGGGAGCAGCCATCACAGCACAAAAGTATCTTCCCTGGGGTGGGGGGAAGCGGAAATACTTTTGCGCCGGAATGGCGTTTCCGCCAGCGCTTTTAAGCGCCCAGCGGAACGCATTGCGCTGACGTTTCCCAGGAAGTGGTGCCGACGGAAGTTGTGAGCATGCGCACAAGGGGGGCGAGTGGAGCCGCACTCACTGCGCATGCTCCGTGGATGATGCGCTGAACGTAAGCCTCTGCGCTGGGCTCCGCCCATCATTTACATATGATCACACCCACTTCCACTTGCGTCGGGTTACGCCAGCGCATTATCGTTACTCTGGCGCAAGTTTACGCGCAACTGCTATGTGAATTACAGGACTTGCGCTGAAAGGGTCTTCAGAGTAACGTAAATGAGAAGCGTTACTCCAGAGGAAAGATACTCTCATCTACCTGAATCTGGCCCTACAGGTTTTTTTGGTTGCACAAAAAAAACTGTCAGCTCCGCTGTACTAACCATATGAGGTTAATCCAGCGATCTCCACCGCTGAGCTGTTATGCTCTCCCCTGCCAAAACATTTTGATCAGCGCTCTTTGCCATTTTTTTTAAACGGCAAATGTCTCCTGACATTCTGCTCATGTGGTCAGGGCTTAAGTCATCTGAGTGTTTGTTGCAGTGAAATGATTGTTCGATAAAGTGATGATTGTATCTCATCTTCTTAGATTAGTTTGAGGTTACAATGGAAATCCAACCACTTTATTTTAGTTTTTAACACAGCGTTTCCTCGAAAATAAGCCCTACCCCGATATAAGACCTAGCGTGATTATCAGGGTTGGCTGCAATATAAGCCCTACCCTTAAAATAAGCCCTATCAAATCACATTACTGTTTACTGGTGCATTGTCTCCATTTATTACTGTAATTATAGAACAATGTTTTGCAGCCCCCAGAGGTCCTCTTCTCTTGTCCCAGCTGATGTCTGCAGCCCCTTCTTCTTCAGTGTATGGAGCGGTTGACCTCAGTGGGATCTTGGCTCTTCTCTTTCATCCTCTCTTCCCCGTTGATGTCTGCGGCCCCTTCCTCTTCAGTGTATGGAGTGGGCTGATCTCAGTGGGATCTCGGCTCTTCTCTCTCATCCTCTCTTCCCCGCTGATGTCTGCGGCCCCTTCCTCTTCAGTGTATGGAGCGGGCTGACCTCTGTGGGATCTCGGCTCTTCTCTCTCATCCTCTCTTCCCCGCTGATGTCTGCGGCCCCTTCCTCTTCAGTGTATGGAGCGGGCTGACCTCTGTGGGATCTCGGCTCTTCTCTCTCATCCTCTCTTCCCCGCTGCTGTCTGCGGCCCCTTCCTCTTCAGTGTATGGAGTGGGCTGACCTCAGTGGGATCTCGGCTCTTCTCTCTCATCCTCTCTTCCCCGCTGATGTCTGCGGCCCCTTCCTCTTCAGTGTATGGAGTGGGCTGACCTCAGTGGGATCTCGGGTCTTCTCTCTTATCCTCTCTTCCCCGCTGATGTCTGCAGCCCCTTCCTCTTCAGTGTATGGAGCGGGCTGACCTCAGTGGGATCTCGGCTCTTCTCTCTCATCCTCTCTTCCCGCTGATGTCTGCAGCCCCTTCCTCTTCAGTGTATGGAGTGGGCTGACCTCAGTGGGATCTCGGCTCTTCTCTCTCATCCTCTCTTCCCCGCTGATGTCTGCGGCCCCTTCCTCTTCAGTGTATGGAGTGGGCTGACCTCAGTTGGATCTCGACTCTTCTCTCTTTTCCTCTCTCCCCCGCTGATGTCTGCGGCCCCTTCCTCTGCAGTACTCGGAGCGGGCTGACGTCAGCGGGGATCTCAGAGAAGAAGAGCAGATCACATGAATGCCCAGGTATTTTTTTATGGTATAAAACTGTGGACACACTGTTGATACACTAATGTACCAGTATAATATTGGGGAGGGGGGGGGGACACAGGAACTTTTAATTTATTTATTTTTTTATTTATTCATGATTGCTTTTTAGAACAGGAAGAAGGGTAAAAAACACAAGCACTGTAATATCCAGCATGCTTTAAAGGAACAGATTTTTTTATTTTTTTTTAAGGGTTACAACCACTTTAATACTGTAATCAAATAAGACATCCCACTGAAAAAAAGCCCTAGTGTGTTTTTGGTAACTAAAATTAATATAAGACCCGGTCTTATTTTTGAGGAAACAAGGTTGGTCTTTTTTTTCTGGGGAGACTTCTGCTCGTATCTTATCATGTTTCATTGACCACTTTTTACCAGAACAAGAAGGAAAATCTACTGAAAAGGCAAACAGTAAAAACTTGACAAAGAGCATAACCCTTCCCTAAAGTATTTATGCACTCTAGCTCCTATTAAAGCATCTGGTGAAGCCATTGAGAAAGAGGAAGATAGAGAAAGGACTGAGTCACTGCGATTGCTGGATCAAAAAGAAAGTGTAGCAGGTTTTTCTATAGAACATATTGTTAGTTATTATTGCAGTGTTTATTCCAGTACATTGTTATGTTTTGTTATTGTATTAAATATAGATATATGTTGATTAGAGGGGGAGCTCAGTTACAGAGCACAATTTATCTGGCTTTACAACTGTTAACCCTGACAATGTCAGTAATGAAATGCATCGGAAGCAGCAGAACAATTGCTGAGAAGAGGAAGGATCACTGCCTGTCAGTCAGGGACTGGTCAATTATCAGATGTAGGATGGTTGCAGACACACAGCGCCACTCTTTTTTCTGTGTCTTCTTAGGGAAGTGAAAACTGTTGCAATCTGTTTTAACGTGAGTACTATATACAGTATATATATTTTTTTCTTTTGCAATAAATGTTTTTATCATAAACAGCATTGTGTATCTTCCTTTGTGTCTTTTGAGTCTTGCTGCTTGAAAAATCCCTTGGCAATTGGACATCTTGTATCCACCATTAAGGATATAGCCCAGTTCTGGCTCTTAAAAGGATATGCGCATAAGACCTTTTTGCAATGAGTGTGATAAGAGTGAGAGCTGCCTGTAGTCACTTCTTTGCAGACTTGTTCTCACTGTCTTCTTTGGAGGTTTTAGTGGCTTTTTTTTTTATAACACTCATATTGTTTGCATATTTGTGCAATATAATTGCTTTATGTTTTCTTACTACTTTACAGTTACTAAATGGCCATCTTTCATATTCACTTTTGTATGTTTCACATAGATTGTAATATATATATATATATATATATATATATATATATATATATATATATATATATATATATAATATACATATATAAGAAGGCCAGTATGGTGTCCTGAGTTTATGGGAGGAGCCCGGAGGGTATTTAAGCAGCCCACTCACACATGCTCTTTGTCGGTTCAGTGTGCAGTACTATACGTCACTGGGCCGACTCTTCCCAGCTCACCTCATGTCCGTGAGTCTGCGCATTCAATCGCATTCGACATCGCAAATGCATTGCGGCTTCTCCGTTCATGGTCTTCGACGGCGATTCCCGCTTACTGTTGCAGGTTGTATTCAAACCGTTTGTATCATGTGAAATCTTGCAATTCGTTATGCTTCCTATTCCTGCATTTCTTTTGTAAAAATTTGCCTCTGAGTGATTGTTTCTCGTGTTCTAACATCTTAGTTACTACAAGCTTGGTACATTTGTAACTTCCTCCTGCCAAGCAAACTATTTATTTGTATATTCAGTGTCCATGCTTGCTGTCTCATTCATTTGGACATTAGCATATATTCTTTGTATGGGTTCTTTGGCAGATTGAGGTGGTAATTGAACTCACCTGCTGCCTTGTCTGCACTTGATTAGCCTGGGGGGATGGGTGGCTGGTAGGTGTTCGGTTTCACAGCAAGGAGTAGCATACACTCTACAACCAATTCACAGCAGATTTGTTCAACACTCCTTACTTCCGATTTGTATCGGATTTGTTTCATGCATTTTCCAACCGTTTTGTATCATTTCTCTTTATAACCGTTTTGTATCAGATGAATTGAATACTTTCCACCATTGCCATTCTATGTTTCCCCCATGCCGTGAATTTTAGTTTCCGCAGCGGAACTTACAAATTGTTTATACACGGTTCTTCTCTCTCATTTATTTACCAAAGTTATTGCCTGTGCGTCATGCATGGCGCCACACCACACCACGCCACACTCTTTGGATGTGTTGCACATCCACTCCAGTCCAAGCAAACCCAGTTGCATGTTCACTGTCCCAGGTAGGATTCGTTAGCTTGTTTGTCATGTCAAAATTCGTGGCCACTTATGGTGTCACCCGCATCATATGTTCCCACAGTGGAGCTTATAAAATATTCATACGCACTTCTCGTGTTCTATTTTCTACACCAAACCTTGTTGTTTTGCCCCATGCATGGCATCACGCTACACCTTTCCTACATGTTTCACTCCAGCCACAGTCCGCCGCAAACTCACTCGCATGGCCCACTGTCGTAAGTAAAATTTGTTATTACATTCTTTATGTCCTATCAATTGCCTACCATTCGTTGTCTCCCATATCGTTCGTTAGTGGCCCCTACAGAACCACGAATCAAAACAGACTTGTCCTTCTACCTTATACTGCTCGCTTAACCGCTTATGGACCGCCGCATGTACATTTACGTCGGCAGAATGGCACGTACAGGCACATTGGCTTACATGTACGTCCCTGCCTTGACGCAGGTCGGGGGTCCGATCGGGACCCCCCCCGGTACATGCGACGGTCCTGATTGCTCTGGGAGCGATCTGGGATGAGGGGGCGGCTATTCGTTTTTGTCCGCCCCCTCACGATCGCTCCCAGTCAATGCGCGTGCCCCCCCCCCCCGCTCTGCATTTCCTCCTCCTGTGTAAACACAGGAAGGAGGAAGTGATGTGATCTCTGCCTCGGCATTTTTTTCAACCGCTGCTGAGGAGAGATCACATTACACAGTAAGTCTGCACAACACTACACTGACACCAGGACACACAGGCACATTAACCCCTTGCGATCTGACACTCACTTGAGACCATTGCAAACGCAATATTGTCTCAGCAACCCCTCACTTGTTGAGACCCGTGCAACCACACAAGGCTATCTCAAAACAACCTCATAATCATCGAGACCTTTGCAACCGTGCAATATCGTCTCAGCAAACCAGACTGAGACCCTTGCTACCACGCAATGCCATCTCAAAACAAACCTCATAATCATCGAGACCTTTGCAACCACGCAACATCGTCTCAGCAAACCAGACTGACACCCTTGGAACCACGCAATGCCGTCTCAAAACAAACCTTCATACTCAACGCCCCTGCAACCACACAATATCATCCCAGCAACCTGACACTCACTGACACCCTTGAAACCACATAATATTGTCTGCAGTAGTATAAAACACTTTGCAGCGCGCACCACGTGCAAACCCGAATACAAACTAAACTTGCAAACACACCTCAGTGACAAACAATCAGCCACACAAACACACAGTGGCACCTAGTTGGCCATTCATCTTTAGTGGCACGCGGGCCACTCATCTTTTCCCTGTATTTTTCCCTGCAGTTAGTTCAGGTTTCCACCCAGCACCAGCGAGTGCACGTTGGTCTGCGAGTGCACGTTGGTCTGCGAGTGCACGTTGGTCTGCGAGTGCACGTTGGTCTGCGAGTGCACGTTGGTCAGCGAGTGCACGTTGGCCTGCGAGTGCAAGTTGGTCAGTGAGTGCGCGTATATCGTCTTGTTGAGCACCTGACAATACGTCTTGATTTTCTCACACCAATGCAAGATCCAGTCCAAGTTCTCAAACTAGACCAAGCATCAGTAGCAGACTTAGCTATGTGGGACAACTTCCCCACCTGTTGGAACAGCATTTTAATCTTCATCCCGGCAGTGTCAGCCGAGCCACCACAGGCTTTTGCGTGCATTTTTCGTCCGCCACTGGTTCTCCAAACCTTAGCCCCCAGAAATTCTCTTAAATTTCTGCTTCACCCAGTCTTCATCACGCCTCGTGCTGTACCCCATTGTGGCAGCTGCCCAGGTCTGGGGCCACACTTGAACTGGACAGACAGTGTTCTTCACCACAGACAATCAGGCCACAGCCGACTTCATCAATTAAGGTAGATCAAGCCTCTCCCCATCACGTCCTTCCTGCGCAGGCTCGCGCAGCTGTCACTCCGTTACCAGTTTATTATCTTCTGTAGACATATTCCAAGCAAATGCAAAATTGCAGCTGATGCTCTGTCCCTTTCCAACCTTACTTTGTTTTTCCAGCAAGAGCCTGGAGCCAACCCAATAACCATCCCTGTCCCACCCTGGTCATTGCTGACGATGGACTGAAGTAGCATCTTACCAACTCAACCCAGCTTATTAACCACTCCTTGGCACGCAAAACACACTGAAGGCCTATCGCACTGCTTGGAACACTAACCGCTAATTTTTGGCCACTTGCCTCGGAGCAGCAATAGGCAACGTTAGACACGTTCTAGCCTTCATATCGTATTGCCACACGCAGCTGACCCTTTCTCACAATACTATCATGCCATATCTAGATGGCGTCCAGCATTTCCTATCCCTGCAGGACCCCATTAAACTGTCAGTATTCTCGAGCCCATGCAGTCAAGTCCCTACTACAGGGCATACAGAAGCACCAACCTGTAGTCAGTGGCAAGCGCCTACCTTTCAAGAGTGCCCTCTTTAGGGACATGTCTGAAATCCTTACTCGTTCCCCATTTAGGGCCTTGCCCAGCATAGTCACCCAAGCAGCCATCTACCAGGCCCTCTATGGTTCCCCATACGACCTAGTGAATTTACAGTCAGTGGCTCCGGCAGTCAGACACTGCTCCGAAGCCACCCGACTCACTTTCGAACCCCTACACTCTCAGTCTGCAAACACAACAAACCAGCCCCGGGGGTTGACATCAACCTGTTTCAGACTAACAATGCCTGACGCCCAGTGACGGTGCTCGACCGACTACTGCTCCATCTACCCAGCCAATCTTATGGTAGCTTGTCTAAACCAGCTCCCTGAGTGGCAGCCAGTTTGTCAAGCATGTCAGAATCCTAAGCAACTTGGGCTCCAAACCCCAGTCAGTTCTCTGGACATTCTTTCCGAATTAGAGCAGCCTCAACTGCCTCCCAACAGGGAGTACCAGACCACGTAATCAAGATACCAGGCTGATAGGAAGTCTCCTTGTTTTGCCACATACATCCCAAATCCTCAGGAAGAAATGGCACAAACCTTTACCAAGCTGGCTCAATAAATACAAGAAATCAATATAAGCTATTTCCCTATCTGAGTCTTTTGCCCCCTTTTCTTGGCATACTGACCAGACCACCAAGGCACACTTCAGGTCTATTTATGTTGTAAGTCTTGTTGCGTGTTTATGTGATCCACATCACTCTCAGTCAGAGGGCCACAACCATAAATAAGAAGGCCAGTATGGTAGCCTGAGTTCATGGGAGGAGCCCAGAGGGTATTTAAG